>CM032409.1:6703883-7273883 GCA_019049475.1 Eueides isabella | reverse complement strand
AAATTTAAGTTTAGTATAGTCTTCGTCTGTTATTTATTTGCGTAGAGACATAAAATGAAAAATTACTATTATTTAATTATTATTATATTGTGAATGTGAAAAACGTTGGTACCTTATACATACTAAATTTTAAATATCCTCAGTTCCATTGTTTTATGTGTTAATTGAGAGTTAAAATTTTTTAAACATACTAAACGTCACATCAATCAAGCAATTTCATTTTTGTTTCAAACGTTTCAAAGCGTTTTAAATTCGTAGCCAAAATGTTAGGTTGTAAAAAGCGGCTAACAGTGTCTAAAAAATAAAAAATGGAGAATTCCTATTCTATAAAAATTATAATAAAATCACGTCGTGTCAAGCGTGTACGGAACAGGTTGTTGGCTCGATCCCCAGTCGAAGAAATAAAATAATTTTCATTTTTCGCTCTGGAAACAACGCAAAGCGCGGCGTTTAATTCCGCCATTCATCACGCACTGCCTTAAATTCGACAAAAAAGTTGGGAACGGAAAGAAATTCGTTAATAATGAGTTTTCAAGTTTGCTCGGCCTATAAAATAAAGCCTTTTTTTATTTCTCGTTATATGCCATATAATGAAAGCAGAAATCTCTTATATTAAGAAACTGATAAGATTGAATACATTGCGTATTGGACGATGAAAATATTTTCTCCCTCAAGTAGGAGTCGATAGAACCAACAACAATCGTGATTACATTCAGACACTGCGCCGCAGCTCCTCAATGCCCTCAGAGTCCTATAAAATATTTATTTTATTCAAATAAATCATTTCCTTGAGAACATTTATAAAATGAAAATAAACGCTTTTAATGTAAAATGTACACACGTATACTTCGCACTAGCGTGTTCTAAAGTTCTTAATATTCACGTTAACGCATGAAAAACAAAGCGTCTGGCATTTTACTAGTTGCAGGTGTACTTGCATATCTCTCTCTTTTAACGTATTTCATGTAGAATGGACGTTTTACAATTTACTATTTTCTCACTGCCCCCATTCTGACGAGCTATTTGTAAAAAACTTGTTATCAAACATATTCTAGGTAGCAAAAAGATAGTTTTTAATAGGACAGTGGAGTTGAATGGAATTTCAATCAGGCAGTTCCTGTGTTTAATTGAATTTAACCATAATTTTATTTGTTTTCGGTATATCTTTAGGGGAAAACCGAAAAAATCACTTGAGTGTATTTTCTTACTTTCTGTGCTTTTAGGTATTTTATGTTTTAAAATGATTTTTTCTTCAAGTGGTACTTGAATCCACAGCCTGAGATTACAGGCTCACACAAGTGCTCCTGCGCCACAACTGCCCTCATCTTGTTATCAAAACCTCGACACAATGACAGTTTTTATTCCTAAAAACCAAAATCCAAAATAAAATCAAATCTACGACGTTTTCTATTAAATTAATCTCAATTACATACAAAACTAACTGACTTTTCAAAAGTTAATGGCATTTGAAATAGATGTTTTTACTGAAACCATCCCTCAAGCCGATTAGAGGATTACAGCGCACTGTAATGATGTCTTTGTAAAAAACATTCCTTTACAAATTGGCAAACTTAATGCGGCCGTGACCGAGTGATACTTTAGCGTCTTTAAATATTTTTTTTTTATTTAAAATATAATAATAAATAAAGAATTTGAAAAGATTCATGAGCACGTGCACGTCACAAATAAGAGAGTATTCTTGATATATTTTCTAGTGAAAGCTCATCAATAGTGAGCACGAAATTTGAACAATATATGTATGTAAGAGAAAGATAACATTGATTAATTGAATACATATTTATTTCATTTAAATATAGTCAAAACATATGGTAAAAGTAAATAATACATATTAATTTAATTATAGATAATTTAAATTAACTTCAAAAAGTAAGTCATATAAAAATTAAACTATGTCAAAACTTTAATTTTAAAAATATTACATCTAATAATTTAACTAGTATCAAATGAAATATTATCATTACTAATTGAATAATTAGTAAACAAATAGCAATATTTAAATACATTTAAATTAAATACTTCTTTAATATTTTAAACCAAACAATACGATTTGATTTTAAAATAGATTCAGAGTGTCAGAGACACAGGAGCCAGAGGTTCCCCTCAGTCGGTGGCTGGCTCGCTTCTGAACCGGAGAATGATTTTTTTTTTTCTGAGTGACTGAATTGCTGTTGACCTGGGATGGTCTTTACAGCGTCACCGGGCGTGGAGGGGCGAGTGTGGCTCGCCCCTGGAGGAATATATACGAGATTTTATGGATGCTCGTGAAAGAAACAGCGATCGCAGGGGAATGCCCTGCGTACGCTAATCAGGATGGTCTGTGACCGTCTGGCCCCGCCGCGCCGAGGCGCGGACGTGCCGTGAGAAAGGACTGGCCTTGTCGCCTCTTACGGCGACGGCGAATATGTCTTGGGACTGAGGAATGCAACCTGCCTATATACTGGGCGTTTGCGACTGTGATTGGGTCATCGGGGTCTAAGAGGACGCTACGAGGGCGTCGAAGAAGCGGGTGTGGGTGCGGAGCGTATTTACACGCTGAAACAATGAGGGGGTTGGAGTGGTCATCTGCACGCTCATAGTAGCGTTTGGCTAAGGCTTTGCAGAATTCCTTGAGTGACACTAATTCAAAATCTTTGTGTAGGTCCACGTTGCGTACGTACCATGGGCATCCGGATGCCATGAGGAGGAATTTATTTTGGGCTCCCTGAAGGAGGTCTATCTTAGTGTGCGCGAACGCAACACAAGCGTAGGACATGATGGGACGGATGCAAGTTTTGTATAATGTCAGCTTGTTACGAAGCGACATTTTACTCCGCTTGCTAATCAGTGGATTTAGCCTGTTCATGACGAATGTTGCTTTATTTTTAACATACGTGATGTGTGGCCGGAAGGAGAGTTTCGAATCTAGTACGACGCCTAAGTATTTGACCTGGGACTTCCAGGGGATTGGTTTATTTTGTAGGAAAATAGTCGAGACGGTCTCGTGACGCTTTCGGGGAAAGAGCACGGCTACGCTTTTTTCCGGATTGACCTCGAACCGCCACTTGCTAAACCAATCGCCTAAGGCGTCGGCAGCTCGTTGCAGTCTTTCAGCCAGTATCCACGCGGAGCGGTCGGTTTTATGCAGAGCGGTGTCGTCAGCATACATTGCAAGTTCGACTTTATCTGTTCGCGGAATGTCGCTGGTGTAGAGCGCGTATAGGATGGGGGATAACGTGGAGCCTTGAGGGACTCCGGCGCGGACGGGACGAGCGGAAGATAAGGTCCCTTCTAACTTATATCTGAACGAACGATTCGACAGGTATTCACGTATGATGTGCACGAGAGAGTCTGGCAGGGCCATACGACGGAGCTTAAAGAGCAGGCCGTGTGCGAGACCTTGTCGAAGGATTTGGCGATATCTAGAAATGTAGCGGCCGTGTCACTGCGGGTAGACCTATGAACGCTATATTTCAAAATGTGTTCCGTTAAGCGGTAAACTTGGTGTATGGACGAGTGGTGGGGTCTAAAGCCGAACTGTTCGTTGATGAGCAGTTGGTTTGTCTCGACTATTTCTTTTAATCTAATCAAGATTATTCCCTCGTATACTTTCCCTAGGCAGCTAATGAGGCTGATGGGTCTGTAGCTAGAGGGGAAGTTGGCGGGTTTTTTGGGCTTACGGATACCTATAACTATTGCTTCCTTCCACTCGGTAGGGAAGGAGTAGCCTACTAGGAGCGCGTTAAATATGTGGACCAACAAAGAGACGAATTGGATCGGGAGATTTTTAAGGACCTTGTTCGATATTCTGTCAGGCCCCGGGGCCTTTTTGGGATTGAGGTCCTTCAAAATGGATTTTACTTCATCCACGTCGGTTGGGCGAACCGGTTCGCCGGTCGGGGGCATCGAAGCCCACTCTGGAACCTCGGAGTCCACTTCCGACAACTGATCCGGGTCACATGGCTGATCGCTTGGTGAGCATTGCAACTCTAAACTGTCCGCGAGGTATTCCGCTTTATCAGTGTCATCGGCCGCGATCGTGTTATCGGGTTTAGTGAGAGGAGGTATAGCCACTACTGTGTCGGATCGAAAGGATCTCGACAGCGCCCAGAAAGCCTGGGACGATGGCGTGAGCCCTTCGAGTCGACAATCCCAAGACTCGCCTCTGAGCTGTTCAAATTGGGATTTGACTCTTCTCCTAAGATTATTAAGATTTTTTCGGTTTGCAGCATTCGGGCACGGGTCGTGAGCCCTAGTGGCTGCGTTTTTAAGTCTTATTAGATCTCTGAACTTCTCTGGGATCTCGAATCTCCCTTCGGGGAGGTCTGGGATCTCTTCTGAGCAGCTTTGGAGCGTTTCATGTATAAAAGTCGTGAATTTAGTGGCGGCTTCCCTAGCAAGATCTACTGAGTCTATAATGCCAGAAATGAGGTCGGTAAGTGGAGAGTCGTCCGCCTTGATGAGTTTGGCGAACTTTGTCCAATTTGTTACTGTTTTCGTCGGTAGGCCTGAAGGGCTGTCTGTCCCTAGCTTAAAAACTACTGGGCGATGATCTGAGTCAAGTTCCGATAGTGATTCTATAGAGCGCAGCCAGAGGGCAACGTCCTTTAGAACCACTATGTCTAGAACTTCAGGGGAGCCTCTTGTTCCGGTGGGAAACCTGGAGGGCGTCGGGGGTCCTATTACTGAAAGGTTATATTTATCTGCGAGGCTTTCTAGAATTAGGCCTCGTGTGCAATTTTTTGTCGAGTTCCAATTGATATGTTTGCAATTGAGATCTCCGGTCAGAAGGACAGAGCCTCCCATGTTAAGTAGCAAACGAAGATCTTTTTCTAGGACTGGCTTCTTCGGTGAAAGGTAAACTGACGCTATGATAATTGGCTGATGGCCTGTTAGGAATATCTGGCATATAGACGCTTCGATGCTTTTTAGGGCTGCCGGTGGGTCTAGTGGACCGCAGTGGAGGGTCTTTTTGTAATAAATTAATGTGCCTCCTCCGGGGGCGGTCAGTCTGTCGTTTCGTACTAGTCTGTAATTCGGAATTTTCGGATCGCGGATGGTTGGTTTTAGAAAGGACTCCTGTACGCACAGGATGTCCAGTTGGTGTGCGGTCGTGAAGTCGCGGATTAGGTCTTTTGTCCTATGACACTGTTAGCGTTAAACGTCGCGATTGTTAGGGCTCTTGGTTTTAAACGCGCGAGACGCGAATCAGCGGGCAACGGAATATTATTATTTATTACCGCCATTGGAATTGTTAGTAAGCGTGGAAGCCCACGATGGCTTTAATGAGACCGGCGTGCTCTTGTGTGGCCTGCATTCTGGCCGTCGGATTACCGTTTGAGCGGCGTATTTTTTCGGCAAATACGCTGAGTTCGTCGATGTCGAAGAGACCTATGAACTCCGAGACTAATTCCGCGTCGGACGAAGGTTGACGGGGTGCGTTCACGGGAACATTGACCGGGCGTGGGTCGGCGACCGGGCGTGGAACGGCGACCGGACGTGGGTTCGCCTTTGGCGTGGGCGTGGGTCGGAACCACGCGTTTGATGCCGGCATAGGTGCGGGGACGTACACCTGCGGGGCTGAAGGCACCGCTGGTGCCCTGTAGAAGTTGGAGGGTCTCGAAACCCTCCCTGCCTGGCCGCCCTGCCCAGGGTACCTGCGGCGCGGGGCCCTGGGACACCCGCGGTAGTTCGCGGGGTGCCCCTGGGTCTCGCACAGCACGCAGCTGGGTGGGACGGTGGGGTCGGGGACCTTACGAGGACAATCCGCCGTCCCGTGGTCTCCCAAACATTTCACGCACCTGGGGCGCGCGTTGCAATTTCAGGCCGAGTGTCCGTACAATTGACAGCGGTGACACTGTCCTATTAAACCGCGGTTACGTGGGAGCTCCACGCGGAGCCCCGTTAAAAAGCAAATTGCCCTAATATTGAATATTTTCTTTCCCTCGGGGGAAAGATCTAAAATGACGAAGCAGCTGTCGTATGGACGTTTAGTTTTGAAGTGGTACATCCGATGTACCTCTCTGACGGGTAAGCCTTGGGACTTAAGGTCCTGCAAAATTATATCTGTCTCCATCTCTTTTGGGAGACCTTTAATAACCACGCGGAGGTGCCGTTCGTCTTCCAGCGCGTCCGTGTGGAAGCCGACGTTGACCTCCCTGAGGTGGGCCGTGAGGCGGCGATGGTCCGAGGTCAGGGCGCACTGGACTTTAATGCCCTCCCGGGTAGATCGCGCAGAGGTAAAGTTTACCTTCTGCGCGAGCATGCAGGCGGACACGTTGTCCCAGGCGCCCTTTTCTTGGACGATTACGGGGGGCGGCGGTTTAACGCGAGGAGGGGCTGCGGCGTTGGCCTGAGGGGCCGGAGTCGGGTCAGTAGTCTGTCTGTTGTTGTCACTCTGCGTGGTGGGAGACATCGGGGAGGAAGCGCTTATAGGGGCCTTAGGGGCCTGGCTTGTCTTATCCAAAGGTGGGGCGGTTGGGCCTTTGCTACCGTGCGAGGTGGCAGCTGCCGTTTTTTTGGGCGTTTTGGAAGGCGCCGGGATTTCTCCCTTCGCTTTCCTTTTCGCCGCTTTGGATACGACGGTCTCGAAACCGCCGTCCTCGGCATCCATCGGGGCGGTTGCGGGGTTCGCACTGCCTGCATTACCCTCAAGAATTTCGGGCGAGTGGTCCCTCAGCGTCACTGCGTATGACGCGAGGTTTTCGTAAACATCGCCGTGGAAATTTTTGATGAACGTAATCAGTTCATCCTTCGGGAGAGACCCGATAAGTTTCTCCATGTTGTCGGTTTGAGCGGGGATAAATGTACGAGTCGCCGGTAGGCGAAGAAAAATAGAAATAATTAATTAAATCTAATTATACCTATATCTGGATCGGGCGAAGCAGGGCAGGAACCACAGCACAGAAGCACTGCACTCCACTGCACTACACTTCACAAATATCACGCACAATAGTTGATGACGCATGAGCGTCCTCGTCACTGCGCGCACAATCGGTATCGCAACTAGGCAAAGCCGCTTGGGCGGAGACGTACACGTCCGAGCGGTTCGGCTGTCGAAGCGAGACACCCGTCGTATTTATATTGCAAATGGCACTCAAACCGTTGGACATCTGATAGCAAAACACTGACGTCACGAGTCAATTGACCGTCTGTTTGAGTTCCGTTTTTCATTCTCGCCGATATGTATAACATTTTGCCATATTTTCTTAAGTTCTTTGATGCGCTGCTTATTGTTAGGATTGTTTATGATACTGTTTTCTTATGCTCCATAATGGATGTTGTTCATACCGATGTTGGAAATATAATATATAACGAAATGCTGTGACACGGATGTCAAAACACTCTGCTCAACACTTTTTGCTCTTTGTATAGCGTCATGAAGCGGAACTCTATTAAATAAAATGTACAAAAAAACTTTAATATCTTCCCCTAAGAGGTATTTCACCCACAACTATCATATTTACAGACAAAGCTTTTAATTTGTTTTAAATTATTTCAATATTTTACTTAACAGTGTAAATTCGCCAAGAATATCGTATAACATAGCGTAATGCCGCGTTAACGATCATGTCATATTAGACGACTTGTTATTATTCTAGCACTTAAGTTTCTCATCGTATGGAAGTGCAGGATTAAACATTTAATTCAAAATAAGGATAGGAAGGATAAAAGTTAAAAATTTTGATAGGGGTTTTTTCGTGTGTGTGTGTTTTAAGGATCTTCATAACTTTGATATTCGGTATTTCGATCTAAAAGTATGTCTGTCTTTATGCGTAAAGTTATTAAGGTTTCATCGTTCTCACTTCTACAATAGTCTATACTAAGGTTAATGTTACTAAGAAACAGTGTTGATGTTTCTTTTACAAATAAACTAAAGAAACGATAAGAGTTTCATTGTAGTGAAAGGAGAGGAAGTCTCCACGTATCCTTAGATTGCTTTAAAAATGAAAGAAATTAAATTCTAGGCCCAGGCTACTTAGAAGATATACTAAAAGAAATCTTATATGAGACTCTTATTGGTATAATAGGGCAAAAAATAGTGACATTTTCAATTTTTTGTCTATTGGTTTGGTTAATTTCACAAACTGTCAGATTAAAGTTATTCATCAATAAATAGAGAATTCTCGCATCTAAAGTTATTTCTCACCTTTTTATCACATTAAATATAATATAGGTCTTAATATATTTTTTTATGTCCTTTGAACATGATAGTTGTAGGATCGATACCCACTCGAGGTAATAAATTATGTTCGTTTCTCATTTCTCATTCAGCTTCACGCTGTATCCCGCACGTGGCAAGAGGCAACTTAGGCAGAGGGAACTTGGGAGCCTAGTGTTATGACACTCCGTTCCGCTTTCGTTCCCCACTTTCCGCCGAATTTGAGGCATTGCGTGTTGAGGGGCGAGACTCAATGCCGCACTTTCCCTTTTTACTAGAGCAAAGAAATGAAAACATTCAATATTTAATTTGAAAATATTAAATACCTAATTTCCTCGAGTGGAGATCGAACCCACAACCTATTGTTAACCGTCACACGCTTGCCACGCTTGCCGCTGCTCCACGATAGCCCTCAACATTGAGCTCCGGTAATATAAAGCTCTGTGTTGACTCCGCCACTACTTACGCAATCTATCAAATTAGCGTGGAAGCTGGGAAACGGAGGTACTCGAAACTAGGTACCTCTTTGTGCTCTTGATAAAAGTAAAGTCATAAAAACCATAAGTTAATTCTAAGAAATTAAACCATTTCGTATCCCTCTATCTATACATTATATCCCAATAGCCGATGTAGCAGAAGAAGTAAAAGCCTAGCACTAAAATTGTTCTCACTTTCAGCCCATCTTTTACATTTTCAAAGCGTTAGTTTTTTGAGTGACAGTTTTTTGATACAATTATTATGTCAGTACATGCGTGAAGCAAAAAAAAAGTGAAAGTAGAGTTCTAACTGAATACATGCTCAGATAAGTAAAAAGTAGTAACACTCTTGCAGTTCATAGTAAAAAGTCTTTGGCAGTTACTACAAAAGTAGAACAAAAACAATTTTCAAGGAACCGCCTATCATATTTGTCATCATCTCGACGAGGCCTTCAATTAAGCCGCTTCTGTAATGAGGACACTGTTAAAACGTAATTTACGTTGGCTACGTAAAGCTTCAATCGTTTAATTTCATTTGTTATGTACCTTAAATGATGAAATAATTTCATGTTCAATTATCAATTCATTTATCAGGTTATACAGACAATTATTATATTGTAGTTAAAAACAAAGATAGACAATGCAATGTTTTTTAAATATTGCTATACGTGAAAGTACTTGTAAGTGACCACAGTTTTTCCATAAGGATTATGTATACATACGTGTTGTAAATCATTAGAAAAATGTAAAGCTACAATTTACAAAACGCTCTGCTGGTCCGTTTTGTATTTTAAAAATATCTAATTTTTAAAAATAGCAAGTCTCAAGAAAATACTAGATTTATTCTTATGAAAAAAATTAACAAAGCGTGATTACCTATTTTTATCTTCAGTTTTCTTGGCCTAAAATATGAACATGAATATATAAAGTTACAATCCAAGTAGCATTTCATCTTGCATACATTTCTGTTAATTTTTTTCGACCTACTTGCTCGCTATCGTGAAAAATCAAAAAAAATAACCAACGACCTTATTCACGCTTTGGTTTACTTATTAATATTTAGTTGAACATGCGATTTTGCTTGTTAAAGACGACTTCAAGTTATTCTCGAAGGCTTGTTGTCCCCTTTTTAATTTCAAATGTAACAAATTTAACCAAATTAATCGCGTAATCACGTATATTTTTTTTCTTTACATTTTTGGTAATCTGACATTTTGAATACTATGGAATAGCCCGTGATCACGAGTAGACTGTGTAAGTAAATATCTGTTAGTTGACACAATTGATGATTGACGTTATATGAAACAATCGCCAACAATTTCTTAATTGTCGCTCTGCCCTAGATTTTTGCAAAATGTGCTTACTATGTCTCGTTCTCTGGTGTGGTTATTTTGAGACTCTATTTGCTTAAGAGGGGGTCCCAGGAGGTCGAAAGTTTACTACCATCTTCTCTAGTAAAATTACGAGTAGGATAGGAATCATTCTTGTGAATTTGGACAAATTTGATGTAGTGGTTGGATTTTTTCACTGTATGCTCTGTGTATGCTTATTTATTTTTTTTAAACATATTTATCTCGATATTGTAGCTTGAGTATATTTCTTACTACCCGTGTTATTTCTATAAAATAATAATAATTTTGTAGAACACATATTATAAAAACTAATAGAAATTACAATTTATCACCTTCACGATAGAAAAGGTTTTGAACAATTCTTATAATTTACAAACGGGTGTAGAATGAAATTTACGCTACAGCTGTTAGGAATGTGTGAAAAGGCACTTTTCAAAAATTTTTATTTGTAAAATTACATATTAAGGAAGAAATACATGTACACAGTAAAAAGTAGACATAACTGAAAACCTTTTTACAATCTTAATTTTTATGTGTCTAAAGGATCGTTCTCATCAATACTCAATATTATTTCAGCTTGACACTTCTGCACTATCTCAAGATAAATAGTCTTGACCAGATGGTTAACAAAACGATCCCCTACTATAACTCTTCATATATATGAAGACATTCACTTCTACAATCTGAATAAAATCGTAGAAATCAACCACTATGCTCGATTATTTGATAAATCATGACATGATTACATTGACCTGTTAGCTTTCCTTTTTACTTCGTTGCCAAATTTTTACTTTATTTATTAAGAACAAAGTACGTGAGTTATTGGTTAGTCATTTAGTAACAAAAAGATTTTATATATATACGTGTATATTTACATATATACAAATAATATATACATAAATGTAGATTTATATATATATATATATATATATATATATATATATATATATATATATATATATATATATATATATATATATATATATATATATATATATATATATATATATATATATATATATATATATATATGCTTTTATTTATTACTACAGTATACTGTATAAGTATACTGTTTAATTACTACAATAAAAATTTCAGTTTCAAGTTAAGTTTATCTCACTCTCAATTAGTGAACTCAACAATTAGTGAAGTTAATATATTCTTTATCGCATTACATATAAAGTACTCGTATGTATTACTAATATCACCATTACAATTACAAAAGTCATATTTAAAAAGATTGACTTATGTATAAAAGAAACTTCTTTCATATACTAAATTTAAATTTAAAAAGCGTATAAAAATTTTGAACGAAGCAGGATAAAAATTTTTATACGCTTTTTAAATTTAAATTTAGTATTTTCTGTCCTAAGTGTGGAATAACACTTTAAAACATAGTAAAAATTCTTTCATCTAATCTGTAGAAGTGAGTGATGCTATTTATAGAGGAAATGTGGACATATACTAATAGGTTAGATAGAAGCTGAAGTAAAGCTAACACAAATATGACAAAAAGGAAAATATTATTCTTATATAAATTACCGTATATACTTGTGTATATCTAACTTACATTAATATTTGTTTATAATTTAGATATAAGCAATACAATAAAAATAAACTAGAAAATAGCATCTCCTTTCATAAGAATTGTAGTCTATAAATATAGCATGTACCTATTTTTTTTAATGGGAAAGACAGCTTACGAGCGTACGGATCACCTGAGTAGGTAAGACCTGAGGTTCTAAGAAGAAGCATGAAATTAAACCACTGAAAATAATGGAGTAATTTATTTCTATCATTCATTTTCTCCCTCTTTAGTAAAAATAATAATAACAACATTTACACAAGTCCAAACCTCGTTTTATACAATACATTACACTCTGCCGCGTTTCCCACTCGTTAGAGAAAGGTTCTTTTAGCACCATTAAACGTTTTTGAGTGATTAACCGTTTAAGAATTGCTTGGGCGATATATGAGAAACATATGTCATACTTACATGTACTATTGAATAAATGGATGGCCATTTTCAGTCTTGCTTGGTTCGAAATGTTTGTAGTACACATACATTTATTTAAATTTTTAGGACTTATATATTTACTGTGGTTAGCTAAGATAATGATGAGAATAAACGTATTGTTAATATGATATTTTTATATTATTGTTGTATTTCACATACAAACGGAGATACCACATCCAGTAAGCGCGGTCTCCACTTTAAAACGCTTATTGTGACATTTTTTGCTTCCAATATATTACAATCCAATATAAATTATATGATAGGTATATATTATTTTTATTTACTTTAGAAATAATTATCTTTAAAAATATTTACTTTTAAAGCAAAAACATAAAACTCATACAAAGAAGTTGAGATAAAGTTTGTAATCTGTCCTAGTACCAAGAGGAAAGCGGATCTACATAACTTGGTGATGTTTATCAAAGTTACTTCGCTTCAAAGTTTGTCACTTTATTAAGCTGCAAATACACATACTTAAAATACGGCTCAGTTAATTATTGGTATACGAAATATCAGCAGTGACGTCGAGTCAAATCACCTAATACTCTTGTGAAAATCATTACTATTATAATTTAGGTTTCAATTAGCAAACCTTTTAATGTTTTATATTCAACAATATTTTTATATAAACTGACTTCTTCTTAGCTTCACGCTATATTCCTAGCGGGGTAGGCAAAGAGAACGGAGCGCCAAACGCTACGGTAAAATATTTATACTAACTAACTACATTTTAATATAGATTCTCATATATTACTGCACTTGCATTACTTTACACTTTTTTCATTACATGGATAGAAATGACTATTATTCATAATTAACTAAAGCTAAAATAATTTAACAAAAAAATCAAAGTATTGTTAAATAAGGCCTTTAGAAATATATGTTCTCCATTCTCTATTTACTGAAAATAAAAGTGATAACAAGTTCAAGCTGTGTCAATCACCCTCTAGAGGATTAAACTTACAAGAATAAATCTTAACAAACTACAAAAGATTTACTTTTAAGTTGACCACAGTTTATTTTGAATGTAAGATTAATTTAACATTCATATTTGACGCTCGATGGTACGGTTTTTCCACATACACATAGTTGTGAGTAAAAATGTCATTTGCAGAAATTCTATTATATCATAATTTTCGGAGATTTTATTAAATAAAAAGCGTCAAAGCTACTAACGCTACTAACGCTGCGCTGAGCTCAAATTTCTCTATTTATTATTATTAAAATAGCAAAATATATTTTAAATTTATTTTATATAATGTTTAATTAAAACCATTAGACGTAATTAATGTAACAGGATAAAACATCCTGTAAAAAAGTTTTTCTATTAATTAAGTGAACGATCGAGAACAGTTATATTCCACAATTTTCTTTTTTAAAAATTCATAGGTAAATTGTTTATTGTAATTTTTTATGGCATTTTGTGTCATTTGCAAACGATAATATTCATCTAACTGAATACTTTATCCAACTGGTGCATGAAAATAATAATGAACGCATAGCATTATGAACGTTTGGAGATCGAACTCATAACTTCTGTATCAATGTCGTAAAAGTCTATACTTTAGTATATACAAATTTACTTAAATATATATATATATATATATATATATATATATATATATATATATATATATATATATATATATATATATATATATATATATATATATATATATATATATATATATATATATATATATATATATATATATATATATATATATATATATATATATATATATATATATATATATATATATATATAAATATAGAATATTTTGGGCCTAATTTATAATATAAGTTTGTTTTTAGCTAGTTGGTTTTTTAGCATTTTTTTCTTTTTTGTTACACTTTAAAACCCACTTACTGTTCTGTATATCTTCAATTCGAATTTGGTGGAGCAAACTCAAAATAAGCTTTATTCAATGATTTTTTTTCTTTAATGAAAAGTTATTTTAATTCTATCGACAGCAATATCGGAATTAAAAGTTATATTGAATCGTATGTACCGACTGTCAACAATAAGCTATATAGAGATTATAGATATTAGA
Source organism: Eueides isabella (assembly GCA_019049475.1). Lineage (NCBI taxonomy): Eukaryota > Metazoa > Arthropoda > Insecta > Lepidoptera > Nymphalidae > Eueides > Eueides isabella. The sequence continues at coordinate 7,259,826 of CM032409.1, read as the reverse complement.
AAAGTTTTAATTCGAAAATCTAAGTTCACAAGAGCATTTTGAAATTAATAAATATGTCTATTAGTTGTTTTTTTCTTTTTTCAGCTATAGGCTGTATCCTGCACATGCCACGCCTAATGTAAAGACACTCCGTTCCATGACCCACTTTCTACCGAATTTGGGGCATTGCGTATTCAGTAACGAAACTCAACGCCGCGCTTTACTTTGTTACTAGAATAAAATAATAAATATTTCATTTCTTCGGGAAAGAAAATATTTTTTTTATTTTATCACTCTTGTAGCAATACAATATTGCTAGGAGCGTAAAAAATAAATTACTACATATTCTTTTATTTATAATAATTATATATTAGCTTTAAACCAAAAATAAATACATTCACCCAATATCCATGTTACTCACAACGATATGATGTTGTATTTACTTGTTTGATTTGTTACACTAGTGTACGTTGTAGACTTTCTGTTAAAAAAGAAAATTTATTTATACATTTAATGTATTTTTCTAAGAATCCAATCGACAGTTATCATTTTTACAGTCTGAAGTAGTGGGACAAGCGGCAGGTTGTAAACCCATTCATTGTAATATCGATCCTTACTTGTGGTAATGATAATATTATAATTATGTTCATTTCCTCCTTTGGTCAGATAATGTACGGCAATTAATTTCGACACAGAGGTATGTTCTGAGTTGTATCTGTATTACTTGCCATAAGGCAGAAACATCACAAAATAATAAATATATTTTGTAATATATTAGAATACAAATTTAATGATGGCTTTCTCTTTATACAGAAGTTATAAACACACTAAATATTAAAGCAAAAAAACTTAAGTTAAATATTAATCTGTTCTTCCACTTTCTCATAAGAGCTTACGTAAATAAAATTAACCTCCCTGAAATCACCATATCAATTATTTTACGAAAACAATTTGGGGAATAACCAATGACAGAAATTATGCAAATCACGCCTGATTTGATGTGTAGTCTGTAATCAATACAAACTTTTGGTTTGCTGACGCTTTGATGGTTTATCGCTATTCGTATATGTATTTCATTAAGTATTTATTTCATCTTCTTTTCACGCTCTTTAAATATTGTAACACCGACAAGATAACATTATTTAACTAATACTGCACTAATTTAAAAAATATTATCAAAAACATAATATGTTAATGCTATAGATTTCTTGTATTTTTTTTTATATATACAAAAGAAATGTTAAAAGTTTTTATTTTATATGCTGAGTGAGTCTAATATTCAAGGGTGGCATCGTTGGCACAGGGACCTGGGAACCTAGTGTAAAGCCACTGTGTTCCGTTCCCCACTTTCCGCCGAATTAAATGCATTGCGTGATAAGTGGCGAAACTTAACGCCGCTCTTTCCCTTGTTACCAGAGCTAAGAAATGAAAATGTTATTATATATTAAGTTAAGTTGTTAAATAGGTAGGATAGGTATGGTAATTGAATAATAAATGTTTAGTAGAGATTGAACCCACACAATCTGTCGCGTTTACAAACACTTGTTCCCCGACGCCACGACATGCCTCAGCCACAGCCTCGCCGTCATATTACAAATAGATATCGTGCTAGTTCTCCTTTTCACAGGTATTTTATTGGATGTTTGTCTCACAGAGACAAATAAGTAGGTTTCTCAGGTTGGCAAAGGAAACTTTATTTTGTATCTCTCTCTCTCAGCTTCACGCTGTATCCCGCACATAGCAGGATAGGCAGAGAGAACTTGGGAACCTAGTGTTAAGACACTCCGTTCCACTTCCGTTCCCCACTTTCCGCCGAATTTGAGGCATTGCGTGTTGAGTGGCGGAACTCAACGCCGCGCTGTGCCTTATTACCAAAGCGAAGAAAATGAAACATTAAATATTTAAATTGAAAATATTAAATATTTCATTTCCTGGGGACTGGGGATCGAACCCAGGACCTGTCGGTTACAGTCACACTCTTGTGCCGCTGCGCCACGACAGGCCTCTGTTATAAATGTTAGCATAAATATGGCCCATATTATGGTTCAACTTACAAACATCGTTTTACAACCTTTTGTTGCTTTTTACACCTTACAAAAGCTAATGCAGTCTAATAAATTATGAACTGCGGCCGTCTTCGTTACCACATGACCGATGGAATGAACTATTTTTTTGTGTTAATAGCCATTCAATCTGCCTACTCAAAACAAAAAGTCAAAGTAGAGTTCGAAGTCTTAACAGCTTCCTTACTAAAGTTGCTCTAACTTTATTTAGCCATAGTTCATTTTAGTTTTAGTACTTATATCAAGAGTAAAACCTAATGAAACAAAAACAATCTACAAAACGATTAAAACATTTGTCATTGTCTCGTCGAGGGCTTCAATTAAGCCGATGTCCGTAATGGAAACACTATTAAAACGTAATTTACGTAGGTTACGTAAAGCTTCAATAATGTATATCCGTTTTTCTGTTTCCACAATTCAAAATGCAGTGTTCCGCCACTCAGTATAAAATGTAGTGAATATTGAAATATAACGTAATACTCGACACTCTTAATAGGTTTTTTTTCTTCTTAATTCGGAAAAAGGGAACAGAAAAATAAATATTTGGAGATCCTCAGTGTGGAGAAAGATAATAATTCCCCACGGATGAGATCGAACCCCGTTCTAGTCTATCATGCTACTAGACAATACAAAATAACGGTTCTTGGACAAACATTTTGTATGGACGATAATTTCAAATTCTATCTTAATTATCAAAGTATTATATATTGTAGAGTATGTTTTTCTTTTTTAGGCCTTTTGTGGAACTGGGGCACAAGCTTGAGACTAAAACCGCGACAGGTTGTGGGTTCGACCCCACTCGAAGAAGTGAAATATTCCTAATTTTCATTTCTTTAAAGCGCTGTGTTGCAACAAGCAAAGCCTCAAATTCGGCGAAAAGTGGGGGATAGAACGGAGAATCATAGGCTTTAGAGGTTTCGAATGCCTACCCTACCCTACGAAGATAAAAAAACTTATACAAACATGGCCTGTAGAGACATTTTTTTTTATAATTTAAAAAAGCTATTTTATCATTTTATGTTAAATCATTACATAAGTTAGTACCTTACAATGTAAAATAACAAAATATGTAAAAGTACATTCAAGAACCTACTGCCTGCTTTTCCATACGTCTCACGTATTTTCTCATTTTTCTAGTAATGAGAAAATTGATACAACCTAAGAATATAAAAAGTGCACTATATTAAACAGACTAAAAATAACGAAACTTCAAAGAGTGTTTGTTATTAAAAGTCAACACTACATTTATTTTAATGAAACAATTTAATCAAAGCGCTCTCGCACTGCTTGAATGTAGCGTGTATGACAACGTCTTTTTATTCTCAGTTTTCTTAATCTAACATTTTAAACATAAATATATGTATAAAGTTACGTTAAATCCAAGTAGCTTTTCATCTCGCATACATTTCTGTTGCTCGTTTCGACCCACTTCGACTACTTTACTTCGACTACTATTCTGCTGGTTATGTTGAAAATAAGCTGAAGAAATTTATACAAGTGACTAACGAGACTATTCACGTTTTGGCTTACTTGGTTTATTGACGTAGTATACTAGTTGAACGTGCGGTTTCGTTTTTTAAAGATGTTAAATCAAATCATCTAAAAAAGTATTATAAATATATATAACCAAGTCAGACAAAGTAAAGTTCAAAAATATTATAAGTTTTAACACAAGGTTCCCTATAACTCCTGCCCTATATGTGAGATACAGCAGGGTGAAGCAAAGCCCCCCACTACAAACGAAGTACGCAAGCGAGTCTCGCAGGAGAAGAGAGAGGGAATTAACTGACCTGCTTGTAGGTTCAATTTCTAGTCTACATACATTATTAATATCTGAAAAATATACTATAATTTTAAGATGTTTCTTGTCACATTTACTTCTCTTGTCTTTATCTTTATTAGGTAAATAGAAACACTAATAAGTTATTTTTTTCCCGCATATATCAGGGTACTTAGGGGGGAACTCGTGATAAGAAATTTCTACTACTATTAGTATTTATTTCTACTGAATAAAAATAAACAATTTAATCTACGGATATGTATTTTTTTTTATTGTTATCTTCACAATTTCTCCCGCGTATAGTAGAGTAAGATACTCCGTTCACCACAATCTATTGTCCGGGCGTACATTGCGTGTTGAGTGGCAAAACTGCTATAAAAAAATATTTCTTTAATTTTCATTGCATTTAAAATTATCGTCCTCTAGTGTGATTCCGAAAGGGTGTAAGGCGACGCACTGCACTATACAGAGTATCATTGTAAATACAACGATAGTGGGTTCAATTACCAAACAAAAAAAAGCTATTTTTATTTTCAAAGACTATATGGTACCAGTTGACTTTATAGTGGCAGTTATGGTAATTGAAGTTGACCCGACGGAGGAGTTTTATTTGTAAAATAGAGTGGTTCTAGAGTAAACATCGATTTTGTTACGCGATATATTAATTATATATAGAGAGAAAATATAAATTCATATAGTTTGTACGGTTTGCATGTATACTTACTTTTAAAACGTTATCGTTTGATTTCCAATATTCAAATTATAAAGTTCTTTACAAAAACTATAATATTCATAGAGTATATTAAAAAAATCTATGTATACAATTACAACATGAACTAGTCAAAATGCCGGATGTTATGTTACTCATGCGTAAAGTCGAATAATACCTTTACAACACGCCAGCGCGAAGACTTAGTACGTGTGTACGTCGTACGTGTCGGTGACAAAATGTACAGTAATACTGAGTTTTTTACATTAAACCTTTGAATTTCCTTTGAAACATTTTCACATTCTATGTACTTTAACGTTTTTATTTAACATTTCAGTTAGGATATTTTTTAGATTTTGTTGAAAAATCTGTTTTGTTAATATAAATAATATAAACTCTAAGATCGAATGAAACCGTTGTGGAGCAGCTGCACGGTGTTTGACTCTCAACGCAACGTTTGTTGGTTTGTTTCCCACTGGCTTCTTTATGAGATTGACAAAGCGCCATGAGCGCCAAAGAGTTCGGCCATTCAACATACAACGCTTTGAAAATAAGGCTTCGTGTCTTAACACTTGGTTTCCTCTCAGTACTCTACTATATGAGGGATGCAACGTGTATTGGAGTAACAATCATTATAATACTCATTTACTCATTTCATTATCATCTATTCTTAAATTTAATTCAGTTTAACTAAACGCCGTGTTTTGTTTCGCAGCAAAGAATATCTGCCCATTGGCTACAATAGCGTCCAACTAGCGTAAACGCAATACAACTAGTAGATTCGATATCTAAAATGGTGAATTATCTTGAAATATTGTTATTTTGTCTTTGAATTATTGTCATTTATTTGACATTCTAAGAAAAAACGTGGTGTATAGTTTTTTCACTCAACGCAGGACGTTTAGAATTCGGACAGAAAATAGAGAACGAACTGCCTTCATTTAATGTTCTAAGTAGACACTGTGTCTGGTTTTGTATTACCAGAGCCTGAGTCACGATAGTCTCTAATACTCATCATCGTTTTTACAGCTATGTCATAAGCTACTTATTTGGGCATCTGTTTTATTTCTTCAAACATATTTAATAATTGTAATTTTTAAGTCAATTTGCGTGGGTTCAATATAACACCGCTATTTAAATAAGTGGCGCTATCGAGTGGGTGGTCTGGATATTTGGTTATAGTACAAAATGAATCTGAGGTGATATATTAGCTTGATAAATAACTTTATTTTCTTGTGATACATTTTATAACAATAGCACATTTTCAAGTTTATTTCTTTGTTTGACATATTGTAAAAAATATTTACTTATATTTTTTTATACATTTTTTTTAATGTGTGAATAGGCTGTTATTTTTTGTTTTCTTTATATCTTTATATTTATAGTACTATAAATAATAACTTTTGGCCGTGTGATTTCGGCTTAGAATAGAATCACCCTGGTACTGATAGTGTCGTAAGTGGCGACTAAAGTACGTGTGGGAGCGGATTGTTACCACCCCCGGCATTTAAGACCGGCATTAAGTAGTGGCTTCGGCTACTGCGTTTCGCATTAGGTAATGCCGGGCCCCAGTGCCCGTCCACCTTAAAGGACGGCAACGCTCCTGTAGCTCCTCTGGTGCTACACGGGGCCGTGGGCGACGGTGATCACTTACCATCAGGTGTACCCGTACGCTCGTTTGCCGTCTTTTCCATAAAAAAAAATATAAATAAAAATATTATACAAAAGAAATTAATTTTTATATATGTTTATTAAATTAGAAATAATGTTGTATTATTTCATTTTTTATTTTTCTGTATTTTTTTTATGACGATAACTAGATCTCACCTGTCACCTGAATTTGTCCTCCCCCTTCGTTCCTTTCACCTTGCTGCTTTGCTTTGCTTATTATGAATTATCCTCACTCTAGAATCATATTCTGAAGTGATCCCCACTCCAGAATATGAATTATGATTAATTTATAATATTTAATCATATTGAATATTTCATAATATTTAATATTTTTAATAAAATATTTAATATTTTATTTCTTCATGCTGTTCACAAGGCGTTAAGTCCCAAAGTCAACATGAAATGCGAAATTGACCTAGTGTTAAGACACTCTAGTCCATCGACCGGAGTGTCTTAAGACTAGATTCCTAAGTTACCTGTGCCTGCCTACAACACATAAGTAAAAATACCTACAGTCTCTTGTAATATAAATATAAAAGCAATTGTGTAAAAAAGTATTGTAATAAAATGTTAAATATAGTTAATGAGATCACGGTGTGTAATGATTGTGACAGACGACGCCGATGATTTTAAAAATATAAAAATATACTATCAGTGATGATAAACTGCTTCATTAAAAATGTTCAAAGTAAATCACAAACACCATTTAAAATAAAAGAAAAATTACAATATTTAAGTTTTACTGTAGTTATAGTATAAAGCTTGACCTTTTCATGCCGCTGAATATTAATTTTATCGAATGTATTTCAAATAATTTTCTTAAATTTCCGGTACAAAGAATGAGTGCCTTCAAATATGTTATTTTGTTTTAAATGTTAATTTCTTTCACTTTTTTTTTCTTATAATTGAGCAAAAAGAATTCATTTCGGAAAAAATAATCAGTATGTGTAAAAAATAATCAGTATGTTCAGTGGTGAATAGTATAAGTCGTGAAACTTACTTAGGTTATTGCAAATATGGACATTTGAAATTAATATCAGCTTGATACTTTTATGACATCTTAAGAAAAATGACGAACAGATGGACAGATCAAAATCAAAATCAAAAAATTCTTTATTCAATTAGGCCACTACAAGCAGTTTTGAATCTATTTTGAATCTATTCACTTTTGAATTGATATACTGACTAACTGATTTTCATAAAAATCAAAAAACAATTTTTGCTCCCAAGATTTCACCCGCACAAACTAACCAACGAGCACGGCAAGTTAAATAAAAGCTTTTAATAAAAGCTTAATGAAAATTTAATCCGCGTTTAGCGTCCACAAATAAAGCGACTTATCCAGCTCTTGTACTTAGTGGTCTGAATGTTCGGTAATATACACTTTGCAATATTGTTACAACGTTTTATTTTGGGCATTATAAAGTTTCCATTCTTTACCCCGCATGAAGCGAAAAAGGCGCCAGTAACCTAGTGCTTAGAAATTTTGTTTTAAACTTTTTGAATATGGAGATATTAAAAGGGAATATAATTATATTTGTCTAATTTGAGCTACAATTTTTTTTCTGTATATGATCTCTACTATGATCTCTTCTTTTTGTTAGATTTTTTAAATTGTTTTATTAACACACCGTACTGTTGTGAACGTACATATGTATGTGTTGTTTGTATATATTGGTATATGTGTCCTTTGCTCTTTAATATACTGTAATGAATAATATCTAAGATTCTTAACTAAATCTTATTGTTATGAATTTGTGGTAAATACCATACTATTATATAACTTTTACTATATTTGTACAAGTCAAAGCATACAAAATAAACAAAAAAATATTTCAAACATTTATACAAATAAGTTATTTTAAACATAGAGTATGTTTATACTGACATTATGTCTTGAATCCAGCTGCTTGGGGTTTTTATTTGGATTAAATATTTCACAAGTTCAACTCGCGAGACATCACAGCTTTATGTTACTTCAAGTGATCTTCTTATAGAAAAAGTATTGGAGTGTTAGTGTTAGTGACTTACTAACATTGTTTATACACGCGATGAATGGATAAGAGTGTTACAAATGTTTTCACTCACTCTAACTCAGCTTAACGCTGTATCCCGCACATGTCACAGTAGGCAGATCTCTCTGCCGTTGCAGTTGACACACCCAATGTAGAGATACTCCGTTACGTTTCCCACTTTCCACATTTGTACATAGCGTGTTGATTCGCACTTTGAAACGGTTCCAGATTTTATCATCTATAATAAATCAATTTAGTACATATTAAAGAATAGACTTGTTAATTGATTAGCGTTGAAACATTTCATATTCTTTCTTATTCTCTCACTACATGATTTTTTATTTGTTGGCCATTATAGTTTATAATTTGTAAGCTTTATTTGTATGTATCTAAATATTTTACTATATGCTTAGGAATGTGCAGTGGTCACACAAGCCAATTCGGGCTTAAGACCACGATGATAATGTATTTATTATAGATTTAATAAATAAATAAATAATAATAAAAAAAAATGATTGGATTATGATTTCCTTCATAATGCATAACTGCACTGTCAAATACCTAATACAAGTGTTGTTTGTGAAATTTTATCATTAGTTCAGTTCTATTTTTTTACATTAGCAGGAGAACTGTTCCCATAATGATCATTTTCCGCCGGTTTCTGAAACTATATATGTATATGTATGTATATACAGTAGATAACTCAACAATAACATGTTCTACACAATATTTATATCGTTCGAAAATATTCAACATTTAAACACTCGCTTAACCTATTCACTATTTTTGTAGAGTTGTAGGTTTGCTGTACTATTAATTAATATCATATTATTAATAAAAAAATCAGAAAATACTAATATGAAACTATACGAAATTAAAAAAATAAATAAGAAATCTATCTCATAAGTACCATTATCAGTCACATCCCATCCTATTAATTTAACAATATAAATTCAATTTACGTCTGGATTTTAAACGCAAATGTAACTAATATCACTGGATATTAATGCTATCATTATTGTATGGCTTACAACCGTCGATTAATCAAACATTGGAAGCAATATTTGTCCGCGTCCTCGTTATATTGAGTTATGACTGATTTTCAACACACCTGACGGCTACACGCTCTTATTGTCAATAAATAAAGTTGGTACTTATAATATGTATTAAGTTGGATCGTAGGAAAGTGTTTGATTGTAAATGCTATAGTTGGGTTCGAGTCCGGTTTCTTTAAATTTTTAGCCCGTTTGATTTACACTATTTTATCTACTAATTTCAATTACTTTTTCATTCTAATAAAATGATCATTTACAAATTTATTATAAGTACAAAAAACATGTACTTAAAAGCATGGAGATGTAAGCCCACATTTTTTTCTAGAAGATATTTCTTCCAACCAACCAATGGAAGCGGACGACTGACAAACTTCAGGAGGGATTTAATTCTTATAAATAACATTTATTTAATGTTTGTTTGCAATTTATATATTTTATATTTATTTTCTTCAGTCAAATAAAATCACAATGTGTTATTATTTAATTTCATCAGTCAACATTTTAACTGTATTACATACGTTTATATTTAATTTTTAATCATATACAGATTAAACAGAGAAATAGTAACATAACCAACAAAGGAGACTTACGCAAAAACAGTCACAGTACTTGGATCAAAGGGCAATATTTGTATTCAGAACGCGTTACTCGGATTTATATTACGTGAGGGTAACTTCACGGAATGCTCTACGATACACTGTTTAGTGCTATAATTAGATAAGCTCAGTCATAAGTAAGATAAGTAGGATTTTCACACATTATGGATCTCCAATATGTGGAAATCGGACTGAAATAATGACATATCATTAATTTCACTATACTTTTTTGCATACTGCAGAAAAAAAACTTTACATTGTATGTTTGATATACGTACATATAATTTGATGTGCATATTTTCACTCGCTCTTGTCTTAAATTGGGTTGAAAAGAATCTAAATGTCTTTACTAGATACTCTCTGTCCACCCTATTATATGCGGGATTATATTCAACGTGAACTTCCACGTACTTAATCAAATTAATAAAGTATTATCAAGCGGTCACTCACATAAAGGCATACTTTAATTGTTTTTATTCAGTACGGAATCTGAATTCATAAATTTTTGGAAATGTTATACTATTTTGTTTTTTACACTGTGCTATATTATTTTATTTTTTAATATTTCCGTTGAACTTTTCTATATTTCAATTATTTTACATATTTTTCAATATTTCTTTAAACTATTTGAATGTTTTGTTTAATATCACTATTATAATAGGTAGAAATCTAATATAACGCACTAAACTAATCTATTAATATATAAAATATTAAATTTGAAAGTACCTAAGTTTTAAATAGAATAAGCTTTTTAAAGTCATCTCAGCGTCAAACTGATTAAAATACTTTGAAAACTGTAATAGGTATAAGAACCTCATCTAATTTTTTGATAAAAATTATATTAGTTATGAATTTATAATTAACACCTGTTGCTTGTTAGTTCCGTCGTTAACTAGTTCAGTTGTAAACGAAAAGCTTATGATCTATTTTTTTCCACTAAATTGCGAAAAAAGGAAGTCTGAGATATATTAAAGTTAGGACACTCTGTCTTTCGTCTTCCACTTGAAATGAAAATATTTAGATTTTACGGTTGACTATAATCGCGATGTTTATGGGTTCGCTCCCCACTTGGTGTGGGTTTTAATATTAAGTCGGTTAAATAAGCAGAAATTAGCGGAGTAGAAGTGAAAAATGGAGTAATTTAAAGTGTTAAGAAAGTTTCTTCCGCCTGTTATACAGGTAAAAACATAAAGCAACACCTAAGATCCTTCTTAAAAAATATCCTTTTTTTAACATCAATATTTTTAAAAATTCTAACAAAAAAACAAGTACAGTTTAATGAATAATGATTGATCTCAAGTATGATTTATAGTCTGTCTATTAGCTATGAGGAAAAATTAACAAAATTTCATTTTATTTTGTTTTTGTGCATTTATAAATTTGATTTGTGTCGAAAGATATTTTTTGAAGATTTTATGGACTGTTCTTCTATCTAGTATAAATAAACAAATATATGCATAAATAAATTGTTTTTTTTAGCTTCACGCTGTATCCCGCACGAGGCAGGGTAGGCAGAAGGAACCCGGGAACCGAGTGTCAAGACACTCCGTTCCACTTTCTGTTCCCCACTTTCTGCCAAATTTGAGGCATTGCGTGTTGAGTGGCGGAACCCAACGCCGCGCTTTGCCTTATTACCAGAGCGAAGAAATGAAACATTAAATATTTAAATTGAAAATATTAAATATTTCATTTCCTCGACTGGGGATCGTACCCAGAATCTGTCGGTTACAGTCACACGCTTGTGCCGCTGCGCCAGGACGGGCCTCAGCTAAAAAAAAAAAATTTTATTCTTATTCATTCAGCTTATACTTAATTTAATTATATATGTTCCACAATGGCTCGAAAAAGTCATTAGTTTTTTTAATAAAGACACGGAAACAGACGGCTTGTGTTCGGCGCAATGATGCTACCGCTGGAAGGTTAAGAAAATATGTATATTGAATAGATTTGTACTGAATGCTTTTATGAACAATAAAACAGCTGATAATATAATAAAGGTTAATTTAAAAAAAACAAGAATACTCTTAATTAAATTATCTTCAACCAAAAAAAAACTGCGTCATTATTAGTTTATCCTTTTGCAAGCTACTTTACCACAGATAGATCTAATAATACAGAGTTACACACACGTCAAATTTATAACACCCATTTTTTTGCGTCGAGTATACAAAATAGTTATATACGAATTGCGCATTCGTGACCTACTCGTAAATAAAAGATATTCAATAATAAAGTTAAATTTTTCTTTCTCATTTCCCTTATGCAGTGCACTCAATTTGTAATTCAGCTGTTAACGAAAACTTTGCGAAGCGACGAATAAACGAAGTGCTTTTGGTTTTTGGAGCTTTTGCGGACGCAATATTACACAAACAACTTTATGTATTTTAGAAATATGAATTTTATTTATTTTGTTTACATATTACTTATTGCACTATAGAAACTAATATATAGCTACAAATGGCAGAAAAAGAGCATTCTCCAACCAATCCTTTATTTCGGGAGAATAAAGTGTACGTGCGCAGAACTATTTTTAAATTCATATAGACATAATAAATTATTTTAAGCGCACAATTTGTCAATAAATGTACAATGTTACTCAGTTTCACGCTGCTTCCCGCCGATGGCAGGGTAGGCAGAGGGAACTTGGGAACCTAGTGTTAAGATATTCCGTTTCCCAATTTTCGCCAAATTTGAGGCTTTGCGTGTTGAGTGGCGGAACTTAACGCCGCGTTTCGGCTTGTACTAGAACGAAGAAATGAAAACATTAAATATTTAAATTGTAAATATTAAATTGTTCATTTGTGGTTGTACCCTAAAATATTGTGTTCATTTCTCACTGTGGAGAACATTTATGTTAAAAACCATATCCATTTTCTTTTCCCGGTCCTGCGATACACAGAATCTTCAAAATAGGCTGCGAGTTAAGAATGAAATGTGGAGATTATAATGTTTAAAATTATATAATTTTGCGTGAAAACTCTCTCACTATTCCGAATAATGTATACAATAGGAGAACACATAAAATAAGGTGTTACCGATACGTTCTCCCGGTTCTTAAAAATCTTTAAGCTCAAGGCTCTATTCCTAAAAGCACTTTAACAAACCACATTATATTGAAACTCGTACATTAATATTGATATTCATAAACTTGATAAAATAATATCTATTTTAATATATCAATGTACTCAGCTTCACGCTGTATCCCGCACTAGGCAGGGTAGGCAGAGGGAACCTTTAGGTTCCCGACCTAGTGTTATGACACTCCGTTCTACTTCCGTTCCCCACTTTCCGCCGAATTTGAGGCATTGCGTGTTGAGTGGCGGAACTCAACGCCGCGCTTTGCTCTATTACTAGAGCGAAGGAATGAAACATTAAATATTTAAATTGAAAATATTAAATATTTCATTTCCTCGACTGGGGGTCGAACCCAGAACCTGTCGGTTACAGTCACACTCTTGTGCTGCTGCGTTAATTCTTAATAGAATAAACATAATAATATATATTTTTGTCATATTTAGTTACAATTAATTAAAATCAATACGCAATGTAAAGAATAATCGGCATTTTTAAAATTACGCTATACACGCGGGAGCTAAAAACAAAAAAATAATTTGCATAATTTAACACACATTTGCTTAACTAGAATTACATTAAGTATAGTATGTTTAGTGTAATATACGATTTTAATCACTTAAACTCTCTTCTTGGTAAAAAAATATGTTTCATGTATTATTATATGTATTTATCTTTATTAACATAAATGTAAAATTTTTGTTACGATGATAGCTCAACGTTAAATTTCTTTGATAGTAAGCGTTTTACATGAGCTTATTATTACTTCCATAAGATCTAGTCAGAATGTGTCAAACGTAGCAATGAACTGCTTTTGACTCACTGAGACGTCAAGTAGGGTATAGCGTTAGGTCCAAGTTGTAGAATACTAACGACATAACAATAATATCTGTATAAACTTTTTAAAAATTATTTTCTAGTATTTTAAGGAAAAAACATTTTCACGTACAACACTTTCTGCCTCCCAGTTTCTGGTAGATTTTTTAATTGGCGAAATTTTACTCCACGTTATATTTACCAAAATTTCGTTTTGAAATGACAGAGAAATTATATTTTACTTAGCCTTGAGTTTTAATTTAAGAAAAGTATAAAATTAATTGAAACAATTGTGTTAACATGATAAGATTAGTAGTAATATTTTATTTGTAAGTAGTTACATATAGATAATTTGTGACCGCCATGTTATGATGCCGTAGCACAATTTCTGACAGTAAACGTGAGGATTGTGTTTTCGATTCTCACTCAAGAATGATTTATTTTCATTTCAAGAATTCCCGTAATTTGCATAGATTGATTATACTCGTATAGAACTGTCGTAACAATAGGTGTTCTCTTCTCAACCCAGCCTAACGCTGTAACCAGCTGTAATCTAATTAGTTGAATAAGATTTCATATGTATAAATTGCATCATCCTTTTACTTAATTTTCATTTAACACTTTATAAATTAAAACTGACTTTCAGTTTCAGAATAAAAGGTGTCCTCAAACAGAGTTCGTTGAACTTTTAAGAGACAGTCTGTAGTATAATAATATTAAAATGCCCTACTTACTTAATGTAAACAACGCTTAATTTAGTACAAGCAACAACGATCCTTTAAAATAATAAGTTTTATTCATAACTTGTTTGAATTTTGAAGTTTTGAGTTTTGAATTGAAATGACGTATATAAAAACTTTTGACACAAATATACGCTGTAGTTTTTCAATTAGATGCTTATTTCTTGTGTCTGTATATTATTTTGAAGACGATAGTAAAAACCTAGTTATTTATGACACTCCCAAGACCATCGTGTCAGAGCGTCTCATTATAAAAGAGACTGTTGTAGGTACCAATACCTAGAGAGAGAAAACTTATGATTAAAATATGAAACGAAAACGCAGCGTTGAATTTTACCATTTAAAATAAAATATCTTGAAAATGAAGAATGGGAAGGTGGTGGAAATGAAAAATTTACAAAATAAAGTTTCCTTTGTCAACCTGAGAAAGCTACTTATTTGTCGCGGTGAGACAAACATCCAATAAAATACATGTGAAAAGGAAAACTGCCCACACATTACTTAGTTCTAAGGTTACAGCGTTGACTTTTTAAAATTTACTGTCCAAATTGATAATTGAAGCAAAGTTTCCATTGTACTCTTGCTTTTGGAGTCGTTAATGAAATTGTGAGTTTTGCACAAACGTTTTCCGGCAATCATAAAGTATCATAATTCATAACATTTTTTATATTTCAACCTGCGCCTCATAGAATCTATCCAAATCCAAATAACAAATGGTATTTTTCTATTTTTTTTACTTCACGTTTAATTTCGAATATACTTGTATAGGCAAGAAAGAACAGTTTGCAAGGTCAGTGTAAATGATAAGATATTAGAACAAGTGAATGAGGTAGTATATCTGGGAAGTATGTTTAGCAGAGACGGTAGATACGAAATGGATGTGGAAAGGCGTATTGCTGCCGGTAACAGAGTTAACGGTGCCTTAGCTGCATTGTTGAGACGGCGAAACGTCAGCATAGCTACGCGTTTGGTCGTACACAATGCAGTGTTGGTATCGACACTGTTATACGGCAGCGAAACGTGGGTATTAAGAAGAAGAATGTAAGAAAGATGATTGCTGTAGAGATGCGATCTCTTCGTCGGATATGCGGAGTCAGTTTATCTGATCGCATGTCCAATGAAGAAATACACAGAATGGCAGGTACTAGTGTGGATGTCACAGTGAGAATGAAGAAGAACGTGCTCAGGTGGTTTGGGCACGTCGAGCGAATGAGTGAAGAAAGAATGGTAAAAAAGATTTATGAAGGAAAAGTGAGTGGTAAGAGCGGGAGTGGGAGACCTCGGTTGACCTTTGAAAACACAGTATCGACGATACTGAAGGAAGGTCACGTAAAAAGCATGAGGACCCCCCGGAGGGCATGTATGAAGAGGTTGATGACAGTGGACGAGGCGAAAGGTATGCCGAGACCGTAGCGTTTGGCGCTCCGTTCTCTCTGCCTACCCCGCTAGGGATATAGCGTGTAGCTAAGTAAATAAGTTGTATAGGCAGGTAGAGTGAAAGTCTAGTTTTAAAACTGGCCAAGCCAAGTGTAAAGACAGACTATTCTTTAATTTCCTTCACATTTTAAAATACTGTGAGTTGAAACACAGAACTCATTTTTGAGACATCTTAATACCCAAATGGATCTATCAAAACCGAAACATTCCATTTACATCAGTAAGGAAACCAGAGCGCATGCAATTACTGGCTACGTCCAGTTCAAATCTATATTCATAAACGTACGGTCAGCATAATAATGAAGAACAGAAAGTAACGATGTTACTTAAATACTTCTTTTACGCCGTTTTAGTTTTGATATATGGCATAGTGTAGGTTATGATTAGATAAGTATTAGAAGCATGAACATGAAATTCCTCACAAGCAATTTTTTCCTAAGTTATTTGGTAGAATACAAGCACACTAAGTTTTTTCTTAGAATGAAACTAATTCATTAAATAAACAACAAAATATTATTTTAAAAATGTTTGAAAAAAGTCTTAATATATCATAACCACATTATTAGCGTAAGAATTTCAAGACTAATTTCCTGCCGCATAAATTAAAATATATATATTTTTAAATGTGAAAATTATATATTTT
Source organism: Eueides isabella (assembly GCA_019049475.1). Lineage (NCBI taxonomy): Eukaryota > Metazoa > Arthropoda > Insecta > Lepidoptera > Nymphalidae > Eueides > Eueides isabella. The sequence goes on along the minus strand of CM032409.1, from coordinate 7,243,250 downwards.
TTGTTCCGACCATACATTGCAGGGTAAATTTCCAACAATATCCTGGTGCGGTATTTGCTAAGATTTTAATCTATAGTATCCAGGTTAGCTCCTTTATAATAAATTCAAGTCGACCAACTATTAAGAAATGCTGTATATGATTAGAAATAAGGAGGAAAGAGATTTTCTAAAGAAAAAGAAATTAGACACCAAATATGACTTAACGTTGTTTGTCAGCTCTTCAAAAGAAAGGTAAAACAGACTACATACAAAAAAACTAATGGAGTATATAAATGTTCCACACAAAAAAGTCACACACAGTTACATAGTACCCAAGGTTTCTTATAGTGAACGACGGAATCGCCCTAATTTACATACTAATAAATGTAAGCCGCAATCACATCATTCGTTACATTCTTTAATTGTTACTAGCCTTTACCTGGCTTTGCCACGTTGTCAAACGAATAAATGTTATGACTGTTGTTTGTGTAATAAATGTAGTCAACTATGATCGCAGTACAGTAAGTTGGAATAATGCAATATGCAATGCCATGTAACCTTAACTGTTTAATAATATTAATGACTAATAAGGAAATATTGAATTCTTACCATAGATTAGTGCAGTCAACCAATTTTATTATAAATACACTAGCAAACCTTACGTGATTTTGCCTCTAAATTATTCTTAATTTATATAAGTCGTAGCCTACGTGTTGGTCTGATATACAAATGATTTTACAGAAAGACTTGTTCGTACTTTTTGAGTCAAAGTTTATCGAATATGTATATCCTCACAAATTATTACATTGAAGAAAAATAAAAATTATTAAAAATAATATTTGGCAAAACAGGAAATAAGATACAGTCATTTTAAATATGCAACAACTCTAATAATTTTAGTTTGGTAACAGTATCAGATATTTCCAATTTATAACATTTACCAATTGGAGTATAGTAGTGGGTGGTAGTTTGAGAACTACTTACGTATAATATTGTTATCATGAAATGCCCTCAAGTTCCCCATGACTTTGAGTTCTGACCGCAGGCACAAGAAGTCGTAACGAAAGGATAAACGTTATAATACCTCTTCGGTAAATACCTCTTCGGTAAATGGATTATCCAATTTAATAAGATATAGATAGATAGATTGACGCCTATTGTGGCGCAGCGGCACAAAAGTGTGACTGTAAACGATAGGTTGTGGGTTAGATCCCCACTAGAGGAAATGAAATATTTAATATTTTTTAATTAAATATTAATGTTTTCATTTCTTCGCTCTGGTAACAAGGCAAAGCGCGGCGTTGAGTTCCGCCACTCAACACGCAATGCCTCAAATTCGGCGGAAAGTGGGGAACGGAAGTGTCTTAACACTAGGATCCCTCTGCCTACCCCGCCGTGTGCGGGATAAAGCGTGAAGCCGAGTCCATATGGATAGATGTTTTATAATAAAAGATTATTTTAAAAAATGTTTGTATAGAACTTTCATTTAAAACGTACCAGCAAAACTGTGGTTATTAGTGACTGAGCTGAAATGGCGTCAAACAGATATTTAGTTTTATATGTTTTTATTCTTCATGCTGCTATTGTAACATTTATTGCTTATCTTTATTATCAATGTTCGTGATACTTTCCATTAGCACAACGCGCTGCTCGCCTGTCAACTTGGAATTATGTGGTTTTCTGAAATTTATTTTATAAAATTGTTAATTTGTATTAACAAACAAATGAAATAAAAGATTTTTTTAAGTTATGGCATATTTTAAAAACAAGTAATTATGTTTTAAATTGCGACGTCGGCAGAAAAAGCTTATAATTGAGAACTACCACGATAGCTATTAATGATATGATGGCGAGGCAGTGACTTACAGTACCAGACAAAATGGATCATAAAAGTAATTTCATGTTCACCACTTTAAACTACACTAAAACGCCCCATGTTGTTAGAATATGAGATTAAATTTTAAATATATATTGTTATTGTTTCCTGTTGAGGCCTGTCGTGGCGCAGGGGCACAAGCGTGTGACTGTAAGTCTGTCGCGTTTACAATCACACGCTTGTGTTGTTGTGTGGGTTCGATCTCTACTAAACATTTAATAGTTAATTACCATAGCTACGCTAGTATATTATTAAATAACAATACAAAATATAATGAGCAATACAAGTAATACTTATAATAAGGCACAATCATGTAATTCCATTTTAATTATCACTTTTTCACATTTCAAATGATTCATAAATTATCTTATTGGTAAACAAAAAGAAATTACTATTCAGATGAGATTTTCATTGTATTTGCGCTTCACAAAGACAAAATAATGTGAATAATGATTTCATACTGGTTTGAGTGCTTTGAACTATTTTTGTGAAATTTAATAAAGTCTTGTTATATAAGTATTGCTTTGAGGCAATAAGTGCATTGAGGTCTGTCGTGGTGCAGCGGTACAGTGAATGTAAATGTGATAGCTTTTGGGTTCGTTCCCTACTCCATGAAAATTATACAACGTTATATGGTACACTAGGTACACTAAGATCCCTTCTTCCTACAGGCTTTTTAAAGACATTGCGTGAGGAGTAGTAGAACTAATTGCCACGCTTGGTTTTTTAAAAATAAAAAAAAATAATTTACCCGATTACATGTTTCCTGCATTGAAGAAAAAGACATAGAAATTTAAATAAAAGCCGAGAACGCGACAAGTTACAGAGAACGTGCGGAATTTTACCCAAACAATAGCATGTTTTAGTTAGAATCAAATTTTCTGTAGTTTAAGAAATATGTGTTAGCTAAGTTAATATCTGTATACAAGTTTTAATTATTGTAATTATTATTTAATACTATATTAAAACGAGTTTTAGTTCAATTTAAAATAAAATATTACGATACAAAGTAAATATATTCATTCTTAGTAAATTATGTCTGTAATCAAAATTGTATTTGATTGTAAACTGGACGTATAACAAAATTAATTAAATTCATTTTATTCTTTAGCAAACACGGCGTAGGTACTTGTTGAACCTTGATTTGAAAAATAATGCGTTAAACTAAAAAATATATAACAATATGTAACCTTCTCTGTTAAAAACACGAATTAATTGACTGCTTTATCATACTACACCACATATATGACACATCGCTAGGTCCTGTATGAGTACGTTTGTTTTTGATTTATTTTTTTATAATCTATCATAATTTATATTAATATTAATTACCCCGAGGATTTTGAACAGATAAATCATTAAATCTATTAATGATGACTATTTTATAAGAATAGTAAGTAACGTACCAGTAAAAAAATCAGTTCATTGATAATAAAAATAAAAAAAGAACTCATTTTCAATCGAGAAGTAATTATAAAAAGAAAAAAAAACATATATATAAGACGATCCCAATCGATTGGAATATTTAAACGACGTCTTAAATACTTATATCTCAAATGTAATGTTTAACGAAAAATAATACAATAAGTGTATATATGTATGTGTGTATGTATATATGTATATATGTATGAAAGCACATATGCAGTTTGTTTGAAAGTATATATCTCTAAGAATAAGTAATTATGATCATATATTTATAAAAAATATTATTATATTGTTTTTTTTAGCTTCGCTGTATCCCGCACGAGGCAGGGTAGGCAGAAGGAACCCGGGAAGCTAGTGTTAAGACACTCCGTTCCATTTCGGTACCCCGCCAACCGCCAAAATTGAGGCGGAACTCAACGCCGCGATTTTGCCTTATTACCAGAGCGAAGAAATGAAACATTAAATACTTAAATTGAAAATATTAAATATTTCATTTTCTCGACTGAGGATCGAACCCAGAATCTGCGGTTACAGTCACACGCTTGTGCCGCTGCGCCACGAGAGTCCTCAAAGTGTTATATTGTATTTATTATATATTAGTTTATTTATTTCAATCCTTTTTGCACCTCTCTGCCTTCTTGTTATAAATCCTTTGTCCATATGGTAAGCCTGTAAGAGATCGCATTTAGTGATGAAGCCTTTATTATACATCTACTTCTTCATATTTGTATTATATTTCTATTCTTTTTGTCTTTGTTTGTGCAATAAAGTATTATTATTATAGTTGTTGTAGCTCAAGTCTTTTTATGTTAAGTATTGGGTAGTTCATTGTGGGTCGTCCGCTGGGTGTATGTTTCGACGACTGAAGGACACTTTACAATTTGTTTATCTCACGCTCTTATTTATATTGTAGCATGTGTAGTGAAGTGCTTTACAAATATAGGGATTTTGGATTTTATCTGACTAATATATATTTAAACTACTTCTTCTATCTAACAAAGTGTCAAAGAACTTAACTATATTTTACACGCTATGATAAATATAGCAGTAAATTACCACATCAACGGGAGAATTAAATCTACTTTTATATTTTATTTTTTATACTTTTATAATAGTGCTTCATAATATTATTATTAGTCATCGCCCGCAACTTTGTTTGCATCGATATTAAGACGTAAAATCGATATTGATTTATTTTCTGTTCCCATTGTTATTTCGAAAAATCTTATCTCACTACTTATTTAAATTGATAAATTTGATTAATTCTCAATGTTAAGTAGCAGAAGTTATCATAACAGAAAAATATAAGCAGTGCCCAGAGTAGGAATCGAATTCATAACGAACTCGTTTACAGTCAGACGTTTACTATCTCTGGCTGACATACTTAACTCATATATAAATTCTAATACAAAAATCGCTTACACTTATACTTTATCCAACTAAACGGCAATCACGTAGATACTTCATAGCATAAATCTATGAATGCGTGCCACCGCGTGCGTCAAATGTCCCAAATTGCAACTCAGTTGTAGACAATAAAAGTTACCGTCGAATAAATTGTCTTCTGCTTACCGACTGAGAGAAGTAATATTGCCTATTTTGTAAGATAGTTTGCATAAGTTTACTTAGTAAAAGTTTGTACGTTCTAACCTAAATATAAAATTTAAATCTTTTGTACAATAGGAAATTTAGACATTAAATTTTTAATTATCTTTTATATTTATAATAAAATTATATGTAATGTGTAAAGCGATCTATAGTGTTTGAATAGTTTACTTTGAATAGTTAGTTTAAAAACTTTTTTAATATGAAAATATCAAATTCCGTATTATTATATGTCGAAAATATTAAACCATTTAATTAGTGAGCTAAGTACTACTGCAGTGAACAAGGTTTTTGATTAAAAACAGTCCCACTCAGATCAGTTCATTCATTTAGGAGAAGATCAAGCCTTATAGAGTCTTTATCATTTATATTTAAAAATTTTAAGTGCGTTTTTTTGTCTATGATTCCTAATTATGATTCTAGATTTTGCAGAGTTCAAGCTAAAATTTACTTCAAATTGTTACAGTCTTTTGCCACTTGCAGTACAGAAAATTTAACCTTCTAAGCTAACGCAAACAAAAGAGAAGTTCATTTATGCATAGATTTTGCTGTATTTTGTTTCTAACCTAACCTAACCGAATAAAACCTTTCGTAGTAAAGTTTTGTACCGTGTGTATCGTTACGTGTTTAATATGTGTATATGAATACTTTAGTACGCCAAAACGAGCGCTATATAAAAGTTAATATTGGCCAGAAATCAAAATGTATTTTTGTACTAAATTATTTGAATATTTGGTTCTTATTATATTATACAAGCTATTCTATTGCATTTGACTAAGTCAAGTTCTAGTGTTAGTCAACCATGCATATGGCAGAGACTGTCTATTGTTAAATCACTCCGTACAGTTTGGGAGACATTAAGATTGATTTGACATTTGGCGGAACTCAATACTTCACTTTGCCTTACTACTAAAGTGACAATAGAGAAAAAAATAAACAAACTTATTCTCCCGAATAACAATTAAACCTTTTTGAATTGATCACTGTACCATGCTGCGACGGTTAGTACTAAAGTTTGTTTCATTTTTGTCTGTTCTAATAATGCGTATGATTCCACCTCTCAAATCGGCGTTAAGGTAAAACGTGGCGTTGTACACACAATACCTCAAATTTGGCGGAAAGGTGGGAACGGACATGAAACGGAGTGTCTTAACAATATGTTCTAAAGTTTCCTCTGCTTACACTGCCATGTGCGGGATACAGCGTGAAGCTTATTATTTTAGTTAGGAATATTGTGGAGTCCATTTAAAATTTACGTGAAAATGGAAAAAATGTCCATTTAGAATTTATATTTATAATATTAGACTTTTTTCTGTGTTTCCTAATTCCGTTCAGCTCCTCATTTTTTATATACTTTGTTAATAAACGGCCAATTTTCCACAATCTTTTCATAAGAAAAACATTACACATTTGAAAATAAACACTAATATTTATTAAACGTCAAAAAATATAAGACAGGAACAGATTTCTACGTTAAAAGTCAACTCCTACCAATAATACTTTCAATATTAGAAAAAGAAAAGAGTTTAGGGAAGTAGTAGGAGAGGACATCTCGAAATTTCGAATTCTTTTATGGGTCAGGTCAGTAATTCTTTTATGGGTCAGGGTGTACGCTTTTACAATAGGATTCCAGAAAACGTGCGAGAATTTTCTATTTCACAATTTAAAAAGGTTGTGAAAAGACGTTTGTGTCTTAAAGGTTATTACCATATAAATGATAACACACCTTGGGAATAAAATGCTCGCTCCAGGATACTTCAAATGTATGATTGTCATAATTATATGATGAAAAATTTTTGATAAAAAAAGACACCTCCCGCTGAGTTTCTTTCGCCGGTTCTTCTTAGGTCTGAGGCAGTAACTTTAGCGAACTGGTGGTAAATTGTTTGACGTTCAAAAAACGAAGCTTGTAACTTCTTATTTTGAATAAAAATATTTGAATTTAAATTTGAATTTGACATGTTAAAGTTCACGCCAATAATATCACGGCTATTATATTATATATTATATTGATATGTAATTTTAAGCTATCTGATTGTACCTGCATATTTACTGTGTTATTTAAGTAAATTTGTATATACTAAAGTATAGACTTTTACGACATTGATACAGAAGTTGTGAGTTTGATCTCCAAACGTTCATAATGCTATGCGTTCATTATTATTTTCATGCACCAGTTGGATAAAGTATTCAGTTAGATGAATATTATCGTTTGCATAGGCAAATGACACAAAATGCCATAAAAATTACAATAAACAATTTACCTATGAATTTTTAAAAAAGAAAATTGTGGAATATAACTGTTCTCGATCGTTCACTTAATTAATAGAAAAACTTTTTTACAGGATGTTTTATCCTGTTACATTAATTACGTGTAATGGTTTTAATTAAACATTATTTAATATAAATTTAAAATATATTTTGCTATTTTAATAATAATAATAAATAGAGAAATTTGAGCTCAGCGCAGCGTTAGTAGCGTTCCAGTTCAATCTACAATCGAATCTATAACAATCGTGACGCTTTTTTTTATTAAAATCTCCGAAATTGATGATATAATAGAATTTCTTCAAATGACATTTTTGCTCACAACTATGTGTATGTGGAAAAACCGTGCCATTGAGGTACGAGCATCAAAAATGAATGTTAAATTAATCTTACATTCAAAATAAACGAAAATAAATGTATAATTTAACAAGCATCAGTTATATCCCCTAAGAGAGATGTACTGTGGTCAACTTAAAAATAAATCTCTTGTAGTTTGTTAAGATTTATTCGCGTAACTTTAATCCTCTAGAGGGTGATTGACACAGCTTGTACTTGTTATCAGTTTTATTTTCTGTAAATAGAATGGAGAACATATATTTCTAAAGGCCTTAATTAACAATACTTTAATTTTTTGGTTAAATAATTTTAGGTCTAGTTAATTGTGAATAATAGCCATTTTATCCATGTAATGAAAAAAGTGTAAAGTATTACAAGTGCAGTAATATGTGAGAATCCATATTAAAATGTAGTTAGTGTGTATAAATATTTTACCGTAGCGTTTGGCGCTACGTACTCTCTGCCTACCCCGCTAGGGATATAGCGTGAAGCTAAGAAGAAGTCAGTTTATATAAATATATTGTTGAATATAAAACATTGAAAGGTTTGCTAATTGAAACCTAAATTATAATAGTAATGATTTTCACAAGAGTAATAAGTGATTTGACTCGACGTCACTGCTGATATTTCGTATACCAATAACTAACTGAGCCGTATTTTAAGTATGTGTATTTGCAGCTTAATAAAGTGACGAACTTTGAAGCGAAGTAACTTTGATAAACATCACCAAGTTATGTAGATCCGCTTTCCTCTTGGTACTAGGACAGATTACAAACTTTATCTCATCTTCTTTGTATGAGTTTTATGTTTTTGTTTTGAAAGTAAATATTTTTAAAAATAACTATTTCTAAAGTAAATAAAAATAAAAAAATATATATACCTATCATATCATTTATATTGGATTGTAATATATTGGAAGCAAAAAATGTCACAATAAGCGTTTTAAAATGGAGACTGCGCTTGCTGGGTGAAATACAACAATAATATAAAAATATAATAGAATAAAACGTATTGTTAAACGTTTTATTCTCATCATTGTCCTAGTTAACCGATATAAATATATAAGTCCTAAAAATATAAATAAAATGTAATAAATAATGTATGTGTACTACATACATTTTAAAACAAGCAAGACTGAAAATTGCCATCCATTTATTCAATAGTACATGTAAGTATGACATATGTTTCTCATATATCGCCCAAGCAATTCTTAAACGGTTAATCGCTCAAAAACGTTTAATGATGCTAAAAGAACCTTTCTCTAACGAGTGGGAAACGCAGCAGAGTGTAATGTATTGTATAAAACGAGGTTTAGACTTGTGAAAAGAAAAAAATATATTATTATTGTTAGTAATACGTATGTTGTTATTACTATTTTTACTAAAGAGGGAGAAAATGAATGATTAAATTACTCCATTATTTTCAGTTTTTTAACTTCATGCTTCTTCTTTCTAGCTTCATAAGCGGGAGACACCCGCTTATAACAAGGTTAGCGGAAAAACTTAGCCTTTTTCATTATTTACATAACACAGGGAGGACACGAGAGTAGTAATTTTCTGGAGTTTCTCACTCCAGAGAATGAATACTCTCATTTCACCGTCAAACACAAAACCAACTTAAAAAGCTTTAATGAAATGTTTAAGTTTATTTATTTTACGAGATACAGACGAACATATTATCGTCACCAGAACAAAATATGTGACATATAAAAACATACTCACTGTATAAATGGCACTTAAGTTTATGCATCATCAAAAAGCACATCATTTTGTGGATGTTTGCATCAAATTTGATGCTACAATAAAAAAATATTTATTACTGCTTCTGTAAATTTTACGATCCAAATAAAGATTGTTATGTAATTTCCATTGATATCTTAACTTTTAATAATGTACTTTTGGTATAAATTACATGTTAAATTATAGATGTCTTTTATAAAAAAAAATGTTTCATTTTGTTTAACAAAAAACTAGTTTCTAGTACTAGTTAGCGAAATGAGGACATTATTATTTTTTGTCTTTTTTCCCAGCTTTACGCTGTATTCCACACATGGTAGAGTAGACAGAGGGAACTTGGGAATCTTGTGTTAAGACGCTCCGCTTCACTTCCGTACTCTTCCTCCACTCATTAAATATTTAATTTGAAAATTTTGAATACTTAATTTCCGGGGATCGAACCCACAACCCTGTCACATTTACAATTAACACACGCTTATGCTCCTGCGCCAGAACACACAATATTTTGTTTTTTTTTTTTTTTATTTTAAATTATTTAGATGTCACAGTAATGTAGCAATATGTGGAACTTTACAAGAAGATATAAGAAAATGTACGGGTGATACCGATGAAATGTTGTAAGGAAGCAGAGGCATATACAGTTACTGCCGAGATGATCTCTTTCCTATTTTCCTCCATATGAAAATTTTCTGTGATTTTGTGAACTTACAAAAGGCGTGTCACAGAGTTATAAAAAAATTATAACTGCCTCTTTACAATGTGAGCCTTGCCACATACTGCAAAATAGAGATGACTCAGTGACCTGAGTGCCAGTAGGAGCGGGCACATCGCCAACCAATCAAGTGGTAAGCAAAATTTCACCATGTCAGCTTCAATTTTTTTTTAGACCGAAATGAAATGACAGGGGAGAAATTAAATATTAAATGTATTTAGGTGACTTGAATTTAGTTACAAGCATTGATTTTAACTATGACAAAGTACTATTTAACTGATATACGTATACCCAATAAAGAGATACACATAATGGTAGGTTTTAGCTTGGATGTCACGGTAAGAATGAAGAACGTACTCAGGTACTCGTTGAGCTTCGCCGCTGATCAGACGAAGCAAACAAGAGAATTGACAGGAAACCCAATAAGGTAACACATTTCCTACAGTAAATGAATAATGGTTAAAGAAGAATAAAGAAGATGCATTGAACAGTATTTCGACTTCAGGTGAAAAGTAAAAAACAGAGTTGGCACTCTGTTCTTCTTTGGATCCTATTCTGCGCGAGAAAACAAAAAAACGCTATAAAATTAATGTAAAATACTTTTTGAATTGTTGTAAGTATAACAGTGTCATCAATGTTGGTTTCATTTCGATTTCGTTTCACTTCAAAGTTTAAATTAGAGTTCAGCGACACAAAACGGCCCTCATTTTTCTTTGTAAGAGAAAAATATTAATATCAAATGGTTCATCGAAAGCCTTTATGAAAATGTCAATGTGAAAAGTTATAGTAACAGTTTTTTTTTATGACAGATAAACCTAAACAATACGTATAAACTTAAGTAATAGTATAAAGAATACTACTGTAAAGTAAACTTTAAAGTAACTTCAGACTGTATCATATTGCAGGTAGAAAAACTAGTGTTAAGACACTCTTCTCATCATGTTTTTGAGAAAATGAAATCGTGTTCGAGTGACACGCTTTAAATTGGTTTAATGGTTATAATAACCACTGAATTAAAATAATTTAGTCGTTAAATCTATTTATTAGTGAAGTTAACTGAGACAACAAACAGGGATCGTTTGTTCCTTGAGTGCACTTAATTTCATCGATATTCTGATGATCTGAATTGATCTTTTAATTATTTACAGGTTAGTTGTAAATAGGCCAAAGAACTTAAGAAAACTGTTAAGAAATCTTAATATGCATAATTATGCTTAATATTAATTTAATATTCATAATAAAAAAACTTTTACTTTTACAAGTTTGGATCGTGAAAAATCACAAACATAAATAATTTAAATTTGCTATTTTTCTCCAATATGGGGCCCAAAACCTTAGATAACAGTATCAGTGGATACTGTTTGAAGTTGTAGTTTCAAATTTAGCATCAACATTAAATCACTTAATAGCTAAAGAATCCAAGAATTCATTAAAATAAACGAGAACAGTCACGATGAAGAATTAAGCGGCATCCAAATGAGTACGGAGCGACAACGAAATTTCTGTCCAAATATTTCTAAATTCTGAATAAAACATAATAAACACAGTTTATTCACAAACATTAAAGAAGTAAACATATATGTAGTTATATCGAAGTATACTTGCCATAGTGTCAAGTTTATATTGAACCCGAGTATCGGCACGTTACGAGTTAGTAACTCACGAGTGCTTCAAGTACTTTGGTGGTCTCTAATATGTAGGTATCTTTTATTTTTAATAGATAGGTATCTTTTAGTTTATTAATTTTCCATAGTAGTAGTAATCACATGTCCAATTATTCATCACAAATACGTGTTTTAAAGTTCTCTCTTTGGGCGACAAAAAGCTTTGGCCGCAAAAGAATTTAGTCTTATGATTCCGGCTTAGAATAGGATCACACTGGTACTGATGGTGTTGTAAGAGGCCACTAAAGTACGTGTGGGAGAGTCACGCTGTCAGCAATTACAAGACGCATTTGCGGACTTGACTGGATTGTTAACACCCCCGGCATTTAAAACTGGCGTTAAGTAATGGCTTTTGCCACTGCGTTTCATTGCCCGGCATTGGGTAATGCCGGGTCCCGGTGCCCATCCACCTAAAAGAGGGGAAACGGCCCTGTAGCTCCTCTGGAGTTACAAACGGGCCGTGGGCGACAGTGATCATTTACCATCAGGTGATCCGTACGCTCGTTTGCTGTCTTTCTCATTAAAAAAATAGATACATGCTATACTTATAGACTACAATTCTTATGAGAGGAGACGCTATTTTCTAGTTTCTCTTTATTGTATTGCATATTTCTAAATATAAACAAATATTAAGATAGATATACACAAGTATATACGGTAATTTATATAAGAATAATATTTTCCTTTTTATCATATTTGTGTTAGCTTTACTTCAGCTTCTATCTAACCTATTAGTATATGTCCACATTTCCTCTATAAATAGCATCACTCACTTCCACAGATTAGATGAAAGAAGTTTCTTTTACGGACAAATCTATTTTTTTAAATATGACTTTTGTAATTGTAATCGTAATATTAGTAATACATACGAGTACTTTATATGTAATGCGATTAAGAATATATTAAAACAAAGAGTTTACCAATTGAGAGTGAAATAAACTTAACTTGAAACTGAAATTTTCATTGTAGTAATTAAAGAGTATACTGTAGTAATAAATACATAGCATAAATATATATAAATTATATTTATGTATATACTATTTGTATATATGTAAATATACACGTATATATAAAATCTTTTTGTTACTAAATGACTAACCAATAACTCACGTACTTTTGTTCTTAACAAATAAAGTAAAAATTTGGCAATGAAATAAAAAGGAAAGCTAACAGGTCAATGTAATCATGTCATGATTTATCGAATAATCGAGCATAGTGGTTGATTTCTAAGATTTTATTCAAATTGTAGAAGTGAATGTTTTCATATATATGAAGAGTTATAGTAGGGGCCACGTAATCATAGCTTCTCAGACTTACATATTTGCCAGTTTGTAATGGACAATCCAAACGGTTTTTTTCTTAGCTTCGGCTAACCTTGTGAATATTAGGTTTTATGTTATATATGATTTTTGCATTAATAGGGTAGAGGAAAATCGAAAGACTCAGAAAGTGATTGTTGTCTAATCCTTGGCCTTCATCATAGAATTTGTAAACTTATTTAAAGTAAATAAAATTCACATATCAGTATTGAATAAGAAAAAAAAAATATTGGTTTCAAATATACCCAAGTTTGATAAATGGCTTCTTTATGACCGAAAAAAATATTTTTTTCTTATGTATTATTAATATATATTGTTAGTTTTAACTTCGTGCGTCGTGGTTCAAATTTAGAGTTTATATGCCGAGTAAAGCGTAGAAACTGTGGCGTATCTACATAAAAAACGTTGTAATGCTGTCACAAAATGTACATCACTAATTTGCAAAGTAATAGTATCTTTATTACGTTCCTACATTAATAAAAGAACATGAGAAAATAAAAAAAAACGTATTTATTCGAACGGAATTCAAGTTTTAGAGTTTCGTACCTACAAAGAAAATAACGGAACCCATATCCCCGATCGTTTTGTTGTCCATCTGATCAAGACTGTTTATCTTGAGATTGTGCAGAAGTGTCAAGCTGAAATAATATTGAGTATTAATGAGAACGATCCTTTAGACACATAAAAATTAAGCTTCAAACAAATGTAATTATTAAATATGAATAATACTCATCGCTTTTTCTGAATTTTACAAGAACATCGAACCCGCCATATGCTGCTTGCCATTATGAAATTTGGCATAAAGTGAAGACTTATAATCTTCGATCAACTATTCATAGATTGTGTCGCACTCCAAAAAACGGCCCGACAAATAAGAGCACAAACAGAATTGTGTTCTTATTCGTTTTAGTATGTTCCAACCATAGCCAATGTGCGGACGTGACAAAATGCCTCCGCGGTCTTATAATAATTGTGTAAATAACCATCGCAACAGTATGGTTTCAGAAGGAATATCTTTCTTTCGGTAAGTACACGTTAGAATTAATTTTATAATACTTAAAAATCAATATTAAACAATTAAATAACAATATTCCGTCGTTTGACCAATATGGCGATAACACTACCAACGATTTCGTCAAATAACGGTAAGTTTGGGCTAAGAAATGCATAGAGAGATATTTAAATTTATTTTATTATATTTATAATAACTTTATATATTTTTTCTTGTTTTATAGTTTTCCTACTGACTCATTTCGCTGTGCAGAATAGGTATCTATTGTCGCCTAAGAAAGAAGGGAAGAATACAAAACGGCGTAGATTGGTAAAAATGGCGATTCTAAAATTGCAAGTTTAATTAATGAATTATTATTTTTTTTTTTGTTTACATATACAGAATACACTAAATAATATTATAACGTAATTACAAAATTAATAAACAACTTATTTCTGTATTCTCTATTATAGACTGCATCTTCAATTCTAAATGATACCTCAATACCAACCAGAATCAAGACAATGGCTGTTTCCGTCAGCTCTAATTCTTCTACTACTTTACTATCGGACATTACATCTTTGCAAGATACTCCAAGAGAAGGATACTTAAAAAAACAAATAATCGTATCACGCTAAATAGTACTTACTAAAACGAAACAAATTAATAATTTAAACAAAATTAATAAACGTTTTAAGAAAAAAAATTCTTCGTTAAAAAATATTATCATGTTTTTTAAATTAAATGTGCTTAAAAATAAAAAAATCCGTCGATGACTCAGTATTATTAGATCGATTGAAAAATATAGAAGTAGCGGAACTTTTTCACGAAATGTATATTGTAGTATTAAAACAAAAAAAGACGTTCCAAGATTACAATTACTTTTATTTTTAATAAAATGTACAAAAATTATCAATAAAGTGACTCCATGACTTCTATTTTCTATTTTCTTACAAGTACTTAAAAAGCGACGGGAAGAAAACATGTCTTTGCAATATTAAGCGTTAATTTATATAAGAATACAGTTGATTTTTCTGTGTCCATTGAGTATGGTCATATAATTTTCCGACCTCTCATTGATGACGCGAAATTAAATGTCTTATATCTATTACGCGCTAGTCGAAACTAAACCTTAAGTTACGAGAATAAGGTATGATTTTATTAAATAGATTTTTTGTCATAAGTCTGTGTGTAAAATAATGTTCGGCATTTCTGTTTATATTGAGTGGTGCCACTTTTTTGAGCTGTATTTGTATGCAACGCTTAATCTAGTGAATAGTTGATCGAAGCTTATAATACATTTTTTCACGACTCCAACCACTACTCAAAGACACACTTAAGAAAGAAAAATACTATACCTACGTTTTTAAAATGAATACTTTATAATTTTTAAGTTATATTGAAAAATAAAAAAAAAAACAACAATATATAGCTAAATCAAGTAGTAAACCAAATAGTGAAGTGCTAACAAAATCCTCTTTTAATTGCATCGTTGACGGTTTAGGCCAACGCTGGTTGTAAAGGCTATTAGAAATAGAAATTCAATTATGACGACGGCCGCATGAAAAGTTTTAGTTTACTCTAATTACTACGTTAAAAAATTATTGCAAAATAGTTGAAATTTGTTGTATATGGTTCAGAAGAAAACATTCGTCAAACGTGCTGTATTGCTGCACTACCTCAACTAATAATAAGTCAATTTATTTGTTTATATATATTTTTTATTTTTTATATAAAGAATAAACACAAAATAATAATGTTATATCTTTTTTTTTAACCCAAAAGGCAGTTTTTCCATCGTTTTATATTGATGAAAACTGTTCCTGTCTCGTTTTTTACGTTACCTTCACCTTGTAATCCTCACTAGTACCTGCCATTTTTTATATGTCTTCCTTGGGTATGCAATCAGCAAACTTGACTCCACATATGCTACGAAGAGATTACATCTCCACAGCAACGTGAAACTACCGCCGAATTTATTTCACATCATCAATTTTTTACTAAACATCCTTCCATGACAAAAATTTGAACTTTGTTAAAATTTTTGTTATTCTAGTTATTTTTCATAATAAACTATCAAATATACTATCAAAATAAATTTAGATACGATTGTATTAATACCTGTCTTATCTTAGGTACACGTAAGCACAAACAAATGAGTTATTAATATGACCAACTGTTTAAATGAAAATCTTTGTATAACAAGATCTGTTTTTAAATATAAATACTCGTATATGTACTTATTTTTAACACTTGAGACACAGTGTTAACACGAGGGTAGTCAAGTAAAAATAATTCACAGGCCCCTGTCTGTGAGAGCTGAGAAGTGTAAGGTCTCGGCTTCGACCTTTATGTTTTCTTCTGTCAACATAAGGGTACGACTACATTAAAATACGCCTGCATTTTGAGGACTGGAAAATAAAATACAATTTGTATTTTATTTTTAATATTGATTTTGATATAAGTACATCTAGCCGTATAAATAGTCAATCCCCTGAGTGAGTACCCTGTCTCAAAATTATTTTCATTTTTTCGTTCTGGCATGATGTGCGGATTCCAGATCCGTCACTCGAAAAACTTTTTTTTTTTTTACTATTGTACGAATATTGTATTATGTTTCTCAGCGCTTCGGACCTCAAAATATCTGACAGTCGGTCAGCTTGTCCATCTGTCCATCTGTTAAGATATATATTTTTAAGATTCATAAAAGCTGAATTTAAAATCAAATTTTCATATTTGTCTAGTACTTTGGTTATGACGCTAATGTTTAGTGTATTTTATTATTTAACGTTTCAATATAATTAATCTTCTAAAAGATAGATTTTCTGAATCATACAAATAAAAAATCCAAATTAACAATAAAATAACATACCTAGGCCGTTTATTATTGTAACCGGAAATGAAAGAAAATTATGTGAAATACCTTGGGCAGAATAATTATATAGCGGTAAGAATAGGTAAGCTTTGTATTTTAACTATGGGGTGAGACTATTCAAGCTTAAATATTGTAATTTTAACTTTATTTTAATTATGCTCATATAAAAAGAATTATAACCAATGTTAACAAAGCGACATATTTTTTAATGAAAGTAAATTTTCATATCTTTTATATAGTTTTGTTATGTACAAGTAACGCAAAAACTTATGCATTTTGTCGAACTACTCGTAAGTAGTTGCACTTAAACTTTTTAACTATAACGACTTATAACGAGATGGTTGTAGATTTGAATCCACTTTGAAAAATAAATCCGTTACTCAACACAGTGTATGAAATTTGAATTGACATCGTAGAACAAAGTGTCTAAATTAATGTCGAACTGGCTTTATAAGTATTCATAAAAATATTTCTTAATGAATCTTTTACATAGTTGTCAGAGTAAATTCGTAAATATTTTGATCTAGGTGCATATATAAATAATTTGAGAGGCTTTGAAATGTGTGATTTTCATGTAGTTGATATCTGAATTATTCTATCATGTGAAAAACACTTTATTTTATCTTATCTAACTCCAGAACTATTCCAGAGTTAGTTCCTTAAACCAAAAATGATATCGAGAATATAACATGACCGTATCATCTCGAAAGAGTATTAAAGTCGTAACCGTCCATTATTTAACAGTACATGTTAATAAATATAAATGTATGAAAATATTCTATAACAAGGTAAATGACCGCTACGACAGGACTATTTTCCATTTTACGCCTTAAATTCTCCTCAATACAAATTACAGTGGAACACTTGGACTGTCCTGATATAAAGTCCGACGTAAAGTTATGCTACTCAAAATATATAGTATACTATAATATAATAGTCTTGCGAAGAAGCGAAATACAGAATGTTTTTACTTATTTAATTTCCTCTGTGTATAAAAAGTGAATTACGCATATGACAATTTATATTTTATAACTAATAGAAACGAAGTTGCGTGCAACGACTTGTCTAAGATAAAATTCAAATCAGCAAACTTATGAACACGCAACTCAAGCTTAACCTCACATTAGTTCTACTTCCTCAAGTTTAAAGATCAAACATCAACTAAAACACAAACGTTAACAAGTTAATTCTATTCAGAAGTTCTAAATACGAAGCAACTTCTACCGTATTATAACTTCTCTTGCTTTAAATTCTTTCTAACTTTTAACTGCGGCTTCGCAAGAGCAATATTAATAATTTCGAATATTAAACCAAGTGAAACAGGTAACTCTGACCACAGGTATAGTGAGCTACATCGAAACTATTAACGTGGCCTTATATAGTATTCTCGATAAATGGACAATATTAATACTTGAATTCACGGTTCAGTTTGACCAATACTGCAAAAGCAGTAGTGAGTGAAATATTTCTAATAAACAACGACAAATTATTGAAATGACAATAAAATAACATTGTATGTTTTAAACATGATACGTACATGTGTAGTTGTATCAAAAGTTCAACAGTGATTCCATCGTTTTTATAAAAAATAAATACGAAAAAGCAACATATAACATTAGTAAACCAATATTACAATTTATAAAATTAAATCTAAGTCGTCCACGGCGTCTGTGTGCGAATTATTTAGTATTTATAGTATTTAAAAGGAGGATGTAAAAGTAATATTCTGTGTAAAAGTAATAATCTGTTTCAAAATTATTATATGGCAGTTGATGCGGCGTATAGATTTATTCCCCAGTTAATTGAGTTACTCGATGGATATCTTACTTTTTATTTTTTTAGCTTCACGCTGTATCCCGCACGAGGCAGGGTAGGCAAAGGGAACCCGGGAACCTAGTGTTAAGACACTCCGTTCCACATCCGTTCCCCAGTTTCCGCTGAATTTGAAACCGACACTCATATAGTATACAATATTCTCATAACAGAGTCATATCATAGTCATAGTCTCATAACAGGGTATGAACCTGATAATAAATTTAGGACATTTTTAAAGAAATGTATTGCAACTCAACGCCAGGTAGTTAACCAGAGAGTAAGAAACGTTTAACTTTACTGTTAAACGTTTCTTAACCTTTGGTTAAAATTTTACATAAGCATCAAAAAATGTAGTTTATAAGTCAATTTGTGTGGGTTCATTACGACACAGGTATTTAAATAAGTGGCGCTAGTGAGTGGGTGGTCTGGACCTTTGGTCACAGTACAAAATGAATCTGAGGTAGTATATTAGCATGATAAAGAACTTTATTTTCTTGTGTTACATTTCATGACAATAGGGTTTTGTTAAGTTTAATAATATATTTGATTTTCGCGACTGTTACACATGGATTTGGTATCGAAATACTACATATACATACACTAGGTTCCCAAGTTCCGTCTGCCTACCCTGCCTTGTGCGGGATACTAGATATAGTATAGTACACAAGCCAGGGTAGAGGTATTAAAAAAATGTACTCCGTCCCCCATGCACAGCCCTATTTAAGATGAATAGCGATATTCTATATCACGCTTTGTCTTGCAATCAGAGCGAAGAAAGAATAATTAATTGCCACTAGCAGGAATCGAACCATCAACTACCGCGTTTATAGACAAAGGCTATCTATGCAGCTGTACTACTATGGACTCATTCGATCTCACAATATTACAACAATATTGTTTACGTTAAATAAATACAGACTTTTCCTCTACAAACGCAAAAGTCCAACCATAAGTTTAAGTTAAAAATAATATTTGAAAATATTTCAAATGAAATTTCAAAGGATTTTCATATAAAACGCACTATTACTGAACATTTTGTTACAGACACGAATGGATTACATACGCACTAAGTGTTCGCGCAGGTGTGTTCTAAAAGTATTATTCATGATAACGCATGAAATAACATACCATCTGGTATTTATCTAGTTGCTGTTCTAGATTTAAATATGTAAATTTTAAAATTATTACATTTTTTATATGTTTCTTCTAATATTATTTATATTTTTGGTATAAAATTTAATATTTATGAATATAAAAAATTGAATGTCATTTTTTAGAACAAAACGCTCATACAAAATGTACAAGCTATAAGAATTATTTTCTCTCCATATAAAGTTAAAAAATTGTGTAATTAAATCTATATTATGTACTCTACTATGACTGAAGTTGACCTGTTACCCTGTTTTACAAAAAGCACTTTGATCACAGGCCCCGCCTTTTAATTATTATAATTGAAATGATATTATCAATTGCTCTATGAAAGTTGTTCGAACCTTCGGTAAAGGCTAGGAGATCTAATGTATAGATTCTTTGTTCTTAATTATTCCACCTATTTTTAAAGACATTGCTAACCGAGTATCGTTTCTCCGCGTCTTGTCAGAAAAGTGAGGTAATTTGAATATTTTATTTTCATATGAAAATTACCTGTCGTGTTTACAAAAAAATACAAATAATTTAGTCTATATACCTCGTAATATCAGCTTATTATGAGGTAAAAAAAGCATGCATAATTTATCTCCGTATAGATAAATGAACCTGTAAGTAATAAGAACCATGTCAGTATAATTTATAAGAACCAAAAGCAAACTAACCTAAATTAATTTCATGAAAGAAAAGAGAAATCTACATTTGAAAAAGAAGTATGTAAAAAACTCATACAAGCCTAACGATATTTGCAACATATTCTATAACGTTTTACCATTTGTCGGCTTTCACTGCATTAGTAAATATATGATGTGAAGGAAAAAACTGTATAATCGTATTTTATGCTTGAGTGTTTTATTTCTGAGAAGGATTTGAGCATAAAATCAGTATATTTATGCTTCAACAAACACGTTGGTTGTGGATTAGAGTATTATTTGAGATTTTTAAAATATTATTATGGTTGTTACTAGTTACGAGACCATTTCGAATATTCATATTCTAATATGAACATGTAAATATGCATCGGTCATTCCGTTGCACTTCATAACATTAATTTGCCAAAATTGGCCTTTTCTTTATGGAAAAGACGGCAAACGAGCGTACGGGTCACCTGGTGGTAAGTGATCACCGTCGCCCACGGCCCCGTGTAACTCCAGAGGAGCTACAGGAGCGTTGTCGTTCTTTAAATTGGAAGGGCACCGGGGCCCGGCATTACCTAATGCGAAACGCAGTGGCCAAAGCCACTACTTAACGCCGGTCTTAAATGCCGGGGGTGGTAATAATCCGGTCGAGTCTGCCCATGCGTGTTGCCATTACTGGCAACGTGACTCTACCACACGCACTTTAGTCGCCTCTTACGACACCATCAGTAGCAGGGTGATCCTATTCTAAGCCGGAATCACACGGAAAACATTTTTATATATACTTATGAATAGAGACAACAAGCGGAAAGTGACAAATTATTTACAGTCTGTAGACGACAAAGTCGTTTATATGAAATCCAATAAACGGAAAGGTTCAATTGTTAACAATTACAGCAAGCGTTCTATTTTTATTTTGGGCGAGCGATTTATTTTCAGTTGAGAGCCATTTTTATACCGATTTTTGTGAAACAACTTTTGTGATTTTTCGTTAAATATTTTTATTAATGTTTAATTTAATACTTAAGTACTTCAATTTTGAAGTTTAATGTTAATTAACTGTTCCTGAAAGCTTTAATGCTCTGATTGCTATAAGATAATAGAACTTGCTAAAAAGTACATTAAAAAACTACAAGAACCTACTATAAAATAATTTTAAATTAATACTCAAAAAAAAAAGACCATCACTGTCATCATTAACTCAAACTCAAAACTATCACAATCTTTAATTTAAAATCAAACCTTTTGTAAAATGTTTTTAGATATGTCTACTTTTTACTTCATGCATTTCTTCCTTAATATGTAATTTTACAATTTCAATCTATACCTGTTTGTAAATTATAAGAATTGTTCAAACCTTTTCTATCGCAAAGGCGATAGACAATTTTATTATTAACTTATTAAAAAAACACAGGTAGTAAATTATATACACAAACTACAATATTGAAATAATATATTTTAAAAAAGTAAATACAAATAAGCATACAGAGAGAGAGGGATACAGCAAGAAGATAGAAAAAGTTGTACTTAAAGCCGACATAGTGGCAGCGGTACAACTTCTAACTAAACACAGCGGTTGTGTGTTCGATTTCCATTTCGGAAATCATCCTGATCAGTTATTTTCATTTCTTCGCTTCGCTCGGTCTGACAACAGTTCCGCTACTCGACATATAAACTTTCATTAAATATAAAAATGGGGAACGGAGTGTCTCAACATAAGGTTGTTTCTACCTAATCTACTGTATGCGGAATGCAGCGTAAAGAAAAATGCGGTAAATTTCTTTAAGTATTATATAAAAAAGAGAAGAGCTAAAATTACACTATACATACGAGTATACGTTTTTTTAATAGTAATTGTATTTTAAATATTTAAATGAAATATTTATATTTGTGGTAAATCATTTCTTTTAAAATCATTATTAATTAAAATTGTTTACACTGAATTAAAACTGCGTTAGGTTCGCTATTTATTATAAAATTGTTTGACTGCACTAATCTCATCTCTATGGCCTAATCTAATCTCTCTATTAAGATTATTAAACAGAAAAAGTTACAAGGCATCACATATTGCATTATTGCAACTTACTGTACCTTTGGTCATAGTTGACTACATTTATTACACAAACAATAGTCACAACACTCACTCGTTCATTTGACAACGTGGCAAAGCCAGGCAAAATATAATTACAATTAAAGAGTGTAACGAATGATGTGATTGCGGCTAATATTTATTAGTGCGTAATTTAGGGCGATCCCGTTGTTCGCTACAAGAATTTGGAGTACTGCGTAACTACTCGTATATTTGATTTTTTTTGTGTGGGGCGTTTATATATATTTTTTTAACTTCTTTTTTGTCTGTTATCCTTTGTCTGTTTTTTGTCTTTCTTTTGGAGAGCTGACAAACAACATTAAGGTTATGTTGTCTTTTTTTTCAGCTTCACGCTGTATCCCGCACAGGGCAGAGTAGGCAGAGGAGACCCGAGAACCTAGTATTAAGACACTCCGTCCCACTTCCGTTCCCTACAGTGTCTAATTTATTTTTCATTTTAAAAATTTCCTCTCTATATATTTCTAATCATATACCCCTACTGCATTTCTCAATAGTTGGTCGACTTGCAATTAGGATAAAGGCGCAAACCTAGATTGGAATCTTAGCGAATACCGCACCAGAATATAGTTGGAAATTTACCCTGCAGTGTATGGTCAGAACAAAAATATATTAATTTATATATTTTAAATTATATATTTTTTATTTAATTTATGCTAAAAGAAATTAGTCACTTATCTATTTTGTTTAAATAGTATTTTAGTGTTTATTAAATGAATTAATTTCATTTTCAAGAAAAACTTAATGTGCGTATATATTCTACACTACACTACACTTCGGAAATAATTACTTATGAGGAATTTCATGTTCATGCTTCGCCTTTTAATACTTACCTAATCATAACCTACACAATGCCATATATCAAAAATATAACGAAGTATCTAACTAACACAATAACCACATTATTAGTGCCGTCGTTCTTCATTATTATGCTGACCGTACGTTTAAAAATATAGGTTTGAACTGGACGTAACCAATAATTTCATGCGGTCTGGTTTCCTTACCAATCTTAAATGGAATGTTTCGTTTTTGAAAGGTCAATATGGGCATTAACATGTTACAAGAATGAATTTCGCCTTTCAACTTACAATTTTTTAAAATTAGATAGAAATTGAAGAATAGACTATCTTTGCACTTGGATCTCTATGCTTCTGATGTCTTCTTCTGTCTTCTGTAATGATTTCTTATTGTGTGTTCTGTCCCACATTACACATAATTTGTATCGAAAATTGGGCAGAAAATATAATAGTGTTTTAAAACTTGCTTCACTCTACCAACCGTAAAAATTCGAGATTCAACGTGAAGTAAAGTAATAGGAAAAACCTATTGTAATTTTGATTTGGACCGATTCCATGAGGCGGAGGTTCAAATTCCGCTACGCTCAAATTTTTATACGTTTTCTATACTTCAGATAACTCACTTTTATAATTAGAAACATTTGCATCATTTCAAGGATCAAATTCTATTGTACAACGCGAATCTTTTTATTTTCATTAGAATATCTCAAATGTACTTGTATCTGAAAAACTTTTTTTTTTTTTAAGTAAATATTTTGCTTTTTATATAGAAGAAAAGGTAAATATTAAATTTATTTATTCACACTTCTATACTACTATTATAAAATTAAAGAGTTTGATTGAATTTACTCAATTGAAAAACGAATGATTAACACTTGACTTTTCATCAGTGTTTATGTGGGACTATTTGACTGTCAGCGACAAAACTTAGGGCACTCTGCCCTAAAAATAGGTTTCCTCGAAACCTGTTTTTTTTTTTAATTTATGATGAAATTTATTGAAAGGTATGGCCTTTCAATAAATTTCATTTTGAGGTATTCCATATTGAGAGCAAAATTTAAAACTGACTTTTGTGTAATTTAATCATAATTATCTCATGAGTTGGTACGATATAATAAAATGCTCTGTCACAACGGCTTAGAAAGTGGAATAAATAACTAGTCTTTTGTTACTTTTTTCAAAATAAAAGGAAAGAAACATGAATCTAACTGAAAAAATACGCATCTTTGTGTCAAAAGTGTTTATGTACGTCATTCCAATTCAATGGAGCAAGTTATAAATAAAATTTATTCTAATAATGTCTTTGATTTTCGCTGGATTGTTACACATTGAATCACTTTTAACCGGATTAATCGCGTATATTGATTTTCCGACTATCCTTGGTCACGGGTAGACACACTCAGTCTACCCGTGACCAAGGACGACTGTAAAGTGTTCGAAACGTCGGGTTTCCAAAAAATATGTACAAAAATCAATATACGCGATTAATCCGGTTAAAAGTATTTCATTTAAAATTTATTTTTTGAATGGATAGTTATTGTTTGTATGGAATTAAGCGTTGTTTACATTTGTAAGGAATTTTAATATTATTATACCACAGCCTGTGTCTTACAAGTTCAACGAACTCTGTTTGAGGACACCTTTTATCCTGAAAGTGACTTTATTTTGAAAATTAAGTAATAGAATAATACGATTTATTCGAGACAGAATAGGAAATTTTAATCAACAAATTCAATAACAGTAAAATATAGAGCGTTTGACCGGACAAGCAAAAAGGTATCTAGTATAAGTACAGCTTTACACCCACAAACGGCGCAAATTTTAGGTCTTGAAATTAAAACATAACACAATAAACACAATAATTCATTGTTGTGCTGTGTGTTGCTGTGTGCTGTGTGTTGCGGCACCATGACGTGACAGTCTCAAAATCTATCTACAAATGTACTTTATTCTTACTTCTTACATACTTTTCCACAAAACTCCAGACAAAAATCCAATTGTAATATTTATACAGTTAAGTTGTAATTTTGAAGCTTAATGAAAAAATGAAATTTTGGTATTCGTAAGGCGGAGTTAAGTTTTACCAATAACTACCAAGATGAAGGTCTTATACTTTTTTTTTCTTTTTATGGAAAAGACAAAGCAAACGAGCGTCCGGGTCACCTGATGGTGAGTGATCACCGTCGCCCTCGGCCCCGTGTAACACCAGGGGAGCTACAGGTGCGTTGCTGGCCTTTGAGGTGTAGGTAGACGCGCTTTTTAAAGGTACTTATGTCGTATCGACCTGGAAAAACTGCCGCGGGTAGGTCGTTCCAGAGATGTGTGGTGCGTGGAAGGAAATTCCTACGAAACCACACAGTCGTAGAGTGCCACGTGTCCAGATGATGTGGATGGTACAGTAACTTGTGGCTTACTGTGCGGTTAGAAAATTCGGCGGCAGGTACTAAGTCAAACAGTTCTCCAGAACACTCCCCGTGATAAATGCGGTAGAGAACGCACAATGAAGATACGTACGTCTCTACGTGAATACTAAACAAAAATGATATTTGTATGTATAAAGAGCGTTATATATCGTATGTCAAAAATCTATAGTGGTAGAGGAAGTTAGTAGTCTGAATGAACCAATATTTCTTTCTTAGTAGCAAGTTACTTTACGGCTTAGTAATTATTGTAAAATATCGAAAGGAGTTGTTGATTCATAAAGTAAAAATATTTTATTTATGTATATTTATTTACATCAAAATTTAAACATAGAAGGATTCGAACCCTCTGTATGTCTGCTAGTCTGTTAGACTTACTTCTTGACGTGGACATGATTTGAATAGTAAATTAATGATTAAAAAATAACATATATTGAAATATCACTCTGCACAAAGGAGATAATTATATATAGAAAACGTGTAAAAACTCTCTAAATTGCTTCTTGCTGTAATCCGCATACAACAGATGGGCAGAGAAAATTTGATTATATATAATATATTCTTCATTTTATGACCAATTTTACAAACAGCGTGTCGAAACTCACAGTCACGCTTATTAAAAAATATTAATATTTCCGAGTGACAATTGAGCCCACAACCGTTATGACAATTGGCCGCTTCCTCCGTTCTTTTTCTTACTTTTTGCGCATCGCTTTGCCCATTTTTCAGAATGCAAAATGAAAATATTCAATAATTCACTCCTTCGAGTGGGGATCGAGCTCAATACCTGCCGTGTTTACAGGCACATGCTTACGCCCCAGCGCGACGTCAGGCCGACAATATTTGTACTTATAACTAGAGAATTAGAGAATCTATATATTATGTAAAATGGTATCATCGCACTTTGTCATGAACTCGTAAATACTTTCACTTTTTATTTTCAAGTGGGATATCAATCCACAATCAATTCCTAATACCTAATATTACCTACTAATTATACAATGATAATCACTGATTATTACATTATATAAATTAATCCTATAGTATAGTAGCTACATAAGAGCGTGGTCACTGTTAAATAATAACAACATTTGATTTTTCGAATATTCGCAAATTTATTGATAATTTGGTCGTCAATACTCATTATCAATTATGGCCTGGTACAGTCGAGGCATACTTTCCGCTAGTTTTTCTGCATATTCTTCCGAAAAAGACCTCCAAATTTTTTAAATTTGTAGAAAAGCTCGATCTAAATTACATAGCTTGCGTCTGTTGCAGCTTCATCAGAACCCATACAATTTCTATGGAACTTGTACCCTTTGACTGAGATAGCCAATTTAAAATGACAACGTTTTGCGCCTTCTACACGCTCGACTCAGATGTTTCGGATCGTTGTCCTCTTGAAGGATCCAACTTTGATTTTTCTTGATATACCATTAGCCTTTTGGGGGCCTTTTGATATATTTTATTATTTTTTTCGGCATTTAAATAAAAATAAGAACAAAGTACCAAAACCTTTGTTTGGGAAACACCCCCAAACACGGACCTTGACGGTGTTTAACAGCCCATTGAAGCATCCTACTGGTGGAGGATGTCCAGGTGTGTGTGCTCGAAAAATGCCTAGAAAGAGGATTCATTCAGATAAAATTGCGTTGCTCTAATAACGGTCCAAATTTTCCAAAGTACTGCGATATTTCAGTTTAGTAGCAAGAAATTGCCTGCGAATCGTTTTCCTTTGCTGAAAATGAAACCTTTTGCTTTCAAATTCACAGCACCTCCACCTAAAGCCAATGTTGGATCTTTCGAGAATAATGCGAGAAACTATTTTTCGTCTTTTTTTTGAGACTTTGCTTGCACTTCCGCGATCAGGAAAATCATCAACGTTACCGACCTTTTTATAGTGATTTACCCACTTGCTAACGAATTGCTTCGACTTTGCCATATATTTCGCAGAACTGGTTTGCGTCAATTTAGGTCCTTTTTCATGCAAACATAGAAAAATTGGCACAAAACGAGAGGCGTAAACAACACTCATTTCGAAAAACCACCCAATGGAAGTCTAAATTTGACAGACAGCTGACTTTTTATAAAAAGCATGAAGGGCTGAGGTGTCCTCTATGTCATAAAAAAAGAAACAGGACGCTCTGATTTTTTATCTACGTGTAACAGTGACTACGCTCTTATGTAACTAGACTATATATGACCGATATAATGTGCTGCCCGACTACTTTCATTTATTAACTCTGGTTATGAGACAAGGTGCGTTGAGTTCGCTACTCAAAATGCCTGTCTCGAAATATATTTTTTATTGAGTGAGGTGTAAATGCGGCCGTACTCCTGAAATATGTATGTATTTATACAAGTTTGTATCATCCGTTAAACTAATTAGATAAAGAGAATCTAATGTTAAGATAATCCGTCTGTCCGTCTGTCGTCTCACCAGAATTTTAAACATTGAATATATGTACATACATTTCTAAAACTAAACGCCGTGCTTTAAAAAACACAAATAATTTAAATATGATCCCCAAGCTGAGGATCTTACCACACAGTTATCAAGTTTACAATCAGATACTGTGCTACTGCGCTATAACGGCCCAATGGCCCAATAAATAAAATAATGAACATACAAATTATGTGCTGAGCCGCAGAACAATGTACTTGTTCTTTAGATTAATGCAGGATTCATGATTGAAAATCAAAGTTACTAACAATTACTTTATCCGACTAGTAATAATAAGGCTTTGTTACATTAAAGATTCTTTATATATTAAAGCTGTCTTGGCGCAGGAGCATGTATGTCAGCCAACTGTAAAAGAGATAATTGTGGGTTCGATGCCCACTTACAGGAACTAATTATCTTTTTAAGCTATGTTGTGTTCCACACCTTACCCGCAACGTCTCGAAAATACGAAGAGAATCTGTAGAGATAGAGATCCAACCGTCCAATTTATTTCAGAAGTTGTCCTAGTGCTCTATGACGGATTTCATACTATTTTCTTTAGTTTTATTATGAACTATGTTATAATATATAATATATGTATAATAATATATGTATAATATTCTTATTTTTTTTTTTATTTTATTTACCACTCCCGGCATTTAAGACCGGTGTTAAGTAGTGCCTTTGGCCACTGCGTTTCGCATTAGGTAATGCCGGGCCCCGGTGCCCATCCTTAAAAGACGGCAACGCTTCTGTAGCTCCTTTGGAGTTACACGGGGCCGTGGGCGACGGTGATCATTTACCATCAGGTGACCCGTACGCTCATTTGCCGCCTTTTCCAAAAAAAAAAAAGACTGTGAGTATAATCAGCATACGTTATATTTAAATGTTTCACTTGTCATCTGATAAATTAAGAAACCTCTATTATTATTTTCCTGGTAAATTATACCAGAAAAATAATAATAGAGGTTTCTTTGATTACTAATTTGGAGAGTTATATAAAAATCTATCAAATATATAAGCAACTATTTATTTTTTTATTATATTTATAATTTCAGCCTTAGGCTGTATCCCGCTAGTAACAAGCCATATAGGGGCAAAGTCAATTGACGTCAAATTTCCGTCTGACTTCTATAAACTGCGTATTTGAGTCTACTGTCACTCAATATCATGTCAATATCTTACCGTACTCGAAATATAAATATTCGTAAATAAATATTTATAAATGTACGGTCAGTAAAATACTGAAGGGAAATGTAACGAAAGCTACGAAATTACTTAGATACTTCCCTTTCGCCGGCAGCTCATTGAAATATATGGCATAGCGAAGGTTGTGATTACTTATTTTTTAAGACTATTTCGAGACGATTTTCTCTGCACCTTTGTGCGAAACAAAAAGCGTGAAGTAAAAAGTGTATCTTCAAATATTAGTAGGTGAAGCATGAGGATGAAAATCTTATGTATTTATAACTGAATGTAAACCTATTTAAAAAAAATATAAATATATATATTTTTATATATAAGAAAATTATTAATTTCTATTCTTACTGTACACTGCAGGTTAAATTTCCAACAATATTCTGGTGCGGCATTCGCTAAGATTCTAATCTAGGTCGGCCCCTTTACTACTAAATGCAAGTCGACCAACTACTAAGAAATGCTGTATATGATTTAAAATAAAAAGGGAAGGGATTTTCACAAGAAAAAGAAATTGTATACCGGAGATGATCTTCAGGTCGTTTGTCAGTTCAAATTCAACACATCAAAGAACGAAAGAAATAAAAAGAAAGACGTAAAATCAATTTTATAATAAATACAGTAGTCAACCTCACGCGGATTTATAAACATAATATTATTATATTGTAGCCAAATTACACCATCTTTACATAAGTTGTAGCTAACTGTAGTCGCGATATAAAAGCGATATATTGCTAACAGTAAGATTTTACACGGTAAGATTTTATTCATTCCGTATATATTTTTAGTGGAACGAACATTAATCCTTACAATTTTTTTAATTTATTAAAAATATAAGAATAAATAATATTAAGTACAATATAAAGTAGGATACAGGGTACAGTTAATGTAACAATGAACAACTTTAATAATTTTAGGTTGGTAAGATCGTGCGAATGTCAATAAATTTTGATCATGTATCTAGGAAATGAAAATCTTATTAGCAAATCATGTTATCGGAAATGATTTATTGATATTAATGACAGATCTATCATTCTGAGAACAAAGTCATTACTTGAGAGACACTCCTACTTATTGAACAAAGAGCTTTTACTTAAATTATAATTGATGAAGTCTTGGTAAAGTTACATATTGTATATCAAGTTAAGATGAAATTTATTTTTTCGCAAGTTACTTTTAATTAACATTTTGTTACATTTTGGTTTTCACTGATAGGTTAGAATTATATGAAATGTATAGTTATAACTTATTTTATAATCATCGAGCATCGAGGCCGGTCAGCGACAGAGCGTCTAACTGAAAACGTGATAGTTTAAGGTTCTATTCCCACCTTAAAGAATGAATTTATTTTAAAAATATTCTCATTTCCCCAATCTGTTAGACCGAACACAGTATTGAGTTTTGACCTACACCACATCATTTTCATTGAATGTATGATTTTAATAAGAAAATTTAAGAATAATTATATTTTTATTCACATACTCGTACAAATAAACATAGGTATAATTTTTTTTATTGAAATCTTATTTTTTTATACATATATTAATTATATTCATATAAATAAACATAACACACCAGTATTTATATTTAAATATAACAAATAAATATAATCCGATAAAGGAATATTATGTAAGCAAAATAGAATTTTTATAAAATTAAAATGCCTTTAAAATTTCTTGTTGTATCTGGACTTACATGAATATTTTTATACAAACTAATTACAAAATTGTTTTGATTTATCTATTATAACACAATCAAATACACATATAGACTGAAAATATCTCTTTTATTTTCTGTTCCCGTTGAAATACCTATTATATTTCCGTTGAACAACTCGTTACATCGACTACATGATAATTTTAATTACTTCTGTACATTAAGCAGCAGAATTTATCAAATCGTAAAAATAAAAGCAGTTTCCTGAATTGGAATCGAATCCATAACGATCGTCTTTGCAATCAGACCCTATTTCTGGCTGATATACTTAACTTATATCAACATTTTCATACAAAAATCGCTTACATTCATTCTTTATCCAATTAAACGACAAGCACGTAGATACTTCATAACATAAATCAAAGAATGGGTGTCACCGTGTGCGGAGAATGTTCCGTTTTGCAACTCAGTTGTAGACAATAAAAGTTACCTACTGAGACAAGTAATACTACTACGCTGTTTAAATTTCACTCACTTAGGTTCACGCTGTATCCCGCACATGGCAGGGTAGGTAGAGGGAACTTGGGAACCTTGTATTAAGACACTCTGTTTGTCATCCAATCAATAAGAACTCAATGTTGATAATACAGTGATGGGCGATATAAAGTCACGTGCTAGTGCACGGACCGAAAGGCAGGTACAAAAAAAACAAAATTAACGTTGTCAAAATGTTGCGTGATGCGTTCCTCTCTCTCCGACTCATTCAAGAGGGATAATGCCTGTTACAGCAATATTAGCTTTCTTAATTTAGTTGAAATTTGAAGAAGAAGGGAAAATGAAGAGTGGAAAAGGTTTTTTAATTTCCTAAATTATTTATATGCTAAATTTGTACACAAGTTTCTTCTGTGTCGTCTTCAGTCAATGATAATTTGAATTCCGAGACCCGTGAGGTAAGTTCCTTTATACAACATTTAAATTGTATAATAATTTAAACGTAGCAGGATTTGAACCTGCACCTGAGTTCCTGAGTGTAAACACTTAAAAAAAGTAATAAAAAGTTCAGGTATGTTTTAAACGTTTTTAAATATTTCTCTTTTATTTTGTATAATACACTTTAAGAAGAAACATGGAGTTGTACCATCCTTCGAATACCTTCTAACTATTCGTACATTTCGTAAAATACGTAGGAAATAATAAATTACTACTACTACTCGGCTTCACGCTGTATCCCGCACATGGCAGTGTAGGCAGACGGAAGTTGGGAAAATATTAAATTAAACATAATAATAATATTTAATATTTAAAATATATATATTTATATTAAAATTAATATTACGAATAAAATTTTAAACAATATTTTTATTTTATTTTATTTCAAAAATTATTGTTATTTTATATTTTAATTTATGATAAATGCAATATAATGTTGACTGAATAAGTAAGAGTCAAAGTCACACGAAAAAGAAAGAGAGGGGAAAAAGATCGTCTGTTGACGATGTTTAAAAATTGTGTGGATGGATGCTTGTTCCATTTTCAAACAAAAACAAATAAATGGATATGAAAGTGTATTTGAAATTGAAAAGTAATAGAAATTGAATATAACTTATTATAATTGTATTGCAATGTTTAACTAATAACAATTTACATAATTATATGTTAAGTAAAATTAGATAATAATATATAACAATAATTTGAGCGGATAAAACTCCTATAGTCCTCTTGTGTATTATTAAATAACAATCCAAAACATAATGATCAAAACAAGTAAGACTTATTATAAGGCACACACTTTTTGCAATTATTATTTTTAATTTTCACATTTCAAAAGAATTAATTATTTTATTAGCAAACAAAAAAGAAATTATTATTTGGATAAGTTGTTTTTATTGTATTTGCGTTTTTTAAAAACTAAATAATGTACTGTTATCAATGAAGCAGTAAAAATTCTAATCAAGTAGCCATATTACATGATTTAAGCGATCTCTAAAATATATTTCATGAATATAATAAAGAAATACTTTTAACATTTTGACACAAGTAAAAGACACCGGATAATCATTTAAATACAAGCCAAGAGCGTGATACGTTGCAGAGAAAACTGAAAATGAAATTTTACTCAACTATTGCAAGTATATTTTAGTTAGAATAAAATTTAACGTAGTTTAAGAAATATGTGTTAGTTAAGTGATATTATTATACAAATGTTAATTATTGTAATTATTCATTATCTATAACTATAATAAAAAGGAGTTTTCGTATAATCTGAAGTAAATGATTACGATAGAAATTACAGATTCTTAATGCAGTGGGTCTGTAATCTCAATAGTATCTGATTGTAAACTAGCTGATTGCAAGCTATACGTCCGTGTAGCGAAATAAATTACGTTCATTTAATACTAATTGTTTTTTGCTTTCAGAAATAATACGATAAAGTAAAAAAAATATAAAGGACGTACTTATAGGTGACGTACTTTCTGACAAATACGATTTCTTACCTGCCTCACCATATCAGAGAGTCTAATAAATATAGAGAGAGAATCTAATCTCATTAAGTTGATAATATATTGTGAAACATAATAAATATATACAAATAGATCCTGTATGAGTCACTTCATTAAAACTTATGTGTAAGTAATGAAATTGAAATGTTTAATTATATTTATATATAATTAAATAAATTATAAGCAAACTGCTTATAAATTATAATAATATTACCACAAGGGTTTTAAACAGATATATCATTAAATCTTTTAATAAAGACACATTTTTATTTACAGTAACTTACTTTTGCTATGATATCTCGTACTCTATGTGTAGTATCGTAGCAGTTCAGTTACTCTTTACGAATTTATGTGAGACCAAAACATGTGAAAAGCTCGACTGTCCTTGTTACCTTGCTTGTAAGTTATGTTAAGATATATCTTACATGGTTGGCTCTATGGAAGAATTGTGACATGAAACGTAATATATGAAGGTTAACAAACAGAGATGTGGTTAGGCCCTTGGAGGTTAACATATTAATAAGTTTTACCTTTAGTACCCGATGTAACTTTTGAAACAATTAACGTGATGTAGTACATAAAGTATAGTTCATGAGTTGTCTAACTCCAAATGCTGTTTTATTTGAAGCAGAATATTTTATGAGTAACGCTTTCAACTCAACAAACTCAATAACATAACACAACACTTAATTAATATTGATGTGTGGATTCTTTAATTTAAAATAAAAGTAAAAAACCCAATTAAAAACAAAAAAAGCCGTCGTGCTCATTGAATTATATTTTTATCAGAAACAAAATTCTTCGATTTGCCAATTTAATCTGTAATTATATTTTTGCAGTGTGACTCGTCTTTACTTTATAACTCGCCTCTCAGTCATATAATCACATTAAAATAAATCAATATCGATGTTAAGCACAGCAGCGCAATAACAGGTTGTCGTCTTACAAAAGTGCTGGTACAACGCCAAGGGACGAGATAACATTTGAATATGTAATGGAATAAGGATAAAACAAAGTAAATTTTATTTTATTACTGGATAATATACTTCGAAGTTATTACCATGTGACCATTAGCCGACAAAGCCGCACGTATAGCTACATTACATAGCCAAAATATTCAACATAACGTCTTGTAATAGTCAGTTGGTAAATAACCAGCACTTAAAACATAAGCTTTAATAAGCTTTACAACGAATGCTAAAAATAACGATTTTAATATTAAAATTAAATCTTTAATGCAAGCCTGACCTGAATCTATTGTCATACTTAATTGATAAGTGAATAATGCAATAAGTTGTTAGAGCTTTACTTGTAACCCAACAAAGATCATCAGAACTTTCATGAGAAAAAAGTTACGGATTAACTTGAAACCGTACAACGTATTCGTAAGTTACATTTTATCACGATTTTTACGGGAATTAAATTAATTCAATATATTATTCATTCAATATTCAAGTAGATACAGCTATAGGTTATTCAGTTGTACCTGTTAACAATCTGTGAATAGAATCGAGGGAACGCAGTTAATTGTTTATTGCTAATTCAAACCTAGCCAAAAAGAATTTTGAATTAGTGTTGATTAAAATTTATTAAATATGTCAGTACTGACACTATTAATTAGCATGTCAGTACTTATATTTTAGGCCGTACAGTTGAGCTTGAGATTCAGAACCATTTCATGTCTTACAAAGT
Organism: Eueides isabella; assembly: GCA_019049475.1. NCBI lineage: Eukaryota > Metazoa > Arthropoda > Insecta > Lepidoptera > Nymphalidae > Eueides > Eueides isabella. The sequence continues at coordinate 7,208,052 of CM032409.1, read as the reverse complement.
ATATACCATTTTAGCAATAAAACAATTAACAACTTATATTTCGCATAATGTTCAAATTACCTAGAACAAGTTAATTGTTTCCTATAATTACTGAATATTTTGAAGATAATAGATAAAATCTTTAACGCTTTAGAACTGCAGACCAGCACGCTATGTACAGATTATATGGTTTTCAGTACTTAGCGTCCTTTTTTATTTTTTATTGTGTTACTACTATTTTATAACTTTGGACAACCGAATGCGATGTTGAGTATCGCCACTCAACACCAGATCTTTTGAAGATCAGGCGGTACGTGAGAAATGAAATGTCTTAACATTCGGCTACCTCTATATGTAGTTAGTTCTTGAACTGTCTAGTTATTTATTTTATATACTGGAGTTCGAATCACATAACAAAACTATTAAACCATCATGTAAAAATTCAAACGTAAAAAAATATAATTTGATTGAGTGGTGATCTGAAATTGTTTTTCTACGTGAAAAAATAAAAATATAAATTAATACGTTAACGTAAACTTCAATTACCCGTTAGGTGCATCGCTGTCAAAGTATATAATAACAATGTAGAATTGAAATTTAGAGTCGTATAAATTTTGTACTTGTTACTCGCAAAACACGCACGCATATTGGTAAATCGGTATTCCTTTGTCGATATCAATTCCTATCTCAGAACAAAATATCAGAAGTACTCCATATATTTTAGTAAGATTTGAATTCAACCCCGTATTGACTCCCGTTTATGTAGTTTCATAAATAATTGTTTTTATGTATTGTAACGTTGCTTTGTTTATTGCTTGGATATATGTTTTTGGATAGGAAGACATTTTAACTCTGGTAAGGCCGTAATTTCGTTTACGTCTACTATATAAAGCAAAATCCCGTATTTTCTTTTATGAATTATAAATTTTGGGTAATTCTCTCTTACTGCTTGGTATAAATATTTACATATACAGTTAAGACACTAGGTACACTTATAGTACTAGGCTACCTGACGATAAATTTATGTACGCTTAATTTAATCTATTCTTTACGTGAAAATAAACGTTAAGGATTAATCTTAAGAATTGAGGCTAAATACTTTATGCTCAATTTTTTATCCGGACAAGAGGTCCAGCCCCAGTATCATCGATTTTGTGTACGGAGATCGTCCTATGTCTTTCTTAGCGTATTCACTCTTAAAAAGTACCTAAGTAACTCTGAGTAGGCATCAAAATCACAATTACAATTATACCACTGAAGCACGATGGCCTCCAAGAAATTTGAAACATATTATTACCATTTTGCAAGAAAAAAATTTAGATAACTTAAAAGTAAATCCTCTAATCTTATAGCGACCTTACATAACGTTGGTTAGTTCACGCTTTGGGTGGGAGGTGTTTTCCTGCATTTATACAATCCGACCTACATACCGACTGATATTTTGAATTGTTCACAAATGTAAATGTCATTACCAATAAATTGAGTAATTTTTAATTTGTTTTAAATGCAACTATTCTTATCAAATAGATTGTGTAATATAAAGTAAATAAGGCCATCGTGGCGCAGCGGCACCAGTGTATAACTGTAAATTGTAACTGTGACTCAACATGCAATGACTGAAATTCGGAAGAAAGTCGGGAACGGAACGGTGTCTTAACGCTGGGTTCTCAAGTTCCCTCTGCCTGCCCTGCCTACCCTGTCGCCGGACGTACGTACGGAGCTTTGTGTAACTGCGTGAAACGAAAAATTCTGTTAATTTTGTATGAAACTAGTGAGCGGAAAATGTATCTTAATTAAATACGATAATACGACGATACATAACTACTTATACTAATATAATTAAGTAATTTCTTATTACTGTTTTCTTAACTTTTTATTTTTTACTTCATATTACATTTTCTTAATGAAATCTATTTAATAAACATTCTATCAAATGTACTAAACATTTTGTCAAAAAATCAAAAAAACTAGTTAATTAATTTCCATGAATGAATTAACATACAGGTTTATGCTCCGACCTCGGTACATCATGACGACGAAGTGGAAGCTATGTATGAGGATATCTCTAAAGCCATGCATAGCTATAAAACCCACTACACAGTTGTAATGGGGGACTTCAACGCAAGGTTGGGGAAACGTTGCGGCGATGAGTTGAGAGTGGGGCAATTTGGAGTTGGGCAACGGAACGCCAGAGGCCAAATGTTGGTTGATTTCATGGAGAAGGAGGGCCTCTATATGATGAACTCTTTCTTCAAGAAACCCCAAAAGCGGAAGTGGACCTGGATGAGTCCGGATGGTAAAGTCAAAAATGAGATAGATTTTATCATGTCGACGAAAAAGCAAATATTCAATGATGTCTCTGTGATCAACACTGTGAAAACAGGCAGTGATCATCGATTGGTACGAGGCACATTGAATATCGACATTAAGTTTGAAAGATCACGATTGATAAAGTCTACGCTCCGACCAATACCCGCACAACTCCAAAACCCTGAGAGCTTTCAGCTCGATCTTCAAAACCGCTTCGCAGCCCTTGAGAACAACTTAGATGTGGACGATCTAAACAACAAGGTAGTGGATACTATCCGTACGGTAGGGTACAAGTATTTCAAAACACACCGTACAAAACCAAAGAAACTCTCCGATACGACTCTCCAGCTTATGGAGCAAAGACGCGAAATGAGGCTACAGAAATCAGATGATGCTAGTCGTTATAGGCAGCTAAATAGGCAGATATCTACATCTTTAACATGCGACCTTCGCCAATTTAATGTAACATATATTAAAGAGGCTATCGAGCGGAACCAAGGCTCCAAAGTATTCGCAAGAGATCTGTCTATTGGGCAAAGCCAAATGACAAAGCTGAAAACTGATAGCGGTAGCATAATTTCGACGAAGTCTGAAATTCTGAGAGAGATAGAGAGCTTCTATGGAAAATTGTATTCCACGCGAGCACCTTCTAAAAGTTTGGCTAAAGATCCCAGAGCCGAGCTTACCCGACGTTATACTGAGAATATCCCGGACGTCAGTCTGTGCGAGATTAGTACGGCTCTTGAACAACTTAAAAACAACAAGGCGGCGGGCAACGACGGAATCACTACAGAACTTCTGAGAGCGGGCGGTAGGCCGATACTTAAAGTCCTCCAGAGACTGTTTAATTCCGTCATTCTCGAAGGCAAAACGCCAAAAGCGTGGAGTGGAGGAGACGTTGTTCTGTTTTTCAAAAAGGGTGATAAAACACTCTTGAAGAATTACAGACCAATCTCTCTCCTAAGCCATGTCTATAAGTTGTTTTCGAGAGTCATCACAAATCGTCTCGCCTGCAGGTTCGACGACTTCCAACCTCCCGAACAAGCCGGTTTCCGAAAAGGCTTTAGTACCATAGACCACATACATACGCTGCGGCAAGTTATACAGAAGTCTGAAGAGTATAATTTGCCACTTTGCTTGGCGTTTGTGGACTATGAAAAAGCCTTCGATTCGATGGGGACCTGGGCAGAGCTGCAGTCTCTCCAAAGGTGCCAAGTAGACTACAGGTATATCGAAGTGCTAAGGTATCTCTACGAACACGCCACTATGTCGGTCCGAGTACAAAACCAGAGCTCTAATCCTATCCAATTGCAACGAGGTGTGAGACAGGGAGATGTAATTTCTCCGAAACTTTTCACTACGGCATTGGAGGATATTTTCAAGCTTCTGGAATGGAAAAGGTACGGCATCAACATAAATGGCGAGTACCTTACTCACCTTCGCTTTGCCGATGATGTAGTTCTCCTGGCTGAGACCTTAGAAGATCTGAACACTATGCTTGAAAATCTCAGTAGTGTGTCTCAAAGAGCAGGACTAAAGCTAAACATGGATAAGACGAAAATTATGTCGAACGCCCATGTAGTACCTGCTCCAGTTACTATTGGGAACACTACCCTCGAAGTTGTTGACCATTACATATACCTGGGACACACGGTCCAGTTAGGTAAGTCCAACTTCGAAAAAGAGATCTCTTGTCGAATCCAGCTCGGATGGGCAGCATTCGGGAAGCTACAAAAAATCTTTACGTCCAAGCTACCTCAGTGTCTCAAGACAAAAGTCTTTGACCAGTGCGTGTTGCCAGTAATGACATACGGGAGCGAGACGTGGTCGCTAACTATGCGTCTCATAAGAAGGCTCAGAGTCACTCAGCGGGCAATGGAGAGAGCAATGCTTGGTATTACCCTACGTGATCGAATCAGAAATGAAGAGATCCGTAAGAGAACAAAAGTTACCGACATTGCTCGAAGAATTGCTCAGCTGAAGTGGCAATGGGCGGGACACACAGCAAGGAGAACCGATGGTCGTTGGGGCGGAAAGGTTCTCGAGTGGCCACTACGGACCGGACGACGCTCAGTGGGCAGGCCCCCTACCAGGTGGACCGACGATCTGGTCAAGATCGCCGGAAACCGCTGGATGCGGGAGGCGCAAGACCGATCGTCGTGGAAATCCTTGGGGGAGGCCTATGTCCAGCAGTGGGCGTCGAACGGCTGAAAATGATGATGATGATGATGATGAATGAATTAAACTCATAACCGTCGCATCCACACTAAGACGACACACCGCCGCGCCACGACTGAGCGTGTGGAAATACACACCCGTATATCAGGTTGATTAGCGAACACCTGGATTAAATGATCAGAGAACACCCTTTTAGAGGCTCTCGGAGGTAAGTTAGGAGGGCGCCTGACACAGTTACAAATGAACGTAACTATTACTTCAGTGAAACAATGTTGACCTGAATGCTGAATATATCTATCTTACTTAGTCTATTCAGATTGGAAGAAGATTTGTCTAATATAACATTAAATAATTTTATTTTTACATAAAAATACGTGTCGTTTTATTAAAAATTGAAGATATTTTTATCCAAACTGACTAATGATCGAAACTATTATTATCATCTGTAGCCTGTCGTAGAGCAGTGGCACAAAGATGTTACTTTAAGCGCAACAGGTTGTGAGCTCCATGCAAAATGAAACGAAGTGTCTAAATACTGTGTTCCCAAGTTCCCTCTACCAGCCAGCTAGGTATAGGAAATTCAAAATAAATGGTTCTAGATCTGAATATTCCGATAGCGCTTCTTACATACAAATATGATTTTCGTTTAGTATTCACTATACCTCCTGCAATTTGTAGAAAATAAAAAATGACGACATCTTATCATCACAGTTTCCTTACGGTCTGTATAAAGATAATAACATAAAGATTTTACTCTTATAAAAATGAATCCACGTATATATAACCTTCTTCTTTTTTGAAATGATTGTTTTAGTTTACTAAAGAATAATATTAAATGATCGAAGTGGTACGGAAAGTACTTGAATGTGGGTTTGTGTATAGACGAGATGGTTGTGGATTCAATCTTAGAGTGTCTTTTTATAATTTTTTTTTCAGCTTCACGCTGTTGTATTCTTTTTATATTTTAACTTTTTATTATATTTTAGGTTTAGGTTTACTAAGGTATTATGCTTCATATATTATGCATATTGCATTACAATCCATGATTTATATATTTTTATATTTTAACAATACTTATTGCATTGTTTTTTGTTCACTCTTGTTTACGTATTCAAAGGAGAATATGATATATCGAATTAACAACACAAGTTATTTATAAACAATTCCCAAAATTCGATTCAATCGATCGAATGAGTTCTTGAAACATTTTTCAAAATAAAATTACTGTCAATATACCAAATGTTGTGTAGATATAGTTGTTTTGAAATTCCTTTTAGATAAGAAATTCGTTTAAGAATATGAACAAAAATTAAAGTGTAATCTTGTTCTAATTAAAAAGGGTTTTCTTAAAGTCATTCCTTCTATTCACATTTCACTGAAATTTTGTTATGAACATATTACAACAAAATTTTGTTGTTTTAATGGTATTTTTTTGTAATATACATATATAAATTTCAATTTTTTAAATGTTTTTATTCTTCAGGTGTCTTCTTTTTTCTTGCTCAATTTAATGACTATATGTCAAAAGGTTCCCTTTAGGTTTTGATTATTTAGTCAATAAATGTAACAAAGAAAGGTTTACCAGCGTATACACTCCTTTTTCGCATAATTAACTAATATTACTAACTACAATTAATATAATGTAATTAATACGTTACATATAATGCCCTTATCTTAGCAATACCTAGAAAGTCCATATATTTTGATAGAGTACATTGTAAGATACTATTTAGTGTAATGATTTAATATAAAATGATTAAAAAGCCCCTGTTTTGTCTAACCCGCAAGTGAACGCACCTAGACTATTTACTGCATGCAGTTACTTTCTGCAAGCCATGTTGATATAAGTTTGTTTATCTTCACTATGTTTTCAGGTCCAAAATTAGTAGCTTTTAATATTACTATTATTGGACATTAGTATAACGTATTTTGTAATTTATAGGAGTCTAGGCGTTGTCCTAACGCGTATTTTAGTCTCAGCCAAATAAAGAGTATATCTACTTATTTATACGTAACCTTCATGTGAAACAGTTGTAAGTTTGATTTTTACAAAGGGATATTTCCTCTTTTTTTACCTTCACTTGAGATATACAATCGCACTCAATTCAAAGCCACACTTAGTGTCATTACCAGAGTGACAAAATGTTAATATAAAATATCTGACTTTTTCGAGTGAGGATCAAACTTTCCTGTTACGTTTACAATGGCACGATTGTGTTTCTGGGTCAAGAAAGATTCCTTTACTTTTGCCTAAATTTATGTAAGAAAACTAAGTTCGGCGCCAAAAAACAGTAAAGGGGAATAACATAACATAGGGTACCCACTAGGTAACCACTAGACGATCACGGCCTGTCGTGGCGCAGGGGCACAGGCGTGTGACTGTAAACACGACAGGTTGTTGGTTCAATGTCCACTCAAGGAAATAAAATATATAACCCAAAACGCGGCGTTGAGCTCCGCCACTCCTCAACACGCAATGCTACAAATAAGCGAAAAGTGAGGAATAGAGGGGATGAGTGTCTTACATTCTCAATTTACGCTGACAGAGTGACGCTGAGTGAGAAGTATGGGTATGGTAAATTGTATTCGTAAGTCGTGAAGGAAATTACACACGACAATCACTCTGTTCATTCTCTTCACAAATTTACATTTTATATTTTAAAACATAATAACATTAAGATAAATAAAAAAAAAATGTTTTATTGGTTCTAAAAGAATTAAGCTTGATACACAAGTTCGATAATGACTACCTTAGTTATAAACTGTGTTGTAATCATTTACGCCCTTCTCCAGCAATTTTACCTAAGAGTATCAAAAATAAAAATAAAAAATAAAACAAAACAATAAGAACTAACTAACTAAAATAAATTAAAAACTAATCATACTATAAAATAAAAATACATTTTAATTTAAAAATAGATGGTTGAAATTGTGTTTGTGTGTGTGTGTGTGTGTGTGCGTGTGTGTGTGTGTGTGCGTGTGTGTGTGTGTGTGAGTGCGTGCGTGTATGTATGTATGAATGCAGGTGTGTGTCGATATGACTTACAAGAGCAGATTTTCAGTTTCTTCGTATGTCATACCTTGAAGCCATTCTGGAAGAATCCGCCTGTAAACTCGAAGGCGATGAGGGTATATCTTGAGATATTTATTAGTTTTATTATATAGATTAGGAGCTAAGTACTCATAATGCTGTTTGCTAAGCGCCAACCTACAATGGTGTGTCTTACATACCAAGTCAGATCTGCGTTTACTATTAATTAGATGTTTATTGTAAGGTGTTTGCGAGTGTTTACGTTGAGTAGTGTTAAGTATAAATAATTTTCTGTTACACATTACGTTAATGTGTTATTTCCAGGCAAGTGTTTCATCGAGCCACACTCCCAGGTATTTTATTTTAGCTGTTTGACAAATCTTTATGCAGTTACACTCACTTATATATTTACAGTGCTTAGTATGGAGTCTTATGGAAACTGGTAGTGATGGAATATTATTATTATGAGGAGTAAAAGTAATGAATTTTGTTTTGTCTAAGTTAAGATTTAATTTATTATTGGTCAACCAATTATGCACAGTAACCAGATGACTTTCCACAAGAGTTCTAGCTTCAGTCCAGCTTTTTCCATGTACAAGAAAGGCTGTATCATCAGCATATGATACTATTTTACAGTTTAGTAAAGCTAAGTTAGATAGTTCGTTAACGTAAATAAGGAACAAGGTAGGTCCTAGGACACTTCCTTGAGGAACGCCGATATTTATAATTTCCTCTGAATTTATAACATTACCTATTATAACGCGTTGAGAGCGATCAGTTAAGTAGCTCCGAAAAATATCATTCACTATGCCTCTTATACCCATACTATTCAATCTATACACATACATAAATCATGGATCGGTGAGCTGAAAAGCAAAACTAAAAACACACATAATAGAGCAGAAATACTTTATAGTTCACCAAGTCAACCAGCGTATCAACTATCGAGTAGTAGCACAGAGTAAAATTGGAGACAACTGGGCCCTTCGTACAAATAATAAGAGGGGAAAGGTGAGGATACCAACTACAACTATTGTTAAACTCTCTATATGAAGAAAGTCGTAATGTAGGCTTGGAAATCAACTTAGACATTCAAGAACCTACTGCGTGCTTGTATAGCAAGCTGGCTGACATATTTTCTCATTTAATAATGTCTTTGGTTTTCGCGATTGCTACACATTTTAAATGAAACTCTTTTAACCGGATTAATCACGTATCAAATGGTAAACATTTTTGGGGAGTCTACCCGTGACCACGGACTACTGTAAAGTGTCATTCAATATACGCGATTAATCCGGTTAAAAGTGTTTCATTTAAAATATTTTCTCATTATTAGATTTTTCTAGTAATGAGAAAATACGTTTCAACCTAAGAGTATAAAGAGTGCACTACAAGATATTTATAAATAGACTAAAAATAAAAATACTAATGAAACCTCAAAAGCGTTCGTTATTAAAAGATAATACTACATTTATTTTGAAACAATTTAATCAAAGCGCTCTCGCCATGCTGTGGCGGAGCCTGCATGATAATGTATTTTTATTCTCAGCTTTCTTGAACTAAAATATGAACATGAATATATAAAGTTACGTTAAATCCAAGTAGCTTTTCATCTCGCATACATTTCTGTTGCTTGGTTCGACCTACTTCGACTACTCTGCTAATTCTGCCGGTTATCGCGGAAATAAGCTAAAGAAATTTATGCAATTGACAAACGAGTCTATTCCCTTTTTTGACGTGCGGTTTCGTTTGTTAAAGACGTCATCAATTCTTTTTTCACATAATCACAATATGTGTCAATTCAGTATAATAAATATATATTACTAACGTAGTCAAGTTGTAGTTAAAAGTATTATATATTTTTTCTAACACAAGGTTCCCTCTAGCTACTCCGCTATATGCGAGGTACACAGTAAAAGAGAATTCCTTAATACAAAACTGATATATTGAAATTATTTGAATGTGTATATTAAATGTGACATGTGTTTACCTATATATGTATATGTATGTGGGTAACGGAACGGAGTGTCGCGATACTAGATTCCCAAGTTCTTTCTGCCTACCCTGCTATGTGCGGGATACAGCGTGAAGACCAGTATAGTATATTTCCACATAAAGTATTCAGTATAAACATTTTGTAGAATACATGTTTATAAAAGCTCATAGAAATAATAATTTTTCGCTCGAAATCTACAAAATGTTTGACGCAATTCTTATAATTTACAAACGAGTGTAGAATTGAATTTGTGCTGCAGCTGTTAGGAGCGTGCGGAAAGTGCATCTTACTTGTAGAATTATACATTAAATAAGAAATGTATAAAGTAGCCGCGAATTCAATAAATAACGATTGTAGCAGGTTTTATGTTAAATTGAAGATTGATATAATTGACTTGAGTGTATGATGAGAAAAAGATATTATATATATTTTAGCAGATAGTTTAATAATTTAACGTTCATTTCTAAAGTAGTTTCTTGTATTCATCAAATGTACTTGTATAAGCAAGTTCTATTATTGTATAACCTTCAGTAAATTAAAATAAATAATAATTAAATTTGTAATGCATGAGTAATCGGACAAAGCCTATTGATAAAAAATATAAGAATGTACATATTAAATTAGGTATAATCTTGATTTAAAATGCTTAATTAAAGTTCACAACATTCGTTTGAAAGAGTATAATAAAATAAGTAAATAAAAAAGCCTTTTATTTCCAATACTACAGTAATTGAAAGCATATACTTATTTTATATAAAAATGACTTTAACGTTAATAATAATAAACTTGCCCCAAATAAAAGGAATCACTTACTTGAATTGTTAACAACTGAACCTTTTCCATTCTTTTCATATTTTAACGTTTATAAATGTAATTGTACAGGTGCTTTGCGCGTCTAAAGAATGTAACCAATTTGTCACTTTCCGTTGGATGTCTCTATTAAACTTATTTTGTGTCGTCTTGAAAAGGAATTAATTGTAGGTTCAAACTCTAGTCTACATAATTTGTAGAAAAATCTATACTAACGTCGGTTCATAGAATTGAATATATCGATCTGGATACAACAGCAAACGTGAACCCAACGAAATAGAACCATCAATTATATAATAAACGTTGTTCTGGAAAAAGACCTACAAAATTCTTTTATTTTACATATCATCCACCTTTTGCAGCAGTCCTTTTATTTCGATTTCGTATAAGCGACACGGGTCGGATGTGATTTCCTACTTCTATATGGTGATAATGGTACCCTTTGACTGATGCTGAATGGCTTACGTGTCATTTGTTCTTCATTACCATCGAATAAATTACCTTCTACGTACTACGTATGAGTTACCTACTGAGAAAAGTAATATTGCCTATTTTGTAAGATAACTTGTTTAAGTTTTTTGTATAATTTTGTAGGTAATTATAACTACCGATGTTTGTGGATTCAGACCTAAACATTAAGCTATTAATTCTTTAAGAAAACATAAAAAAAGGACTTTGATGTATTCAAATCTTTTATATTCCTTTTATTCATTGTAATATTATAACTAAGAATTTCTCTGATTCTCATAAAATATAGCCAAGAACCACTGCATTGAACAAGGTTTTCGGTTTAATAGACTGGCACACAATTCATTCAGGAGCTACAGACATACAGAGAAAAAACAGACAAATTTATTAAATATAAAACATCTCTATTTTGCGACAGGCCTTAAAATAAAGGGTAACATATTTAGGCAAATGTTAAAGGCAAGATTGGGTGTCTGGAAATATACTTATTATAGTCTATCTTAAGATCACATTACAACTTCGTTATATTCAATTTTACTATTACAAAGTAACAAAATGAATATATAATAAAAAATAATTCAATATTATCGGCTCTCATCAACTTGACCCTATTTCTATTAAAGCATCCTGGTCAAGTCTGTCTGTGGGATATTTTAATCAGCTCTTAAAAGACTTTGATATCAGAATTATGATGTGACAGATGGGCGTTCCCACTAAGCTAATTATTTTTAGTTTGGATATTTATTACTAGCGATCAAAACGCAGCTCTTTAGCAGCAAGGTTAAGTAACCTGGTGTTAAGACAATTTGTTCTATTTCTCATTACATGTTGGCTAATGGAATTATACGCGAAAGTAATCTTAAAATCAAATATAGTTTGTTCAGCCTCTGAACATTGATATTAAATATCACTCGGATACATTAACCAATCTACGATCTATTCTAAAATAATGTAACAATCTTTACGATTATACAACTTTATTAACGACTCGGTAGAATCAATATTGACACGTTTTAATTAGGTCGAATAGTAACAAACTAGACAAAATTTCCATGAAATGAATTTTAAATAAAAGCTGATAATATTTTTTTTTCTAAAATAGCAATAAATTATGACTTTTCGGATTTTCATTCTAATAGTGCCAAATATCATGATTAACATATTATTAAGATTATTTTAAATTATTAAAAAATAATAAAACTATTTTGTGATCTGATCGCATGAAATTCTAAGCGTAAACAACTTATCATAGGGAAAAAAAAGGTTAAAATTCTAAAATACAAACGTGGCAGTAAAATAACAAGGCAACGAGAGTGGCAAAATTGAACACGATTTAGATGTCCTCTTTACAGTACTTTCCGAACTATTGGCGTTTGGAACAATTTGTAGGCCAATGAGTATTTACGTTTTACGTTACTGAATGAGTAACAGACGATTCACAGACGAAGTTACTAAATTGAGTAAGTTAAAATTAGTAACATATTTTCGGTAAGGGAGTGTAGGGGAGTACTGAAAAAGGATACCTCGAAATTACTATGAAAACAAAACAAAAGTTAAAAAATAAACAATTTTTCGTATTAAAATCGGCGCAAAAAAACATTGCCGGCGGCGATTATTTTTATACAAATGCAATTATAAACTACTTAATTGTGCGTTATTCACATTATTTATTTACGCTAGATTAAATTACATTTGTTTTTAAACATAATTAAAGCTTTCTAATATTTTATTGTCACTTTATGATCAATGTACCTCTTTTCATAGTAAAAGTATGGCTTGCATACAAATAATATAAAAGAGCTTGCAGCTCACAAATTAAATTGTCATCACATGCAGCGTTTTTTCACGTGAGTAGACCAGGAACAGTGTCGTCGTTACACTCACTGCCTCTCGCTGTCAAGTTTGTGTACCGAAAACGAACATTCTGCTTTAACTTTACTTAGTGTACAGAAATATGAACAGTTTGATATTATATATTTAGATGGATGTTTATTCTATACAAGTTTAAAAGTAAAGTATTGTAAGTAGTGTAAACAATTATAATTTTTTTTCGGAAAATTCTGTGATAGGTTATTATGCTCTTCATTTACAATTTATACTTGCATATTGATTATCTTATTCTCTATTTATATTATATAATCACTTATCCAACGAATCAAACATAAATACAGTCACTAAATATCTGTATTACACATTACATGTAATATATTATATCATATCTAGGCCTACTACCTACACGTGGTATATCATACTCAAACAATCTGTCACTAAGCGAGAGCTAGAGAGAATTAAAGAATAAAAGATAACTGTACAATTTATCAGACTTTATTGTATGTAAATTTAAAGGTGAATGATCCCAAGGGAGATGTTTTGTGGTTAACTTAAAAATATTTTATAGTTTGTTAAGATTTATTCGCATAAGTTGAATCGTCTGGGGAGACATCTAGAGAGCGAATGCTTTCTAACAACTTTATTTTGTGTAAACAATGAATAGAGTTTGCAAGTCATTAATATGTATTTAAGGATCTTACTTGACAATATTTTGTAGATTTTTATTGTGCATAATATATTTAACATTATATTAAGTGAGTCTTTTTATATATAATCTATGCCATTCATTAAAAAAAGATGCACTGTCAGCTAAACACCGTACAGGGCTTCACTAAATTATTTAGTATAGTTAATATGTAAGACGAGGCCTGTCGTGGCGCAGCGGCACAAGCGTGTGACTGTAACCGACAGCTTGTGGGATCGAAGAAGTGAAATATTTAATATTTTCAATTTAAATATTAAATGTTTTCATTTCTTCGCTCTGGTAGAAGGCAAAACGCGGCGTTGAGTTCCGCCACGCCACTCAACACGGAATGCCTGAAAGTGGGCGGAAAGTGGGGAAAGAATGTGAAACGGAGTGTCTTAACACTAGGTTCCCAAGTTCCCTCTACTTACTACCTCTACCATGTGCGGGAAACAGCGTGAAGCTACACAGGTGACTTAACTACTAAATACCTTTCTGCTCTTACGTGTCTTCTGATAAGTTATGTTTTTAATTTACAAAAATATTGATTTGACTCGAAATACGTAATTGTTCATGTTTCGTATTCCAGTAACTAATTTACGTGTATTATAAGTATGTGTATTTGAATCTTAACAGAATGAAGAAATTCATAACGAAGTATCTTTGATAAACATCATCAAGTTATATCCGCTTTCCTCTTGTTATATGGTCAGATTATTTTCTTTGTTCATACAACGTTCATAGAACTCATGTTCTAAGTTCTTAAAAAATATTTATGAAGAATGGATACAAATATTATCCAAAGGAAGCAAAACAAAGTTTTCACTGTAATGGAGTAAATATTATAATACAAATTACCTCGCTCTCGTAGCAAAACACATTATCACATTCCGCCACTTAACATGAAATATGTCCAATATGAGCCAGGCTTGGCACCAGGTTCCCTCCACTTACTCTGGTACGTGGTAAGTTGTGAATATTTTATTTACTGCTTAGCAGATAAAATTTACAATTTTTGTTGCAAAGATATTTAATAAAATGTAAAAACAGACTTTCAATAAAAATAATCAAGTCAATGAAAGTAATCAATAAGAATCTACCTGTTTCATTCATATTCTTTAACGTGAATCGAATTAAAATAAAAGTAAAGTTGCAACCTTTAAGCTTGAATAGTTTTAATTCGTACTTAAAGTATAAACGATTGTAACATTATGTTAACGTTTTATTATTTTGATTTTGATATTTGTCCCATTGTATCCTCGAATGGCTGGTCTGATATCACGCGTGCTGCCAGAGCCAGGAAATAAAAACAATTCATATAACTGACAAAATATTGAATAAACTATGCTTGTGTTAGCACTAACCTGTTGCGCTATAATATGAGTTTATAAAGACAACTTAAATTTACTTATTATTTGTTAACGCAGTTCTCGTGCAACGACACGGCGTGTGACTGCAAGTGTGACGGTTGTGAGTTCTATTTCTATTCTGTGGAATATAACAAGAGAAGGCGCTGCGTTGAGTTCACAATCTCACCGAGCTCCGTCGAAATTCTTATAGGTAGCTCGGTGAGAACGAATGGCTTAGTTGGTCAGAGCGCTGGAACGGTATTCCAGAGGCGCGGGTTCAAATCCTGCTTCGTTCAAAATATTTATACGCTTTTTAATATTTTAAAATTTAAGTTTAGTATTTTTAGTCCTAAGTGTGGAATAACACTTTGAAACATAGTAAAAATATTAAATAAATAGTATTCTCTCTTGCTAAACGATAATTCTTACGAGTTGTCATTGGGTAGCGGAAATTTGTAAAAATCTCCCTACAGAGATACTAACAACATAAATAAGTTGTAACAAGCGTATAAGAATTTCGACGGAGCTCGGTGAAAACGAACGGCTTAGTTGGTCAGTGCGCTGGAACGGTATTCCAGAGGCGCGGGTTCAAATCCTGCTTCGTTCAAAATATTTATACGCTTTTTAAAATTTTAAAATTTAAGTTTAATATAAACTAAAATGATATATTTACAACTAACATGAAGATATTTAAAAGAACAATTCAGTTATCGATACAATAAAGTGCACTCAAGAGTTTAAAGCACACGTAGAAGCTAAGATTATTATTAAACAAACGGGGCTCTGTCTTGGTTAAATTGACTATTATATAAATTTAACGGCTGAATGATTTAGCTTAGTGATAATTATAATATTAATAAGTTTCGAGTTGAGAACGTCGTGGCGAAGCGGCGCAACGTTCTATTTGAAAATCAATGGTTGTGGATTCGATTAAGGAAAATAAATAATTTTCATTTTCTCGATCCGGTGCGAAAGCGTGGCGTTGACTTCCGTCACTTAACACTAAAAAGTGGGAAAATAGGCTTTAGTCGGTCTCATTGAGATTAGTTATGGGTATCTTTGCACAATATAACCTGCCTACCTTGCAATTTACGAGATACGGCGTGAAACTATACTTATTTTAATAACATTAGCATTCTTGATTCAATATTTAGGTTTATTTTTAAGGAATAAAAATTGTTATTATAACCTTCCGCATTGACAGTGTCACAAAGAATTTGGATGAAACATTTTAAATAAATATTTTATTTTTACAAACAAATAATAGGGCCGTTTTGTGTCACTGCACTCTAATTCAAACTTTGAAGTAAAACGAAAACGAAGTGAAATGAAAAGAATTTCTCGTACATAACATCATTTAATTGTAATTGCATAGCATATTGTCCTACGGAGTATTAATCTTGGGCAATGCTGCAGATGTTGAATCTATATTAGTAATTCAAAAAAGGGCAGTTCGGGCCATTTACAGCATTGGAGCTCAGGAATCCCTGAGAGATTATTTTAAGAAAACGGGTATTCTTACGGTGGCATGACAGTACATATATGGTAATATAATACTTCGAAAAAAAAATATTAAAGGACAGTGACAAACATGATATCAATACAAGAAGTAAAAACAAGCTAATCACTCGTAGTTTTCGTCTTAAAAAGTTAGTAAGTCTTTTATGGGACATGGTACACGTATGTATAATTGATATTTTGAAAAGAGCAACTGTTTAGTTTTTTGCCGGCTCTTCTCAGCAGACCCGCCTTCCGAGCCGGTGGTAGTTTCCTATAGGACTGACACTACAGATACTTCTATGTAACTTGACGATTTAAAAGTGCTTGTAATGGCCTAATTGAATAAAGAATATTTTGATTTGAAAAAATTGACTAAATTGACTATTTATCCTCACTTCATTTTCACCATTTGGCAATAAACATTCTTCTGTTCATATTTGTATCTGGTATTGGTATTAAAAAATATAATCCTTACGAAATTGAAATATTAAATATATAATGTGTCAATCTCTTAAATTCGACGGAAAGTGATTCGACGGATTTTTGAGTCTGGTTTGACATTGTTATTGTTTATTTAAATCTAAATCTTTATTTTATACTGTATTTGAACGTTTGAGTTTATTGTTGAATTTAGTTCTCTTTAGTTTATCGAAGATTTGATCGAACTTTCATAGAGCAGTTTTACTGTTTTAAAGTGTTGTTCCACACTTAGGACAGAAAATACTAAATTTAAATTTAAAAAGCGTATAAAGATTTTGATCGAAGCAGGATTTGAACCCGCGCCTCGCCTTTGACCCTCAAACATCGCTGTTTTTCAGTTACACCTTAGCATAAATTGCGCCCTGAGAGATTTTATGCAAATGTGGAAGGCATTTTACCAAGTTATGTATTAAAAACTAACTATCTTAAATTACACTTACAATTAATTTAATTTTTATGACACCTTTATGATTATACATAAGTAAGCAAAGAATATTTCGTGAGTGTACGTGTGGGCATGACTGCGTGTGTGAGTGTGTGAATGTGAGTGCGTGTGTGCGTGTCTGTGTGTGCGCTCGTGTGTGTGTGTGTGTGTGTGTGTGTGCGTTTTCTATCATTATATTTAGAGCACAAATATAAAAACTAAGTTTTAATGAGAAAGACTAAAAATAGTATTTTAAACTATTTTTAACGGATATTTTATATTTATCGGCATTGAGCTGTCTTTTTTGTAGGACGTTTTTATATTTGTTTTTAAAATTAGTTGTACTAACTTTATACCTTAAGGGTGGAGGTAGGTCATTCCAAATTCTTGCCGCCGCAAACTTAAAACAGCCTTGATAGCGAGACGTAAAATGCTTAGGGATTTTTAATAAATTCCTGTTAGACGCCCGAAGACTTCTCTTACCATCACTAGCCCAAGTTAATTTTTCAAACAAGTACTGAGGTTTTTTATTCCACAGTACTCTTTGAATGAGACAAGCGTATTGCAACTCCATACTCCGACATATAATACTTCCAAAATAGGGCGGTGTGTGTTAACACCAGGTTCCCTTTCAGTACCCTCCTATATGTAGAATGTAACCTGAATTGGAGACATAATCATTATAATATTCATTTACTCATTTCATCATCATCTATTCTTAAATTTTATTCAGCTTAAACTAAACGCCGTGTTTTATTTCGCAGCAAAGAATGTCTGTCCATTGCTTACGATAGCGTCTAACTGTAAACGCAATATAACTAGTAGTTACTTCTATCTTTGAATTATTCTTATTTCTCCGATCAAACATGTATTGTAAAACAAAACGTGATGTATAGTTTTGTCACTCAACACAACTGGAATTTGGACGGAAAATAGAGAACGAATTGCCTTCATTCAATGTTCTAAGTGTCTGTGTCTGCCTTTCTAATTTGACTTACTTATTCCACCAGAGCCTGAGTCATGATTGATCTAACACTCGTCATCGTTCCTACAGCTACGTCATAAACTACTAACATGGTCATCTGGTTCATTTTTACAAACTTCCGCCGCCGTCTTTTCTCCAAGTCTGAATCCCATCCAAAACCAACGCGTTTATGAAAATAGTAATAATTTTATCTGATTTACTGGTGTATAATTTTTATACTGAAAATATATTATATTAGAACTTAACCTCTTGTTTAGTAAACAAAGCAGAGACAAGAGTTAACATATTCCATTCCATTATCAGGTTACTAAAGAGTGGAAATTAAGAAAACATTTCTATATGTAAGAATCGAACCCACCACCATAGCGATTGTATTGAATCGTCCCACAGAGAAACAACGATCTCAATAGTTCTAGTGATATAATTCCAAATGTATAAAAAGAAAAATCATTCAAACAAATAAATACAGTGTCGCGTGACTTCAGTATAAAAGCAATTGCGTGTAAATATTTTGTAATACAATGTTAAGTATAGTTTATAAAGATCGCGGTGTGTAATGATTGTGACTGACGACACCAAGGTTTTAACGAAAACACCTGGTTTAGGTACAAAATACATAGATAATTTGTCACGAAACATAATTTTAGTTTAATGTTAAATTTATGACATTACACAAAATTAATTATGGCGGTAATATTGCGTCTTTGTTTATTTAAGGACCCTGAAGTGTTATGCTGTATCCGTTAAACGCAGCAGCAAGCTGGTAGCAACATCCAATCTCCTCTCGTTTAAATATAATATATACAGCCTAAGTTAGAGAATCTACGCCGCTCTATTTTCCTATGCGAGAGGGATTAGAATCTATAACCGTCACATTTATAGGCACTCGCTATGCCGCTGCACCACGATGTCAGTACTTTAATATGAAACATAATATACTAATAAAAATGATAAATAACAAACAATTTGTGGTTTATTTATAGCTCCATTATAGTACCTATTATTGGCTCTTAAGGCAATCATTACTAAGATATATGGTTGTGCAAAGATTAATTGTCATAGTTAGTATTAAATGTAGCTAAGAGCACATTGGTTTAACTTTGAAAACGTGTTAGAGAATGTCACGTCCTCGATAATTTATCATTTGTTCATACTAATCTTGACTTTACAGACGTATAATGTCAATTACTTATTTGTATATGTGTATAATGAAATGTAAAAATTAAATATTTAGAATGTTAATGTCTAGGATACTGCCTATAATATTAAGAAATATGAAAATTTACATAAAGTTTCAGCTAGCAATTAATTTTCAAAAGCGCACTAATCGTGGCACCGTAGACTGAAAGTAAGCACGACGTAATAGCGTAAATTATTATACGGGTCAACTGATGGTAATTGGTCACCATCGCCCACGGCCCCGTGTTACTCCATAGAAGCTGCAGGAGCGTTGCCGGTCCTTAAGATGGATGGGCACCGGGGCCCGGCATTACCCAATGCGAAACACAGTGGCTGAAGCCACTACTTAACACCAGTTTTAAATGCCTGCCCATGTGTTTTGCCATTGCTGATAATGTGACTCTCCCACACGTACTTTAATCGCCACTTACGACGCCATTAGTACCAGGGTGATCCTATTCTAAGCCGGAATCACACAGCACAAAAAAATATTACATATCCTGCAATATAAAGTTTTTTTATTTGTTTTTATTTTTTATATTAGGAGGCTATCGAGCGGAACCAAGGCTCCAAAGTATTTGCAAGAGATCTGTCTATTGGGCAACGCCAACTGACAACATAATGCTCATTTCCATACCAGGTTTTTTGAAATTTTAGCGTTTGAGAAAGATTATGTACTTAGAAATTGCACTCTTTTAATTAAGCACTGTATTAGAAGTAATTTACATGCATCGTTAAGTACTTAATATTTATAGGCATCGTTATAGATCCACGCTGAATCCTACATATAACAGGGTAGGTAGAGATCTCTAATAGCAACAGGAGGCAACATTTGCCAAAGCCGCGATCGCTACTCCAGAACTTTAACTCAATTGAAAGTGTCTTTCTAAACATGTGACTAGTCAACCACATTTAAATAACTTCATATTGTACAACAAAGGAAAATTCTCCTTATACCTTCTTTGATATTTCTAAACCTACAAGAATACTCTGTGTTACCTGTTTAAGTTATCTTTTACGTTATCTTTTCTGGATATTTGATACTTAGTAAGAATAAATTTGTAAAGGCATTCAAAGCCAAATTTTCAGTTGAGAAAATAGTTGCCAGTCATCTCCAATATAGCAGAAACTGCAATTACTCCGTAGCAATAGTTGTTTTTGCTGTACTCTTTTATGACTACTTTATCAGTATAAAAGAACTGTATTTTTTATATTTTTTTTGTACTTAAAACTTTGTCTTCACAATTATTTATTTACAAAGCAAGAATACATACAAAGAAGATAAAATAGAGTTTTTAATCTGTCTATGTAGCTAGAGGAAAGCTGATTCAGCTTGGTGATGTTTCTCAAAGTTACTTCGCTATGAAGTTTGTCAGTCTCTTATGTTTCAAATATTGACAATACTACGTGTATTGTCACTTTTGGGTACCTAGTCCAAAATTGAAGAATCGGAAACATTTTAATTTTTATTAAGATCGAACCCAAAACCATCAAATTTGTGATCACAATAGCTAATTGCAATTACCCATTGTGACAGGAGAATATGAAACAAATAAAACTTTTAAAATACATGCCTTGTATCGTACCGGATTTAACTCTAAATAACATTATAGACCTTCTCAATATCTCTTTGTTAAAGTTCCATAGAGTTCATTTAAAGACATCCATGTTTCAAAGTCATTGCCTATAAAACATATATGATAGGCTGGTTGTGACTTAAGTATAAGAACATTTTTTCTTGTCTTTGTCAGTATGAAATGGTAGATAACGTAGATTCAAACCTATAAATCGCACATAGACTATTATTGCAGTTTTTAACGTCTGGCATGAATCGATAATACTTAGCAGTTCTATTAATATATATCAAAAGCAATTGAACTCCAAGTAAATGCCAAAATAAAAGAATTTTGTCCAGCAAAGGCTTTTGTACTAAAGTTACGTACATTTTCTCCATTTCTTTTCTTTGAAAAACATGTATGTATGCACGTACAAGGATTTAGTGTTTAATGGAATAAGGATCTGAACCAATATGTAGAAAAACATATTTCCTACCAGATATTTTAATTCAGTTATTAGTTAAAAACTATTTAATAAATAAATAAAGTTCTTCTGCGAAAATCTTTTCATATTTCAGAATTCACAAACGAGTTGGTAAAAACGCGTTTACATAAATAAATATGAAATGATTTATTTATGAGAAGTTTGTTTTCTTAAAATAATCACAACTACGGAGCTGTTTTAAGCTTTTGAAAATATTTCTCAAACAAAATGTTTAATTCTCTAAAGTAAATAGTATACAACCCACTATTATTCTTCCTTCGAGCATATATTAGTATTTAAATTTACCTGCTTCTATTAAACCCAATCAGTATGTACGATATATATATATATATATATATATATATATATATATATATATATATATATATATATATATATATATATATATATATATATATATATATATATATATATATATATATATATATATGTATATATATGTATATATATATGTATATATATATGTATATATATATATATATATATATATATATATATATATATATATATATATATATATATATATATATATATATATATATATATATATATATATATATATATATATATATATATATATATATATATATATATGTATATATATGTAGAGTTATAAAATAGCAATTTAAGTCATTTTGTGTATTTTAGTATTTAAGTCCACTTTTATTACTGTAAGGGAGAGTTATAAAATAGCAATTTAAGTGGTTTTGTGTACTTTAGTATTTAAGTCCACTTTTATTATTGTAAGGAATAGGGTATCATAAATCATAGGATTAAAGTTTGAGCGTTTTGGGCATACTGTACACAGATGTGGGCCAAAATGTTCAAGATGTTTTGTAAATCGTTAGAATCAGTAAAATAGTTAAAGATAAGACTGCGTGGGAACGCAATGTGTATTGTTCTTAAATATATTTTATGGTAATGGTCGGTACGAGCGGAGTGAGACCCAGGTAGAAAAATTAGGTACCTGTACTTAGTTTTAAGTCAGTTCTAGCCGAGACGTGATGTAAGGCGGGTCACTTCTTGAGACGTCGACGAATAAACAAACATCTATATTACAACCATTGACCTGTGATTTCTAAAAACAAGATATACTACATCCTATATCCTATAAGTATCCATCCAACATCCTACCGATACTACATTTGGGGGCTCGTCCGGGATCACAGAGAGAAAAGACAATATAAAAGACAATATAAGTGTTTGTGGAGACGTGTTAATAACGCACCGTGCGTTTAAGGTTCAGTGCAGTGCGCAAATTTAGTAAGTCATGGACGGCGTAATTGACCAGGTTGCAAGAGGAATAGCTGCGGCAGAGCTGGAAGATGGCCAGCTTCCGCGGTTGAGAGTTCCGGAGCTCAGAGAGGAGCTCAGACAACGAAACCTCCGGGTGACAGGTCGTAAGCCAGAACTATTGGCGAGGCTAAGCGCAGCGCTATTGCTGGAGCGAGACCGTGCTGTCATCGAGGAAGAAGTAGAACCCGAAGATGACGAAGAAGAGGAAGATGAAGAAGCGGACGCTGCCAATGCCCTAGGACTCGGAAATGCAGGTGAGAGACACCATGAGAGACGTGTTCAGGATCCTGTAATTGGCGGCGGAAGAAATAATCACACCAGTGACGACGACGACGACACAGCAGACGATGAAAGTGCCCTTACACCAGTGATTCGGAAACGAAGCGTGTCACAGCGTGTTTTGTTAACCTTTAAAGATGTTGAAGGTTCTCTGGAAAAATTCAGCGGCGATGGTCATTTAAATATTCAACGATGGTTGGATGATTTTGAAGAGATGGCCTCGTTGTGTGGATGGAATGAAGTACAGAAAATTACTTACGCGAAGAGGCTGCTGGAGGGTTCAGCAAAATTATTTGTGAGTTATGAGAGATGTGCAAAAACGTGGAGAAAGTTGAAGAGAGCATTGAAAGATGAGTTTGAAGAAACTGTGGATAGCTTGCAAATTCCTCGCGATCTGCGTAAGAGGAAAAAGAAAGTCGAAGAAGCGTTACAGGAGTATGCCTACAAGATGTTACAGATTGCCGAACCAAGAAAGACGGAGATGCAGACGGTGATTCAATACATCATAGAGGGAATCCCCGATGATGCAGTAAACAAAGCAATGTTGTACGGAGCAAAAGATTTTCGACAGCTGAAAGAAAGATTTCACCAATATGAACAAATGAAGCAAGAAATGTCGAAAAGTAAAGCGCGACAACCCGAGAAGAAAGCGGATAAGACTGGACGGGTCGAGAACAAATCAAAGTTTGGTGCTTCCGGAAGTGCAGTTACCACCACGGGGAAGAAAAAATGTTTTAACTGCGGTGCAGAAGGTCATGTGAGTGCAGCGTGTCCTTCGAAAGAGAAAGGAAAAAAATGTTTTAAGTGTGGTGAGTTCGGGCACGTAGCCACGGGGTGTTCGTCAAAATCCAAAGACGTGTATTTAGTGTCACGACCTAGAAAAGAAAAGTATCAGAAAGAAGTGACAGTTAGAGGTTGTATGATACAAGCGTTAGTTGACACTGGCAGTGATCTAACGTTAATGAGTGAAAGCCAACATGAAAATCTGGGGTCGCCACTATTAGTAAATAAGCAGGTATGTTTTGAGGGCTTAGGCTCTGAAGTAAATGAAACGCTAGGGTCATTTACCGCCAGCATGACGGCGGGATACGATGAGTTTACAGTAGAATTTCATGTCGTACCTAACATAATACTTAAACGTTCAATTATCCTTGGAACAGACTTTTTAGACCGTGTTGAACTTCGAGTCCGACGGGGCGAAATAACCTTTTTTAAACTTGACGATAATAATGATACTGACATTAGACAGCCACACATATTTAAAATTAACGCTATTGACGAAGCTAAAGAAGTTGATTTATCACACATAAAAGAAGAAAGCTATAGAGAGGAAATCAGAACAATGATTAACAATTATAAGCCGGAAGCAACGCGCGACGTTGGTATACGGGCTAAAATAATTTTAAAATCGGATAAACCTGTAACATCACGCCCGCGTAGACTGGCTCCTTCAGAGCGAAAAGAAGTAAATGGTATTATGAATCTATGGTTAGAGGAAGGGGTTATCCGGCCGTCTAATTCTGAATACGCGAGTCCGATTGTCATAGTTAGAAAAAAAGATGGCACCATTCGTGTATGCGTAGATTATCGTAAATTAAATCAATTGATTCTAAGACCTCTGTCTCCTCTGCCTTTAATCGAAGATCAGATAGACGCGTTAGCCGAGGGGGTATATTTTACTGTGCTTGATTTAAGAAACGGACTTTTTCATGTACAAGTCGATCCCGAGAGTAGAAAATATACAGCTTTTGTAACACCGGATGGTCAGTTTGAGTTCCTAAAATTGCCGTTCGGATTGTGCATTTCTCCTGCAGTATTTCAGAGTTACATTAATGCAGTTTTTAAAGAGCTAGTGCAGATGGGGATTTTAGTTCTTTATATGGATGATTTAATTATCATCGCTAAAACTTTAAAAGAAGCGCTTGAAAAACTTAAATTAGTCATCAAAGTTGCTGCCCAGCACGGGTTGATAATTAAGTGGGAGAAATGCCAATTTTTAAAAGATACAGTCGAGTCTCTGGGACATATTATATCTAGAGGAACAGTGAGGCCGTCCAAGTTAAAAACGTTGGCTGTTCGAAATTTTCCAATACCGAAGAATGTTTTTTCATGTACAAGTCGATCCCGAGAGTAGAAAATATACAGCTTTTGTAACACCGGATGGTCAGTTTGAGTTCCTAAAATTGCCGTTCGGATTGTGCATTTCTCCTGCAGTATTTCAGAGTTACATTAATGCAGTTTTTAAAGAGCTAGTGCAGATGGGGCTTTTAGTTCTTTATATGGATGATTTAATTATCATCGCTAAAACTTTAAAAGAAGCGCTTGAAAAACTTAAATTAGTCATCAAAGTTGCTGCCCAGCACGGGTTGATAATTAAGTGGGAGAAATGCCAATTTTTAAAAGATACAGTCGAGTCTCTGGGACATATTATATCTAGAGGAACAGTGAGGCCGTCCAAGTTAAAAACGTTGGCTTGTTGAAATTTTCCAATACCGAAGAATGTTAAGGGTATACAAAGTTTTCTGGGATTAACAGGTTACTTCCGAAAATTTATTCCCAGGTACTCTCTCATAGCTCGACCCTTGACTGACCTGACGAAAAAGGACTGCAAATTTCTAATGGGTGCGAAAGAGATAGAAGCTTTTGAGCAATTGAAGGCTGCGTTAATAGATGGGCCTGTTTTAAAATATATAGAGTGGGAGCAGAGACAGAACTACACACAGACGCATCGTGTTTAGGGTACGGCACGATTTTAATGCAAAAAGATTATAATGACGGCGGATTTCATCCAGTCTATTATGCTAGCGGTAAAACAACCGAAGCAGAGTCCAGATATTGTAGCTATGAGTTAGAAGCGCTTGCTATTGTAAAAGCGCTGGAGAAATTTAGGGTCTATTTACTAGGTATACATTTCAAAATTGTAACTGATTGTCAAGCGTTCGCTGCTACTATGAGAAAGGAGAAATTATGTTTACGAGTGGCAAGATGGGTGATGTTGTTGGAGGATTTCGACTATGAAATAATGCATAGACCAGGAAAAAATATGACGCATGTAGATGCATTAAGTAGAAATCCTCTACCATCAATTTTGTATGTATGTGAGAATGATGACAGCTTAATTGCTCGACTGAGAAGTGCACAAGAAAAGGATAATGATTTAAAACAAATAATAGACGCCGCGACGAGCAATAAAGCTGCCGGATTTTTCATAAAAAATAATTTATTGTATAAGAATGTTGAGGGTGAGGCTTTAGTGGTAGTTCCTGAGAGTATGGAAATACAGGTAATTAAACGGGCACACGATCGGGGACACTTCGGCATTAATAAAACCGAGACAATGGTCAAAAGGGATTTTTGGTTTAAAGGGATGCGTCAGAAGGTGGAGCAGGTAGTCTCGAGTTGCCTGGATTGTATACTGGCTGAAAGGAAGCAAGGAAAACTCGAAGGATTATTGCATCCTATTTATAAAGGTGACGCTCCCCTCGACACCTACCACATCGATCACGTGGGACCAATAACTACTACTCACAAGAGCTATAAGCACATCTTGGTAATTGTAGATGCATTTAGTAAATTTGTGTGGTTGTATCCAACAAAATCAACTGACACTGCTGAGGTGCTTCAGCGCTTGCGCAGTCAATCTAACACTTTCGGAAATCCTCGAAGAATCATATCGGATCGCGGAACAGCCTTCACCTCAAGAGATTTTGAAGAATATTGTGAAAGTGAAAAAATTGAACATTCCCTGATAGTGACTGGTGTTCCGAGGGGTAACGGGCAAGTTGAGAGGGTAAATCGCACTCTAATCCCTTTATTAACTAAAATGGCTGCCCCAACACCGGAGAAGTGGTTTAGACATGTGGATGTTGTACAAAAATATTTGATCGCGACACCGAACCGCAGCACGGGAAAAGCACCATGCCAATTGTTGTTTGGTGTTAGATTAAGGCTAAAAGAAGATATCCATTTACAAGAATTATTAGAAAAAGAGTGGGTTGAGCAGTTCGACAAGGAACGAGAAGAATTGCGACAAGCTGCAAAGGAGCAAATCGCGAAGGTTCAGGACGAAAATCGCCGGGGTTTTAACAAACAACGCAAGCCAGCTACGGAATACGAAGAGGGGGACTTGGTTGCGATTCAACGGACTCAGTTTGGACCGGGGCGTAAATTAAAAGGGAATTTTTTGGGTCCCTATCGAATCACCAGGGTGTTGCGGAATGACCGCTACTTGGTTGAAAAGGTGGGTGAGCATGAAGGGCCACAGCGGACTTCGACATCAGCTGACCATATGAAGCAATGGGGAGTTGGGAATGCTATTGCTGAATGAAAGAAACTGAGTAATGACATTCGAGGACAAATGTCCCTGCAGGATGGCCGAATGTAGAGTTATAAAATAGCAATTTAAGTCATTTTGTGCATTTTAGTATTTAAGTCCACTTTTATTACTGTAAGGGAGAGTTATAAAATAGCAATTTAAGTTGTTTTGTGTACTTTAGTATTTAAGTCCACTTTTATTATTGTAAGGAATAGGGTATCATAAATCATAGGATTAAAGTTTGAGCGTTTTGGGCATACTGTACACAGATGTGGGCCAAAATGTTCAAGATGTTTTGTAAATTGTTAGAATCAGTAAAATAGTTAAAGATAAGATTGCGTGGGAACGGAATGTGTATTGTTCTTAAATATATTTTATGGTAATGGTCGGTACGAGCGGGGTGAGACCCAGGTAGAAAAATTAGGTACCTGTATTTAGTTTTAAGTCAGTTCTAGCCGTGACTTGATGTAAGGCGGGTCACGTCTTGAGACGTCGACAAATAAGCAAACATCTATATTACAACCATTGATCTGTGATTTCTAAAAACAAGATATACTACATCCTATATCCTATAAGTATCAATCCAACATCCTACCGATACTACATATATATATATATATATATAAATATATATATATATATATATATATATATATATATATATATATATATATATATATATATATATATATATATATATATATATATATATATATATATATATATATATATATATATATATATATATATATATATATTTCATTAATCTAATGAAGTATTTATTGTTTTTTTATTACAGATATATTTATTAATATTGATTGAGAGAAGCTACTAAAATCCATTATAAATAAGAGAAGATATTGTAGAGTTATTCCCGCTAATAAAAATTAAGAAGTGGTAGTTCAACGTCTCCAGACTGAACAAAAAAAAACAAAAAATATGGACTTTACGTCCAACACTCAATTAAGCTATTGATGACTAAAAGTATATACAAGAACGACGAAAAATACAATTTAAAATAAAAAATATTAAAAAACTAGTTAAAATATTTATGACAAATGTCACGTTAATTTTCTTCTTATGATGATTGTTCATACTTGATGAACAATCATCATGAGAAGAACATTGAAAGAACATGATTGTTCATACTTGATGAACAATCATCATGAGAAGAACATTAACGTGACATTTGTCATAAATATTTTAACTAGTTTTTTTAATAATTTTTTATTTTAAATTGTGTTTTTCGTCGTTTTTTCCTCGTTTCGCTCTTGATAGAGCAGCCGTGGTCGCCGTTTAAAGGCATACAATGCCCTACGCCATTCTCCACGGATGGCTGCCTGTCTGATACAGTCATAAAGAGGGTAGTAGTTTATATTACATAGGTTTATTTACTTCTTAATTGTGGATATTTCATTATTTTACTGTCATATTTAGTTACAACTAATATAAAATAAGCGAGTGTTGACTTCAGCAAATCAACACGCAATGTTTCGATAAATCGGCTTTTTAATACGTCGTTAAACAGGTGAGGGCTAAAAACAAATAATGCATAAATAAATTGCATATTAACTCACACAACATGCTGAACAGAACAAAAGAAGAAGTACGTAAATTACAGTATGGTTTATTCTAACATATGATTTTTATCACTTCCACTCTGTTCTTGGTCAAAATATGATTTTCATATATTCTTTTACTTCCTGGCATATAAATATTATTATATTTATTTATATTGTGGCGTTGATTTCCGCTACTCAACACCCAACGCATCAAATTCGGCAGAAAGTGGGACGGAGTGTCTTAACATTAGGTCCCCAAGTTCCTCTGCTTACCCTGCCATGTGCGAGACAAAGCGTGAAGCTGAGTGAGAGAGTAATTATATTTATTTATCTTTATTTTTCTAATAGTAAGAATTTTACAGGAGCTAATTATTTTTTTCATAACATCTAATTAGCAACCGTAGCAATGAACTGCTTTTGACTCACTGAGAAGTCAAGTAAGACATGGCGTTAGGCCTAAGTTGTAAAATTCTCGCGATGTAACAATAAAATTGTGATATACGTAGTCAGAAATTATTTTCTAAATAACAACCAAAAATAAACCAAAAGAAGCCCCACAAAGTATTTTTAGTAAAAAAGGAAACATCATGTTCTATTTTAATACTTTATTCCTCTCAGTTTTTGGTAGGTTTTTTAATTGGTGAAACTTAACTCCACGTTGAAACGTTGTAACAAAATTTTGCTTTGAAATATTACAACTGAATTTTTGCCTAGAATTTTTGGAAAAATATAAAGAGTAATAATAAACTATATAGATATATTCTGAGACCGTCACGCCATGGCGCCGCAACATAGCTTGTTGATAGTAAATATAAAGATTGTGTGTTCAATTCTTACTCAGGAATGATTTATTTTCATTTCAAAGTCCGAAATTGGCGCGGTTTGTGCGTATAAAACTGTCCTAACACTAGATGTCTTTTCGCTTATCCTGTTAGACGTCAAATCCTACTGTAATCTGATTTATTGGCTAATATTTCCTATTTGAATAAATTGTATCATCCTATAACTTAATTTTCATTTAACACTTTGCAAAATGAAGTTAGTTTTATGATAATAGGTGTCCACAAACAGAGTTTATTGAACTTGTAAGAGACAGGCTGTGGTAATATTAAAATTCCCTAGAAATGTAAACAATGCTAAAATTCATACAATTACGATCCTTTACAAAAATAAGTTTTAATAATAATTTGCTCCATTCAATTGGAATTACATACAAACTTTTGATACAAAGATGCGTTGTATTTTTTCAGTTATTTTTTTTTTTTTCTCTTATTTTGAAGAAAGTAACTAAAGTCAAAGTAAGTTATTTATTACACTTTAGAGGCCGTCGTCGCAGAGCGTCTCATTATATCGTATCTCATAAAAAAAATATGATTTAGTTACACAAAACTCACCGTTGAATTTCGCTATTTTTTTTTTATATTACTGTAGGCAATTAGGCAGGCGGCCCGCCTGACGGTAAGTGGTCACCGCCGCCTATGAATACTTGCAACATCGGGGGCATTGCTGGTACATTGCCTGCCTTTTAGGGACAGAAATTTATTAACCCTACGCTTGAAGAGCTCTAGGTTATAGTTTCCAGGTAAAACCTCCCCCTGAGGTTTTTTCAGATCAAAGAAATATATAATAAATGCCTCTCGCGCGGAGGTGGAGGATCCTACTTGTGTCGCGGGTTGAACAATGCTTGTATGAGGTATCCGCATGGGGTGGGCGGATTCACTCAGCCCTCGCACAGCGGTCCTCCTCCGTCGCCCGCAGAGGACCATGGCGCTAAGAGTTGCTCGGGCGTATCGTACCGTGTCGTACGAAGGAGCTTGCGCGCTCGCTGGGTTACCGCCATGGGACCTTGAAGCTGAGGCACTTGCGGCAGTGTACCGGAAGTGTGCTCTTGCGCGAATCGAAGAAGGGGAGGGCTTGCCCATGCAAGTTATAAATCAGTGGAGAGAACAAGCGCGGGAAGAAGTCTTAGAAGTATGGGCTGAAAGAATGATGGTTCCGGGAGCTAGTCGAGAAGTGGTGGCTGCTATCCAACCTATTTTAAAAGAGTGGGTCAGTCGCAAATTCGGTCCTCTCACTTACCGACTGACGCAGTTACTGACGGGGCACGGTTGCTTTGGGCGGTATCTGTGTCGGGTGGTGGGAAGGGAGCCGACTCCCATATGTCGCCACTGCAGCGAAGGTGTAGAGGACTCGGCATACCACACGCGCGAAGTTTGTTCTGCATGGGAGGATTCACGCGACATACTTACGACGGTCGTGGGGCACGATCTGTCGCTGCCGGCCTTGGTAAAATCCATGGTCGGAGGTGAGGATGCCTGGCATGCTGTTGCGGCATACGCGGAGACCGTGATGACGGCAAAAGAAGAGTCGGAAAGACAGAGAGAGCTTGCTACGGAGTCTCATCCAATGCGCCGGGGCAGAGGCGGCCGGAGGCGTCGAGCTTACTTGGCCTCGCTGCCGCCGTAAGAGCGACGACCATATAAAACTAAGGGTAGCAGACGGGGCTATCTGCTATCCTTGTGAAGAGGGCCATCGTAGGAGAACCATAGAGCTGGGACATTTGGTTTGCCATCTGCTCCCAACAAGAGGGTCCAGATGTGGACAACTGCTGACGGGGTTGCGGAAGCAATTCACTTATCCCGTGACCCTGTCGCTTTCGCAGCGAGGAGAAATACCCCCGGAGGTTTAGCGGGTCGGGCTGTCTCCTTCTGAGGCAGATCCCAACCCCGCATAACCATCCCAAGTCCCCGTTTGGGATGGTATCTGTTGAACAGATTCCTGCCGGGTTAAAAAAAAAAAAAAAAAAAGGTATCCGCATGGGGAGAACAAAATCTCGTAAAGTTCAACCCCTCAAAAACACAAACTATCGTGTTTACCGCGAAAAAATCTCCGATGGTTATAGTTCCCAGGTTTCAGAGCACCCCTCTTACCCTGTCGGAGAGTATAGGAAACCTGGGCGTTGACATCTCCAGCGAGGTCCAGTTTCGGAGCCATTTGGCAAGTAAGTTGAAGCTTATCTCAAAGAAGCTCGGAGTACTCAACAGAGAAAAGCGGTACTTCACGTCGAACCAAATATTATTGTTATACAAAACTCAAGTTCGGCCGCATTTGGAGTACAACTCGCATCTCTGGAGTGGTGCGCCCAAATACCAGCTTCAACCACTTGACTCCTTACAGCGAAGAGCCGTCAGACTTGTGGACGACCCCATGCCCACCGATAGGTTAGAACACCTTAGCCTTCGCCGTGATGTTGGCTACCTTTGTCTGTTTTACAGATATTATCACGGGGAGTGCTCTGAAATTATAAGATCAATAATATCTCAAAGAATAATTAAAATGGTGTGGAAATTTAACAAAAAGTAGGTTTCCTCTGCCTGTCTGTTTTTGTAGCGGTCAGACAAATATCCAATATAAACACTTATTAAATGGCAAGCTGCCTACAAATTATTCAGTTCTGAAGTAATTCCAGCGTTGACTTTTCAAAATATACTGTCGAGACTGGTTCTTGAAGCAAAGTTTTCATTGCACTCTTGTTAACTGCAGTCGTTAACGTAATTGTTAGTTTCACACAAACTTTTATATGACGAATGTAAGTCATTATGTTTTGTATTATACGTTCGTCTTACTTTTTTACAATTTTATTACCGACTCGTTTGCTTCTTTAGAATTTAGTTGTACTAATTTTTACTCGCCCTCGCGTTCAAGTGAAAATTGTTAAGAATTGTATATGTGATATAAGGCCTGTCTTGGTGCAGCGGCACAAGCGTGTGACTGTAACCGACATGTTGTGGGGTCGATCCCCACTCGAGGAAATTAAATATTTAATATTTTCAATTTAAATATTAAATGCTTTCATTTCTTCGCTCTGGTACAAAGCAAAACGCGGCGTTGAGTTCCGCCACTCAACACGAAAGCCTCAAATTCGGTGGAAAGTGGGGAACGGATGGGGAACGGGGTGTCTTAATACTAGTTTCCCAAGTTCCCTCTGTCTACCCTGTCATGTGCGGGATACAGCGTGAAGCTGAGTGAGTAAGAGTATGCGACATGACATTTTCTAGTGGGTCATATTTATTTGATAATTGGACTGCCCAATACAAAGTATATTTTTGTGGATTTGCGGTCATTGCGTGTATTCTACTAAACAAACTCTTTATTTTTATAATATTAGTATGTAAGTAAACAAATAAGCTTAAAAAAAAGTTTATTGGTAACTAGAGATATCTAAGTAAAATTAAAAAGATTCACGTTTTGTTTAGCACAATTGAATTTAATCTTTGAAGTGATGCAAATGTTTTTTAATTATAAAAGTAGTGAATTATATAAAATCTAAAAAGTTGGGAAAGTACTGTTTAGAAAACGTAAAAAATTTGACCGTAGCGGGATTTAAACCTTGCACCTCATGG
Source organism: Eueides isabella (assembly GCA_019049475.1). Classification (NCBI taxonomy): domain Eukaryota; kingdom Metazoa; phylum Arthropoda; class Insecta; order Lepidoptera; family Nymphalidae; genus Eueides; species Eueides isabella. The sequence continues at coordinate 7,174,932 of CM032409.1, read as the reverse complement.
AATCAGTCCAAGTCCAAATCCAAATTACAAAAGCTTTTTTTTCTTTTCACGTTGAATCTTGAATATACAGGTAATTATAGCATTGTGTATTACATTTTTCGCCCAATTACTCAGAGTTTTCATTAAGCACTGTAGTAGTAGTAGTAGTTGATATATATGCATCGTTTTAGCTTTACGCTGTGTCCTACATTTAGCAGGTTAGGCCGAGGGAATCCAGGTCCAAGGCATGTCGTTACCTCACCTCGATGGAGATGTCTAAAAGCAGCAGGAAGCAACATGTGCCAAAAGGACCCCAGAACTTTAACTCAGCTAAAGGGGGTCTTTTATAAAAATATGACTAGTACACTATCACATTTAAATAACTTTATATTATAGGTACAATAAAAGACAATACTCGCTATTTATGCCTTATCAGTATATCTCTGTGAAGAATACTCTGTTACCTGCTTAAGCCCCTTACGTTATCTTTTCTGGTCATTTGATTCTTAGTATAAATAAATTTTTAAATGCATTCATGAAGTTAAACCTTCCAATATATTCCAATTCATTTAAACATTTATTCTTATTTTCTCCAATACGGCAAAAACAACAATTACTACTGATAAAAGATTTGTAATTTTTTGTTATTTTTCCTTACCTTAGAAACAAATGTCTTCGCAAATATTTATTTACAAAACAAAAACTTAGAATTCAATCAAAAAAATTGAGTTTTTAATCTGTCTCTATAGCAAGAGGACACCAGATGTAGCTTAGTGCTGTTTATCGAAGGTACTTCTCTATGAAGTTTGTCAGTATGTTTTGCTTCAAATACGGTGGTTTACGAAATGTCATCGAGCAATTACAATAAGTCAAATATAAGCAATTCTGAAAGATATAACATATCATAAATAGACTGAGGGGGCAGAAACATTCAGTTTTAGTCGATGAATTAAAATAAAATAAGACTTTTCAATTATTTATACGAAGAATACAAATTTAAGTAACTTTTCATACGATCTCACATATGTACGACAGAATATAATTTACTGAAGCCCTTTACGGTGTAGAGTACACTTCGTTTTTGAATCAAAGTAAATATTATTTTAATAATAAACAATATCTTTACTTTCAATTATTTATACGAAGGATACAAATTAAAGTAACTTTTCATACGATCTCACATATTTACGACAGAAAATAATTTACTGAAGCCCTTTACGGTGAGTACATTTCCTTTTTGAATCAAAGTAAATATCATTTTAATAATAAACAATATATTTACTTTCATTCAAAAATGAAATGTACACTACACACATTCACACATACATAAAATATCATATTATTTTCTTCTACCAGTTCTTTATTTAATTTACAAATTTAATAAAAATAAATCTTTAATATAATTATACAACTATCTAATAGAATCAACCGCGTCATTAACAGAGTCTCACCGTTTTGAGCTTTTTGTAACGCGTGACGTCATCGGCTTACTTGTATTGCAGCGTGCAACTTTGAAAAGTTGGATACTTTGCTGCGCTTGCGACGTTCACTTGTGTTTCTATTGCACTCATTCAGTGTTTCTATTGCAATGTTCAATCTTATCGTTTTGTTTAAACTACTTAGTTTTGCTTTTCCATTTTCTGATATTTAGTTAACTTTCTTTAAATGTATAATATTTTATTTATGTGATTAGTATAAATTTGGACAACGTTTCCACAATATTTGGACTTTTATTTCACGTAAAAGTTATAAATAAAATAATATTAAATAGCGTAGGTTATCACTAACTGCAATTAAGCTTTTTTCACGCTTTGTCTTGCTACTAGAGTGAATCGGGAATCGAAGCTACAAACACTATTTTCGAAGTCAGACTCCTCTGCGCCGCGACAGCCTCAACAATAATTAATAAACTAAATAAACAACCTATGATCTGGCCCGTCGTGGCGCAGGAGCCTAAACTTGAGACTATAAAAGTGGCAGGTTGTAATTTCGATCCCAACTCAAAGAAATGAAATATTTAATATTTTATTCTTTGTTCTGGTAGCAAAGTAAAGCGGGGCGTTGAGTTTCGGCACTGAATACGCAACACTTCAAATTAGGCAGAAAGTAGGGCATGGAACGGTGTGTCTTTACATTAGGCATATGCGGGATACAGCCTAAAGCTGAAAATAGAAAAAAAAAACAATGAATATACTTGTGAACTTAGATTTACGAATTAAAACTTTTCTAATATCTCTAATCTCTAATAGATAACTATTGACAGTACATACTATTCAATATAACTTTTAATCCCGATATTGTTGTAAATAGGAATGAAATAACTTGACTTGATGAATTTGACAGTTTGACGCAATATATAGATTTATTATATATTTAATTTTATAATTATGCAAAAAAAACTACTATAGGTAATTGGTATCGTAAAATAAATTAGGAAACAAAAATATTTTTTCTCGCGAATATTATTATTATAGGTATTGTCTAAATATTCGATAAACATTAAACATTCTAACTAGCTTACGTTCACAAAAAAAGATCTACAAAATAAAAAAATAATAAAAAAAGAAGCACTAATCACTTCACCATTGTCACATCTTATGTAAAAGAATGACTATAATGTTACCTGCTGATATTAAAAATTATCATATATGAAGTCAATATAAAGCTAAGTGAACTACAAATATGTATATGCGAACACTAATGCATGTATTTCAGTTAAATAAAAAAAGTATCGTATAATTTAAGCGGACGAAGTCACGGCTAAATATCTGGTACTTTATTAAATATATAGTGCGCTTATCAAGAAAATATTATAAAAAAAGCAAAAAGCAACAGCATCATTTTTAAAGTGCTTCGAACGAATATATTGAATATTAAAAGAGAACCGTCTCACATTTTCTCTTTGTTATAAAAAATGAGCAAGCTGTATTTTTATGGATACAAATTTTATAACAGATCATGTTATTATTTTAATACATATTTGTTATAAAAAAAATGAGTTAAAATGATAAAATCTGGCTTGAATGGGCAGTATGGAGATTCACTAGTTTCTGGCTACATAATTACGTCGTACCTGACTCACATAATTTAAGAGATGTTAATTATTTTTGAAATTTATATTAGAATGGATCACAATATCTTATTTCTGACAGCATCAAGCTGTATCTCTGAAGCTAGTTCTTAGTAGTGCTTGATCTAAAGAAATCTAAAGGACGTAAAAACAGTTAATTCTGGAATTAAGAATCGAACCCACACTCGTTATGTATATTTTGATGGATAACTTAATTGTTAAATATAAAAAAAAACAACAAAAAAATAAGATTTAAAACACTCTCAATTCCCGAAGGATGGTACTCGGGTTTTCGTTCAAAGCGAAATATTTTTATTATAAGGATAAGTTGAATTATAAAAAAAATAAAAGTACATAATAATAAAAATAATTACGCCACCAGTCACGGTGTCACGTTCAAGTTCAAATTGCCGTTTTGTAAATCCACCAATTAATGCAACATGTTTATAGAATAGTATATTTCATAATATTGTTATTAGTCATCGCCTGCAACATTTTTCATCATCGATATTAAGACGTAAAATCGATATTACTTTTATTTCCTGCTCCCATTGTTATATCGAAAAATCTTTATCACTATTAATTTATCATAACAGAAAAATATAGAGTGCCCAGAGTAGGAATCGAATTCATAACGAACTCGTTTACAGTCAGACGTTTACTATCTCTGGCTTAAATCATATATAAATTCTCATACAAAAATCGCTTACACTCATACTTTATCCAACTAAACGGCAATCACGTATATACTTCGTAGCATAAATCTATAAATGGGTGTCACCGCGTGCGTCGAATGTCGCGAATTGCAACTCAGTTGTAGACAATAAAAGTTACCTTCGAATAAATTGTCTTTTGCTTACCGACTGAGAGAAGTAATATTGCCTACTTTGTGAGATAATTTGTATAAGTTTACTTTGTAAAATTTTGTAAGTAATTAATACGACTGAGCGATGGTTGTACGTTCTAACCTAAATATGAAATTCCTAAATCTTTTGTATAATAGGAAATTTAGACATTCAATTTATAATAATCTTTTAAATTTTTATATAAAATTATATGTAATGTTTAAAGCGATGCTTTGTATAGTCAATTTAAAAACTTTTTAAAAATCGAAATTCAGTAGATATTATTATTTGTTGAACATATTCAAGCATTTAATTAGTGAGCTAAGTACTACGGCAGTGAACAAGGTTTTCGATTAAAAACAGTCGCACTCATATCAGTTCATTCATTTAGGAGAAGATTCTTGAACAATCCTTTATCATTTATATTTAAAATTTTGAATTGCGTTTTTTTTTCTATCATTTCTACTTATGATTCCAAATTTTGCAGAGTTCAAGCTAAAATTTACATCAAATTGTTACAGTCTTTTGCCACTTGCAGTACAGAAAATTTAAACTTCTAAGCTAACACAAACAAAAGAGAAGTTCATTTATGCATCGGTTTTGTTGTATTTTGTAAGAAATACTAGCCGCATAAAACCTTTCGTAGTAAAGTTTTGTATCGTGTGTATCGTTACGTGTTTAATATGTGTATATGAGTACTTTAGTACGCCAAAACGAGCGCTATATAAAAGTTAATATTGGCCAGAAATCAAAATGTATTGTGTACTAAATTATTTGAATATTTGGTTCTTATTATATTATACAAGCTATTCTATTGCATTTGACTAAGTAACCTCTAAAGAAACATTTTGGACGAGAGAAAATTTTGCATACTAATCAAACCTTTTTGAATTGATCACTGTACCATGCTGCGACGATTAGTACAAAAATTTTGTTTCATTTTTGTCTGTTCTAATAATGCGTATGATCGTACCTCTCAATACGGCGATCAATGTTTATAATATACAAGGATTTTTAATATCCACTCTGTGTACTCGTGAGTAATCATTGTAAGAAGCGAAAGTTCTTGCTTGAATTAAGCTATTAAAGACCTTTTATTTATTACAACGATTACTTGTTTAGTAATATTTGCAAAACTTTGCTGGTAAAATATTACTAGTGATGAGATAAATTCATTAGAGCTAACCACTTTATAAGGAAATACTTTCTAGTGACTTGGGATAATTCACTCATACAAAGATAAAAGTTTTTTTGCGGGTAGGCGCGAATAAGTGAACAACTGTTTTTAAAAAGCTCTTTTATCTTTTTGTATATTTAATTTGATTTATGAGTATTTTAAAGCTACAAATGTGCTAGTGATTTTAAGTACCTGCCGTTAGTGTTTTCCTCTATTGTAATCTTATAATTAATAATATTTTAACTACATATTCAACCATGGAGGCTATCAAGGAGTCCATCGCTGCTATGTCTGACATGTTTAATGCTAGGATGAGTGAATTCCAGCAAGACTTAAACAAAACTTCCTCACCAATCACAGTAACAACAATTAGTACAGATTTTAATTCATTTAAAAAATTTATTCACACTGCATTAAGTTCGTTACAAAAGCAAGTTGAACTTCTGGCACTGGAGGTCGACCGAATGGAAATGTCTAGAAGACGTAAAATCCTTCTGTTTCATGGTGTACGAGAGAATAAGTTGGAAGATGTTAGTGAAGTGATAACCAATCTTGTGACAGATGACCTTGACCTTACAAACTTTTCGGGCTCATGTATCAGGTCAGTTTATCGGCTTGGCCGTTTGCATGAAGGGAGGCCGCGGCCAATAGTCGTAAAATTTATAACACCGCAGGTGCGTCACAATATCTGGGTTTCCAAATCCAAATTAAAAGGTTCAGGTATTACAATATCTGAATTTCTGACAAAAAACCGTCATGATGTATTCATGGTCGCCAGACAACGCTTTGGTGTGAGGAAATGTTGGACGCGGGACGGCTTCATCAACATAATCGCTCCAAACGGCTCGCGTCATCGAGTGGAGTGTATGTCAGATCTTCAGGTTGTACCTTTCACCCCAGCTAATTCACCACCAGTGGTGCATAAGACTGTACCTGCTCCCACGGGCTCCGAAAAAGACAACAAAGTAATTGTTCAGAGGTGCAAGCGCATAACCAAAAAATAGCCTGCTTGATTTTTGATTTTTCTTTTTATTTAATTTCTTTTTATTTTTATTTATTTCTTTGTTTTTGTATAATATTTAACGTTGATTTTCTACATATACGAGTACTTATACATATTTTTCTGTTTACAATTAGTATATTCTAGTTAAACATTCATTTAATTTTTACTTTGTTTATTATTTACTTATTTACATAGCAATCTGTCAAATTAAATGTTATAGTGGCCAACATTTATGAGGCGTTTCACACTTTTTAGATCTGATTGCATTAGATGGTAGCCTTTTGATTTGCTCTGACCTATTAATTAAACTATAGATAAATTCTACAGGTACATATATATATATATATATATATATATATATATATATATATATATATATATATATATATATATATATATATATATATATATATATATATATATATATATATATATATATATATATATATATATATATATATATATATATATATATATATATATATATATATATATATATATATATATATATATATATATATATATATATATTTTTAGTTCTTATTTATCTTTTTATTGTTATTTTGAATTATTTTTTTTTATGTTTTTTATTTATATGTAAATAAGGAATATCAGTACATTTGTTTGTAAGTTTTGTTTGTTATTATATAATAAGTTTTTTTTTTTTTGTCTTAACTTTTTAACTCGCTTGTACTTGTGTTATTCTATATTATTATTATTAATTATAGTTTTTGTCCGATTTTATACATTAATTTAATAGTTTTTTTGCTTACTTTTTAATTATTATTATTTTTTCCTAAGTGTACATATGTGTAAACTTTCCTTGCACCTGGCGGGTACTTAACTATTTGTTTAGTTTTATAATAATTATTTGGTTTAGTTTCTTGTTTATATATTTATATTTATTTTGTTATTTATTTTATTTTTCTATATCTTATTTTATAAGTATATTTATTATTTTGTATATTATATATTTATAGTGTATTATCTATCATACGTATATTGTGTCTATTTAGGATGGCAAATAATAATGATGAACTTAACGATTCGTTCCTATCCTTTTCTCCCTCTTCCAAAGGGTCGGGTAGTACAGACAGTTTCTTCAGTATTCCCACATTAAGTGAAACAATTCATAAAAACTTCTCAGACGTCTCGAAAAATTTTAATATTATTCATATCAATGCTCAAAGTATTCCTGCACATTACTCAGATCTTCTTGCTTCTTTCGATAATAAAAATATACATGCAATCTTAGTATCAGAGTCATGGCTAAAGCCGTGTTTACAATCGACTTCTTACTCGCTCCCAGGGTTTCATCTGATTCGTAATGATCGTGTTGGTCGCTCTGGTAGCGGAGTTGCCATATATCTACGTTCGCACATTGCTTTTAGTGTAGTTGACCAGTCGCAAGGCCGAACAGTTGGTGGCCCTGAACACCTTTTTATCGAAGTGGTTCTTTCACACACAAGGGTCCTGCTCGGTGTTTATTACAGCCCAAACCTTACGGTCGACTACTTTTCATCTTTTGAAACCCTGTTGGAGCGACTGAAGCCGTTATACACTCATACAATTTTAATGGGCGATTTTAACACATGCCTATTAAAGGATGACCATCGTGCCTTTCGCTTAAAGTCTGTGGTTACTGGTGCTAACTTGCATGTTCTTCCTTTCACTGCTACACATAATTTTCCAAATTGTCTACCTTCACTTCTGGATCTAGCTCTCGTCTCGTCTCTTTACCATGTTGAAAAACACGGTCAATATCCCGCCCTGGCCTTTTCGTATCATGACATTATTTACTTATCGTATAAAATTAAACCCCCAAAAGCAAAATCCAAAATTGTAATGCGACGAAATTTTGCTGGGATAGACTGGAATAAACTGCGGGATGACGCAGTTGCAACTAACTGGCACGAAATTTCAAGTGAATCCACAATTGATGAGCAAGTTTCTGCCTTCAATTCATTAATATTGCAACTTTATGACCGTCACGCTCCATTGCGTCCTGTTCGTATGAGACATCTTCCTGCTCCTTGGCTCACTGAGGATATAAAAAAACTACAAAAAAAGAAAAATTTGGCAAAGTTACGCTATATTTCAAATCCTACTGACCATAATCGTCTTAAATACAATAAAGCTCGAAATCATTGTAATAGAGTGTGTAGAGACCATCAACGACGCCATATCCATAAATCTATACTTGAAGAAGACGATTCTTCCAGAGTATGGAAATTTCTTAAATCTATGGGAGTTGGTAAAGCACGTCAGAACTTGCATCCTCAGAACATAAATCTTAATAATCTTAATAAGCATTTCTCTTTTTCTAGTAACATTAATAATACTACCAAACTAAATACACTTGATCAAATCGCCAGTTTTACCTCTCCTAATATTTCTATTTTTTTCTTTAGTCGTTTTACGGAAAGTGATGTTAGGAGAAATATTATGGCTATTACCTCTGATGCTGTTGGTGCTGATTGCATCAGCCGTAAAATGATCATCCCCATACTTGATATCATTTGTCCTATCGTAACTTCCTTACTTAATTACTCCATTGATTCCTGCGAATTCCCTTCATCATGGAAAGAAGCACAAATCATTCCTTTACCCAAAAAAAACAATCCCACTTGTGATGGTGATTACCGTCCAATTTCTATTCTTCCCTTCTTATCCAAAGTCCTAGAACGCCTTGTGCAAAGTCAGCTGACACGTTTTCTTACCGAAAATAATCTCCTTAATCCTTTGCAATCCGGTTTCCGTCCTGGTCACAGCACAACTACTACCCTTGTTAAGATAACTGATGATATCCGTATGGGTATGGACATACAACAGGTCACAGTATTGGTGTTATTGGATTTCAGTAATGCTTTTGGCACCGTAGACTTTGACATAATGCTAGCCATTTTAGCTTCTCTGAACATATCTCCTGACGTAGTCGACTGGTTTCATAATTACCTGCATGGACGCCATCAACGTATACGGATTGATGATTCATATTCGGATTGGTCCTCAGTCAATGCGGGCGTCCCGCAGGGTGGCGTGTTGTCTCCTCTTTTATTTTCACTGTTTATAAATAATATTTCCCAACATATTACTTCTCTCTACCACCTCTATGCAGATGATCTTCAAATTTATTGTAAGTCTAAATCTTCTGAGTTACCATCTGCAATTAGTATGATAAATAATAATTTATTGGAAATATCTAAATGGTGCACGGACTTTGGAGTACAACTAAATCCCAGCAAAACTCAGGCTATTATTCTCGGTAGCCCTAATCTTATGTCAAAAATCAATATAGCTAGTGTACCCCATATAGTTTTAAATGGCCAAACTATACCTTATTCTAAAACTGTAAAAAATCTTGGTATTATCATGGACCATAACATGTCCTGGGATCCGCAGGTGAGTGAGGTGAGCAGAAAGATGTTTGCATCAGTAGGATACCTTTTGAGATTACGTAACTTTCTACCTATCCCAACAAAAATTTTATCAGCACAATCTCTCCTTTTCCCTATTCTTGACTATGCAGATTCTTGTTATCTTGATTTAAAAGAGGAGCAACTAAATAAACTTGAGCGACTACAAAATCTTGCTATTCGGTTCATATTTGGATTAAAAAAATACGACCATGTCTCCGACTTCCGTAAAAAGCTTAAGTGGCTCCCAATCCGTCTTCGCAGGAATACTCATATTCTCCATCTTCTTTACTGTATACTATTTGATCCATTAACCCCAATATACCTAAAAGAGCGTTTTGTATTTCTGGGGCGCTCTCATCCCCGTCATCTGCGCTCTGATCAAAATTTAATCTTAAAATTCCTTCACACACGTCTTCTTTCCTTACCAATTCCTTTACAATCACATCTTGTCGACTATGGAATGCCTTACCTCTGAATATCAGACGTGCAAAATCCCTAACAATTTTTAAGCGACTCTTAAAACTACATTTTCATGCCCTCTAAACCTCTTGTAATTTCTTACATTGCCATTGTATATTTTACTATATGTATTTTAAATGTATTGTTGTATATATATGTGTGTATTTGTATGTATGTGTATGTACATGTATATATGTATGTATATGTGTATATGTATGTATGTATATGTGTATATGTATTTATATGTATGGATATATATATTTATATAAGTGTATTTTATTTTATATATGTATGCTGTTTGCTGTATAAGTTTATAATAATTTGTTCACACCCTAACCCCTTCTCTTCCCTTTACTTCCTATGCCTTAAGGTTGCCTGGGAGAGATCGCTGTTTTAGCGATAAGGTCGCCTCTTGTACTTTTCTGATATATTTTTCATTGTTGTTTTCTTTATGGGTGTACAATAAAGAATTTATTATTATTATTATTAAAGAAATCTTGAATGTTGAGACTTATACGAGACACATGACATATTTATGTATGTCCAATAATATAATAAGCTCAATATTATTATTATATCTTCTCTCGGCTGACGGCTCAGGTCGCAGACGTGAGGAGCCCAGAAGAGATTGCTGTCCACCTTGATACCTAAATTATAACAGTGTTACTACTTTATAACTTGCAATTGTTAAAGAGAATGGGGGGGGGGGGGGGAAGGGAAGAAAAATTAAGTTTTGGTAATTATTGTCTCAGGCTGCCAAGGAAACACACCTGTGACTTATGAGAATTAATTAGCAGACCATACCACTTGCTCCAGGGGCTAGTTACATGCAAATTAGAATTTATTACATTTATAACTTTTGCCATGTTGTTCACGTCCCTTGTCTTTGTTGTAATATTCATATAAAATATTTCTTGTTCCTTCCTCCAATGTTGCCTCAAACATTATGAAATTTACTACTTCTCTGAAACAACATTTCTAACTGAACATTTCGTAAACATTTACCTTAAGATAGAAAATTGTCCTCCTGTGATATGAGGTAAAGAGTTATTTAAAGAGATTTTAAAGAGTATCAGGATATGGAAATTTCTTCGCTACTGATCGTAGCCATTTAAGTTGAATCCTATATTCGGTAATCGTAATTTTAAGCCCAAATACAACATAATATAACTTAACTTCTCTCAACTCAATAAACAGAGTCACTATTTGTATTAAATCTTCCTTCTGTCTGGCATATCGTAATTAATTTTTAAAAGAGCGTGTTATAAAAACTTTAATATGACAAGTGGACGTAAAATACAATAATAAAATAAATAATTGTATGTGTTTGTACCTAGGTTTATTATTTTTTTATCAAATCAAACGCGGCGTTAAGGTAAAACGCGGCGTTGAACACACAATACCTCAAATTCGGCAGAAAGGTGGGAACGGACGTGAAACGGAGTGTCTTAACACTATGTTCTAAATTTTACTCTGCCTACACTGTCATGTGCGGGATACAGCGTGATGCTGAGCTTATTATTTTAGTTTGGAATATTGTGGAATCCATTTAAAATTTACGTGAAAATGGAAAAAATGTCCATTTAGAATTTACATTTATTATAATAGATTTTTTTCTGTGTTTCCTAATTCCATTCAGCTCCTTATTTTTAATTTACTTTGTTTGTAAACGGTCAATTTTCCACAATCTTTTCACAAGAAAAACATTACACATGTGAAAATAAACACTAATATTTATTAAACGTCAAAAAATATAAGAATAAATATAAAAGTCAACTCCTACCAATAATACTTTCAATATTAGAAAAAGAAAAGAGTTTAGGGAAGTAGTAGGAGAGGACATCTCGAAATTTCGAATTCTTTTATGGGTCAGGTCCGTAATTCTTTAATGGGTGTACGCTTTTACAATAGGATCCCAGAAAACGTCCGAGAATTTTCTATTTCAGAATTTAAAAAAATTGTAAAAAGACGTTTGTGTGTTAAAGGTTATTACCATATAAATGATAACACGCCTTGGGAACAAAATGCTCGCTCCAGGCTACTTCAAATGTATGATTGTCACATAATTATATGATGAAAAATTTTTAACATAAACAAAGATACGTCCCGCTGAGTTTCTTTCGCCGGTTCTTCTTAGGTCTGAGGCAGTAACTTTAGCGAACTGGTGGTAAATTGTTCGGCCAGTGAAGTCAAACTAATGTTTCATAAAATAAATTAAAAACGGATTGATATGTAATTTTAAGCTATCTGATTGTACCTGCATATTTATTATGTTATTTAAGTAAATTTATATAAGCTAGATCATATTACAACAGGTTTTTTAAAGAAATAAATACAATATAAAAACGCTTGTACCTCAAAACTTAAGTCATTCCCACATGTTTTTCATATGGTCGTCGCCTCACTTGCCACTTGTTGTCACGTTTGTGTACTCTATAATATTCAGATTTAAACTCTTTTCTTAGTATAAGGCAATTTATAGATTTTCATAGTTTATAGTTATAATTATTCTGTGAAAATTTATGTTTGTATAGAAATATAATCAAATAATACTCGGCTTGACGCTATATCCCGCACGTGGCAGGGTAGGCCGAGGGAACTTGGGAACCTAGTGTTAAGACACTCCGTTCCACCTCTGTTCTCCATTTTCCGCCGAATTTGAGCCATGGCGTGTTGAGTGGCGGAACTCAATGCCGCGTTCGCCTTGTGCCAGAGCGAAGAAATGAAAACATTAAATATTTAAATTGAAAATATAAAATATTTCATTTCCTCGAGTAGTGATCAAACCCAAAACTTGTCGGTTACAGTGACACGCTTGTGCCGCTGCGCCACAACAGACCTCAAATAATATTATTCTATAACCTAGATAATATTCATCTAACTGAACACTTTGTCCAACTGGTGCATGAAAATAATAACAGCATTATGAACGTTTGGAGATCGCAACTTCTGTATCAATGTCATAAAAGTCTATGCAAACAATTTACCTATGAATTTCTTAAAAATAAAATTGTGAAATATAACTGTTCTCGATCGTTCACTTAATTAATAGTAAAAACTTTTTTACATGATGTTTTATCCTGTTACATTAATTACGTCTAATGGTTTTAATTAAACATTATTTAATATAAATTTAAAATATATTTTGCTATTTTAATAATAATAAATAGAGGTATTTGAGCACAGTGCAGCGTTACTAGCGTTCCAGTTCAATCTACAATCTAATCTATAACAATAGTGACGTTTTTTTTTTATAAAATCTCCGAAAATATGTATCAACATACATATAGAATTTCTTCAAATGACATTTTTACTCACAACTATGTGTATGTGGAAAAACCGTGCCATTGAGGTACGAGCATCAAAAATGAATGTTAAATTAATCTTAAATTCGAAATAAACGAAAATAAATGTATAATTTAAAAAGCATTATATCCCCTAAGAGAGCTGTACTGTGGTCAACTTAAAAATAAATCTTTTGTAGTTTGTTAAGATTTATTCGCGTAAGTTTAATCCTCTAGAGGGTGATTGACACAGCTTGTACTTGTTATCAGTTTTATTTTCTGTAAATAGAGAATGGAGAACATATATTTCTAAAGGCCTTATTTAACAATACTTTGATTTTTTTGTTAAATTATTTTAGCTTTAGTTAATTATGAATAATAGCCATTTCTTTCCACGTAATGAAAAAAGTGTAAAGTATTACAAGTGCAGTAATATGTGAGAATCCATATTAATATGTAGTTAGTTTGTATAAATATTTTCCCGTAGCGTTTGGCGATCCGTTCTCTCTGCCTACCCCGCTAGGGATATAGCGTGAAGCTAAGAAGAAGTCAGTTTATATAAATATATTGTTGAATATAAAACATTGAAAGGTTTGCTAATTGAAACCTAAATTATAATAGTAATGATTTTCACAAAAGTAATAAGTGATTTGACTCGACGTCACTGCTGATATTTCGTATACCAATAATTAACTGAGCCGTATTTTAAGTATGTGTATTTGCAGCTTAATAAAGTGACGAACTTTGAAGCGAAGTAACTTTGATAAACATCACCAAGTTATGTAGATCCGCTTTCCTCTTGGTACAAGGACAGATTACAAACTTTATCTCATCTTCTTTGTATGAGTTTTATGTTTTTGCTTTAAAAATAAATATTTTTAAAAATAACTATTTCTAAAGTAAATAAAAATAAAAAAATATATATACCTATCATATCATTTATATTGGATTGTAATTTATTGGAATCAAAAAATGTCACAATAAGCGTTTTAAAGTGGAGACCGCGCTTCCTGGATGTGGTATCTCCGTTTGTATGTGAAATACAAAAGTAATATAAAAATATCATATTAACAATACGTTTTATTCTCATCATTATCTTAGCTAACCGCAGTAAATATATAAGTCCTGAAAATATAAATAAAATGTAATAAATAATGTATGTGTACTAAATACATTTCAAAATAAGCAAGACTTTAATAAATTGCCATCCATTTATTCAATAGTACATGTAAGTATGACATATGTTTCTCATATATCGCCCAAGCAATTCTTAAACGGTTAATCGCTCAAAAACGTTTGATGATGCTAAAAGAACCTTTCTCTAACGAGTGGGAAACGCGGCAGAATGTAATGTTTTGTATAAAACGAGGTTTGGACTTGTGGAAAGAAAAAAATATAGTATTATTTTTAGTAATACGTATGTTGTTATTATTATTTTTACTAAAGAGGGATAAAATGAATGATTGAATTACTCCATTATTTTTTTAGCTTCATGCTTCTTCTTTCTAGCTTCATAAGCGGGAGACACCCGCTTATAACAAGGTTAGCGGAGAAACTTATTGTCAAAAGAAGTATGCCTTTTTCATTATTCACATAACACAGGGAGGACACGAGAGTAGTTATTTTCTGGAGTTTCTCACTCCAGAGAATGAATACTCTCATTTCGCCGTCAAACACAAAACCAACTTAAAAACTGGAATGAAATTTTTAAATTTATTTATTTTACGAGATACATATGATAACATATTATCATCACCAGAACAAAATATGTGACATATAAAAACATACTCACTGTATAAATGGCACTTAAGTTTATGCATCATCAAAAAGCACATCATTTTGTGGATCTTTGCATCAAATTTGATGCTACAATAAAAAAATATTTATTACTGCTTCTGTAAATTTTACGATCCAAATAAAGATTGTTATTTAACTTCCATTGTTATCTTAACTTTTAATAATGCATTTTTGGTATAAATTACATGTTAACTCATTGATGTCATTTCTTAAAATTTTGTTTCTTTTTGTTTAACAAAAAACTAGTTTCTAAAGCGAAATGAGGACATTATTATTTTTTGTCTTTTTTTCCAGCTTTACGCTGTATTCCACACATGGTAGAGTAGAGAGAGGGAACTTGGCAATCTTGTGTTAAGACGCTCCGCTCCACTTCCGTACTCTTCCTCCACTCATTAAATATTTAATTTGAAAATTTTTAATACTTCATTTCCGGAGATCGAACCCACAACCCTGTCTCGTTTACAATTACACGCTTATGCTCCTGCGCCAGAACACACAATATTTTGTTTTTTATTTTAAATTATTTATATGTCACAGTGATGTAGCAATATGCAATAACTTTACAAGAAAATATAAGAAAATGTACGGGTGATACCGATGAAATGTTGTAAGGAAGCAGGAGCATAGAGAGTTACTGCCGAGATGATCTTTTTCCTATTTTCCTCCAAATGAAAGTTTTATGTGATTTTGTGAACTGGCAAAAGGCGTTTCACAGAGTTATAAAAAAATTATAACCGCCTCTTTACAATGTGAGCCTTGCCACATACTGCAAAATACCTTTATAGAGATGACTCAGTGACCTGAGTGCCAGTAGGAGCGGGCACATCGCCAACCAATCAAGTGGTAAGCAAAATCTCACCATGTCAGCTTGGTTCTTCAATTTTTTCTTTAGACCGAAATGAAATGACAAGGGAGAAATAAAATATGAAATGAAATTAGGTGACTTGAATTTAGTTACAAGCATTGATTTTTACTATGACAAAGTACTGTTTAGCTGATCGTATACCCAATGAAGAGATACTAATAATGGTAGGTTTCAGCTTGGATGTCACGGTAAGAATGAATAACGTGCTCAGGTACTCGTTGAGCTTCGCCACTGATCAGACGAAGCATACAAGAGAATTGACAGGAAACCCAATTAGGTAACACATTTCCTACAGTAAATGAATAATGGTTAAAGAAGAAGAAAGAAGATGCATTGAATAGTATTTCGACTTCAGGTGAAAAGTAAAAAACAGAGTTGGCACTCAGTTCTTCTTTGGACCCTATTCTGCGCGAGAAAACAAAAAAACGCTATAAAATTAATGTAAAATACTTTTTGAATTGTTGTAAGTATAACAGTGTCATCAATGTTGGTTTCATTTCGATTTCGTTTCACTTCAAAGTTTAAATTAGAGTTCAGCGACACAAAACGGCCCTCATTTTTCTTTGTAAGAGTAAAATATTAATATCAAATGGTTCATCGAAAGCCTTTATGAAAATGTCAATGTGAAAAGTTATAGTAACAGTGTTTTTTTCATTACAGATAAAATAATGGTTATAATAACCACTGAATTAAAATAATTTAGTCGTTAAATCTATTTATTAGTGAAGTTAACTGAGACAGATCCCTGTTTGTTCCTTAGTGATCTTAGCTTCGTACTTAATAGCTAAAGAATTCAAGAATTCATTACAATAAACGAGAACAGTCACACATATCGCGAAGTGAAGAAGAATGCGGTATCCAAATTAGTACAGAGCAACAATTAAGAAATTTCTGTCCAAATGTTTCTAAATTCTGAATAAAACATAATAAACCCAGTTAATTTACTAACATTAAAGAAGTATATATATATATATATATATATATATATATATATATATATATATATATATATATATATATATATATATATATATATATATATATATATATATATATATATATATATATATATATATATATATATATATATATATATATATATATATATATATATATATATATGTATATAAGGTATATAGAAGTATATTTACTATAGCCTCATGTTTATATTGAACCCGAGTCTCGGCACGTTACGAGTTAGTAACTCACGAGTACTTCAAGTACTTTGGTGGCCTCTGATATAGGTATCTTTTTATTTTATTAACTTTCCATATAAGTAGGCAAAATTATAGTAATTTTTCTATATTTAAACACAAATACATGTTTTAAAATCCTCTCTTTGGGGGACAATCATAGGTACATGATTGTTCCCCTGAAATTTTCGCTGTAGTAATTAAACAGTACACATATACAGTATACTGTAGTAATAAATAATATACATAAATATCTATAAATATATATTTATGTACATTATTTGTATATATTTATAAATATACACGTATATATACAATATTTTTGTTACTAAATGACTAACAAACAACGCACGTACTTTGTTCTTAACAAAAAGGTAAAAAAGAAAGCTTAAAGTTTTCTCAAAATGAGGGTAAGGGTAGAAATACAAATATTTATTTTTTATAAACACAAGAATCACGTTTGAGATCGATGTAATCGTGCCATCATTTGTCAAATAATCGATCATAATGGTTGATTTCTAAGATTTATTCAGATTATAGAAGTGAATGACTTATTAATATGAAGAGCTACGTAATCATTGCTTCTTTAAGATTTGTTTTCTGTCTTTATAGTACATATTTTCCAGTTTGTACAGGATTTTTTTCTTTGTCTTCGGCTAAACTTGTGAACATTAGATTTATTTTTCGTCATATTTTTTGTATTAATAGGTTAGAGGATTCAGAAAGTTATCTAATTTTGCCTTCATCATAGGGTTTATAAAGTAATTCAAAGTAAATAAAATTCACATATCATTATATATTAAGAAAAAAAATAATTAGTTACAAAGCAACATCTAGGTACGTTCATTCATTCTGTATGAAATAAACTAAAATTATAAGTTAAGTTTGTTAAATGGCTTCTCTATGACAGACATAATTATATTTTTTTACTTTTCGGATTTTTCGTCTTATGTATTTATATTGTTAGTTTTAACTTCGATCTTCGCGGTTCAAGTTTAAAGGTGGCGCAATGTTTGTCCACTCAAAATGCAATGTCGCAGAAATTTTGTTAGAAGTTTGCGGTACCTATACATCTTTAATTTGCTTTATTACATTAATAATAGAACCTAACACAATCAAAGAAAGTGTAGAAACAAATACCACGACAGGCCTGTAAGCCCACAAATTAGAGACCAATTCCAATAGGTCAAATATTATGCGTATTAAATAAAAAAAATAACTTGTTTGTATTTAAAGCTTATTACTTTAGCTTTTTTAGCTTATTACTTGAGGCCTGTCGTGGCCTTTTTTTCGTTATATGTTCTTGTTTTTAACTCTTCAGACACAGTGTTAACATTAGGGTAGTTTATAAAAAATATATAAATAAAATTGAAAAAATTCAATCGACATTGTTAAAACATCTGAGATTTAGATGTGCCTGTTCGGACAACTCAAACTGTAAGGTTCTTGCTAGTGTTGCCCCATTAAGTATACGCAGAGGCTTAAGGGATCAATTATTCCTTTACAAAATTGTCAATAATCTTGTTGATTCTAAAAGCCTCTTTGGTAAAATTTTATTTGACTGTCCACGTCTTAGCTCAAGGAACGAGTTACTATTTTTTGTTCCTCGTTGTAAAAATGATTATGCCAAAAATATGTTTTTGTTACGTGCATGTAAGAGTTATAATAAAAATTGTAATGATTTAGATATATTCAACATGAAAATTAGTAATTATAATAAAATTTTATGTAAATTGTCCTAGGCTAATACTATAATATTTTAACTGTTTCATAGCTTAGCTTTATGTTTTGTTTGTTTTATATTTTCTATTATCTGTATTAATTTTAAGTGGAAACTTTATTGATTAATGTGAAATTTTTGTAATTTTATTGTAAATGTTCTATCCTAATTGTATGTTTTCCAAACATAAATAAAATAAAATAAATAAAGTAGTCAAGTAAAAATAATTCACAGGCCCCTGTCTGTGAGAGCTGAGTAGCTAAGAAGCGTATGTTCTTTAAAGGTTAGGTCGGCATCGACCTTTAAGTTTTTCTTTGTCAATAAAAGGGTTCAAGTACGATTATATTAAAATACGCCTTTATTTTGAGGACTGTAAAAATAAAACATAATTTGTATTTTATTTTTTATATTGACTTTGATTTTGGAGGCGTGTCGTGGCGCGGCGGCACAAACGTCTGACTGTAACCTATGGGTCGTGGGTTCGATCCCCCTCGAGGAAATGAAATATTTAATATTTTGAATTTAAATATTTAATGGTTTCATTTCTTTGCTTTGGTATAAGGCAAAACGCGGCGTTGAGTTCCGCCACTCAACACCCTATGCCTTAAAACTCGGCGGAAAGTGAGGAACGGATGGGGAACGGAGATGCTTAACACTAGATTCACAAGTTCCCTCTGCCTACCCTGCCATGTGCGGGATACAGCGTGAAGCTGATTTTGATATTAGTATATCTAGCCGTATAAATAGTCAATCCTCTGAGTGAACACCGTGTCTGTGAAATTATTTTCATATTTTCGTTCTGGCATAATGTAAGGATTTCAGATCCGTCACTTGACGATAGAACAACTTATTTTTTTTATTATTACACTATTATATTATGTTTCACAGCTCTTAGGACCCCAAAATATCAGCTTGTCTGTCCATCTGTTAAGATATTTTTTTAAAGATTTATTAAAGCTGAAATTAAAATCAAATATTTATATTTGTCTACTACTTTGGTCATGACACTAATTAAGTTTCCTGACTTTTATTATTTAACGTTTCATAAAAATATAATTAATCTTCTAAAAGATAGATTAAAAAAAGAAAAGAAAGTATAAATAAAAAATCCAATTGAACAATAAAATAACATACCTAGGCCATTTATAATTGTAAAGAATAATTAAATAGCGGCAAGCTTTGTATTTTAACTACGGAGTAAAACTATTCTAGATAAATAGTAATTTTAACTTTATTTTAATTATGTTCATATAAAAAATATATTATAACCAATATTAGATAAGTGACTTATTTTTTATAGAAAGTAAATTTTCATATATTTTATATAGTTTTGTTGCGTACAAGTAACGCAACAAAACTTATGTATTTTGTCGAACTTAGTACTTAAACAAACAGATCTCTTTTTTATTTATTAACTACAAAGTCTTAAAACGACATGATTGTGGATTTGACTTTGCTTTGAAAAATGAATTTGCTACTCAACACAGTGTCTGATATTGACACCGAAGAACGGATCTACGTTAATTTCTGGCTTCGTATTCATACGTATGAATAAATATAGTTCTTCACGAACCTATTACAATGCTATGGGTTTTAATGCGAAAATATTTTGATCTAGGTGCATATTACAATAAATAATTTAAGACACTTTTAAATGTGTGATTTTTGTGTAGTTAATAATAGTACCTGTATTTTTCTACCTTGCAACACTCTTTTTTCTCTAATACCAGAATTATTTCAAAATTAGTTGCCCTAACATATAATGAAAACGAGAATATAATATGACTCCATTATTTTATAGTACATGTTAGTAAATCTTAACATATAAAAATATTCTATAACAAGGTAAATGACAGACAACGCACAGCCAAAAATACTGGACATTGACACGTTTAATTAGAATAATATAAATCCCGGAATGACCAGGGGAAAGGATTTTTTTTACTTAACGCTGTATCCCGCACATAAAAGGGTAAGAAAGTCGAGAACCTAGTGTTATGACACTCTTTTCTGTTCCGCACTTTCTGTCAAATTTTTGAGCCATTACGTGTTGAGTGACAGAACTCAACACCGCGCTTTGCTTTGTTACCGGAGCAAAGATATGATAGTAGTATATATATAATTTCCTCCAATAAGGATCGAACCTACAACCTGTAACATATACAGTCACATGATTATACCCAAGCGCCACGACAGGACTCAAGTTTCGCCTTAGATTCTTTTCAATACAAATTACGGTGAAACACTAGCACTACTATCCTGATATAAAGTGTGACGTAAAATTACGCTACTCAAAATATGAAGTCTTGCAAATAGGCGTAATACTGAGTGTTTTTATTTTAGGTTTCTTCTGTGTATAAACAGTGAGCTACGCATATGGTTATTTATGTTTATTAGCTAATAGAAACGAAATGTTACAACTTATCTAACATATAATTCAAATCAGCAAATTTATGAACACGCAACTCAAGCTTAACCTCACACTAGTTCTACTTCTCTAAGTTCAAGATAAAACATCTACTAAAACACAAACGCTAACAAGTTCATTCTATTCAGAAGTTCTAAATACGAAGCAACTGCTACCGAAATATAACTTTACTTGCTTTAAATTCTTTCTAACTTTTAACTGCGGCTTCGCAAGAGCAATATTAATAATTTCGAATATTAAACCAAGTGAAACAGGTAACTCTGACCACAGGTATAGTGAGCTACATCGAAACTATTAACGTGGCCTTATATAGTATTCTCGATAAATGGACAACATTAATACTTGAATTCACGCTTCAGTTTGACCATTATTGCAAAAGCAGTAGTGAGTGAAGTATTTCTAATAAACAACGACGAATTATTGAAATGACAATAAAATAACATTGTATGTTTTAAACATGATACGTACATATGTACTTCTATCAAAAGTTCAATAGTGATTCCATCGTTTTTATAAAAAATAAATACGAAAAAGCAACATATAACATTAGTAAACCAATATTACAATTTATAAAATTAAATCTAAGTCGTCCACGGCGTCTGTGTGCGAATTATTTAGTATTTATATTATTTAAAAGGAGGACGTAAAAGTAATATTCTGTGTAAATGTAATAATCTGTTTCAAAATAGTTATATGCCAGTTGAAGCGATTTATTCCCCAGTTAATGGAGTTACTCGATGGATAGAAGTCTTACTTGGCTGTTGAAAAATTCAAAATCTCGTTAACTAACGAAAGAAAGCTAAGTTAAGCATTAAAGGATTAATAAATTGGACCGTATTGTATTATAACGCATAACAATTGGTATATCCAAATTGAAAAAAATAAATAATAATAATTATGGAAAATACAAAAAAAAACTAATGCAGGATACAGCGTGAACTAAAAATAGTATAAATAAGAGTTTGAGCAAATTTTAATCCTTAACTGATAATAATAGATGGATACCGCGAAGGACAAATGCATTCTCAATAGCATAAGTGAAGATGTTGCTGGTTAAAGATGATGCAGTGACCATTACTGCATATCAACTATCGGACCGGGTGCTCAGAATTCAAAGTCGTCATCTGCTGGAGGAGTCTATGGTAGAATATCGGCGCTTAAGCTTTCACCAGGTATCAGTACTACCAATAACAACAATGCGACATTCAGTCGCAGCCCCGCTATATCAACGTTGAGTCACAAAGTTATATTCTGTGATCTGTGAGAGCCCAGGGTGTTGATTAATTTAAAGGAAGTTTTAAAAATACCATTTTGAAATGTACAGTTAGATTTCAGGCCAAAATCACTTCGTTTGTCTATGTATAGAATATAGCACTTGTGGAGATTCTAGTTCTTTACGCTCTGGTTAAACAACTTTTTTAAAAAATTCCTATCTATATTTATCAGTTTCATATTTTATTATTACACTTTAATCTGAGTATTTTTCTGAGTGTACTTACGCTATCAAATTAGGCGGAGGGAATCTAAAGTACTCCGTCCCCCTTACACCGTCTCATTTTAGGTATATTGCATGTTGAATAACGTTATTCTGTATAACGCTTTGTCCACCAGATGTTTGCTACCAGAACGAAGAAAGAATCATAATTCATTGCTGCTAGCGGGAATCGAACCATCAACTATCACGTTTATAGACAAAGGTATTCTACTATAGACTCATTCGACCTCACAATTGGTATTGTTTACGTTAACTAAGACCAGACTTTTTCTTTAAAAATACAGAATTCCAGCCATAACTTGATTGAAATTTCAAAGAATTTTCATATAAAATGCACTATTACTGTACATTTTGTTATTGACACGGATGGATTACATACGTACTAAGTGTTCGTGCTGACGTGTCCTAAAGGTATCATTCATGATAACGCATGAGTAACATACCATCTGGCATTCATCTAGCTGCTATTTTATTTTTATATAAATTTAAAAAAGTATTTTTTACATTTTTCTTTTAACATTATTTATATTTTTGTCATAAAATTAAATATTTATGAATATAACAAATTGAATTGCATTTTTTTTAACTAAGCGCACATACAAAATGTACAAATTATACTAGTTTATTATTTTACTAGGACTATTTTCTGTCCATATAAAATATTGTGTAATGAAATCTATATTTTATGAGTACAACTAATTATCTTATATTGTATTTAAGCTTTTACCGAAGTTCGTATATTTTTTATTAGATTTTCTGTAAAGTTACAACGACTGTAGTTGACCTGTTACCCTATTTTACAAAAAATACTTTAATCAAAGGCAGCGGGTCCCTTTCAATTACCATAACTGAGAGGATATTTTCAATTGCTCAATGGAAATTATACGAACTTCGGTAAAGACCTAAATACAATATAAGATTAGGTCTCCACTATATATTTCGTAAAACGTAGGGAAGGCGTAGCGAGGACAACTAATGTAAATATATTTCGTTATAATTAACTTAATGAAACAAGAAATTTACAAATTAAGAAGTGTGTAAAAAACCAATATAAGGAATTTTACAACACATTTGATAAAGTTTCACCATTTATAGACTGTCATTACATTAGTAAATACGATGTTAAGGAAAACAAAACTGTATAATCATATTTTATGCTTGAGTGTTCTATTTCTGAGAAGAATTTGAGCATAGAAACAATATTTTTATGCCTCAAAAAACATGTTGGCTGTGGATTCGAATATAATTCTAGGGTGAATTATGTTTATAAGATGCGTAGTTAGATAAATATTATTATGGTTGATACTAGTTACGAGACCATTTGGAAATTATTCCCGCTCTTTACCGTACATAACCGGTTCACTAAAGTTACTACATCAGACCTGAGAAGAATCGGTGCAAGAAACTCAGCAGCATATGTCTTTTTGTCTTTAAAACAAATTTTACACGTTCATATTCTAATATAAACATGTAAATATATTTGTACATGAAAAATTGGAAAAAATATTGTTATGAGATACAACGGTCATTCCATTGCACTTCATAACATTGTGTAAATCTTATGTATGTTAACTAACTTGCCGAAATTGGCGTTTACAATGTTATATATACGTCTTTATAGAGATATCTTGATGCTTTGATTCCGCTTGCGGAAACTGACAAATTACTTACAGTCTATAGACGACAGAACAAAACCTGTACGCTTATATGATTGATTGAATTGTTAATAATTAAAGCAAGTGTTTCTTTTTATTTTGGGCGAGTGTATTTATTTTAGGTTACAAACCTATTCACACGCTTCTAGCAACTGCAGCGTAAGTTTTATTCTACATCTATTTGTAGTTAATAAGAATTGTTCGAAACGTTTTCTTTCCTGAAGGTGATGAACTGTAATTTATATTAGTTTTTATAAATATGTTCTACAAAATTATTATTATTTTATTGAAAGAACACAGGTAGTAAATAATATACTCAAGCTACAATATTGAAATAAATATATTTTAAAAAAGGAAATATAAATAAGCATACAGTGAAAAAATGCAACCACTACATCAACTTTGACGAACCTCACATCCTCGTTAGGGACAAGGATTCCTAACCTACATGTATTTGTAATTTTAATAGAGAAGATGGTAGGAAACTTTCGACCTTCTGGGACCCCCTCTTAAACAAATAAAGTCTAAAGATCACTACACCAGAGAACGAGACATAGTAAGCTCATTCTGCAATTAAGAAATTGTAGGCGGTTGTTTGATATAACAATTATGTCAACTAACAGATATTTGTCTACACAGTCTACTCGTGATCACGGGTTATTGCATAGTATTCAAAATGTCAGGTTACCAAAAATGTACAGAAAATAATATACGCGATTAATTTGGTTAAATTTGTTGCATTTAAAATTATAAAAGAGCCTACAAACCTTCGAGAATATCTTGATATCGTCTTTAACAAGCAAAATCGCATGTTCAACTAGATATTAATAAGTAAACCAAAGCGTGAATAACGTTAGTCAATTGTAATATGTTTTTTTGGTATATTCTCACGATAGTGAGCAA
Source organism: Eueides isabella (assembly GCA_019049475.1). Classification (NCBI taxonomy): domain Eukaryota; kingdom Metazoa; phylum Arthropoda; class Insecta; order Lepidoptera; family Nymphalidae; genus Eueides; species Eueides isabella. The sequence goes on along the minus strand of CM032409.1, from coordinate 7,149,640 downwards.
GTAGGTCGAAAAAAATTAACAGAAATGTATGCAAGATGAAATGCTACTTGGATTGTAACTTTATATATTCATGTTCATATTTTAGGCCAAGAAAACTGAAGATAAAAATAGGTAAGCACGCTTTGTTAATTTTTTTCATAAGAATAAATCTAGTATTTTCTTTTATAGTGAGAGCTGCTATTTTTATAATTTAGATATTTTTAAATTACAAAACGGACCAGCAGAGCGTTTTGTAAATTATGAATATTATAGCTTTATATTCTTCTAATGATACGTTTGTATATATAAGCCTTATGGAAAAACTGTGGTCATTTACAAGTACTTTCACGATTAGCAATATTTAAAAACATTGTATTGTCTATCTTTTCTTGGCCTCGTCGAGATGATGACAAATATTTTAAGCGGTTCCTTGAAAATAGTTTTTGTTTTAACTTTTATTGTAACTGCCAAAGACTTATTACTATGAACTGCAAGAGTCTTACTACTTTTTACTTATCTGAGCATGTATTTTGAATGACGGAACTCATCAGAGCTTTTCGTTTTATTATTTGTGAAATGAAAATGATTAATGACAGGTGATAAGATAATATATAAAGTTGAAATATATATAATAACATAAATACAATTAGAAGTATGAAATAAAATCACGTATTTTATGTTAAAAATAAATACACATATTTTTTTATCTATTTTCCTTTATGAAGCGATGCATTATTTTTGTTCCTTATCGTACTCACCTTTAAATACCTTACACAAGAAAACATTTTAACTGTATTAGAGAAGAATATATAATAGATTTGTTGGAGTCCTACAATGTAATAAAAGATCAGATTCAAATATTTTCTAGTCTTAGCGTGTTCGTATTTTAAAAATGAATATTAAATGTTGTTTTTATATTTCACTGGACGCAGATAAATATTTTTTTATTAAAAATCAATCACATTTATATTTTTAATTGACTGCAGTCTTGTCAATAATACTACTTGATAACAATAAAAAAAGATCTTAAAACACGTATTTTTATTCTGACATAGTAAAGAAATTACATACTCACCGAATCCTTATCAAAACTTTCCACCAATCAAGGGAGTCCTTACTTTGATATAAATGTTTGATCTTGCTCTTCTATACGATGAGAAACTTAAATGCAAAAAGAATAGCAAGTTGTATAATATGACATAATCGTTAATAATATGATATTCTTTGCGGGTTTAAACTGAGCAGAATTAACCGAATTAAACTAATTAAAAAAATTTAAAGTAAATGTTAAAATCTTTGACTGTAAACGTGTTAGTTGGTGTTCAATACTTATCTGGGGTAGGGTAATATCATTATTTTTTTATCTATTTTGTTTAGAAAGAAAAACAGCGGCTTAGCAGCTTCCGCTTCTTGACACTATTCAAAGATCAAAAAGTGTGGAGCAGAGTATCTTGATATCGGTGTTGTACTATTTAGTTATATGCTATGTTTCCAATATTGGTATAAATGCGTGTAGGAATGGAGGGCTGAGTGGGTCTTGTTTAGTCCTAAGTCGTCTGGCCTAACACTCCATAATGCTTACGAATAAGAAAACAATGTCATAAACTTAACAATATGAAGCGGTTCAAAGAAGAACTATTGCAAAATGTTATACATATATTGTTCACATTTACAACTATTTAACAAAAAGTTTTCACTAGAAAATATTTCAAGAGTACTCTCATTTGTGTAGCTCGTGCTTATGCATCTTATAAAATTCTTTATCTATAATTGCATTCTAATATAAAAAATATGTAAAGACGTTAAAGTATCACTTGGTCACGGCCGCATTAAGTTTGCCAATTTGTGAAAGAATATTTTTTACAAAGACATCATTACGGCGCGCTGTAATCCTCTAATCGGCTTGAGAGGTTGGTTTGATAAAAAAACATCTATTTCAAATGCCATTAACTTCAAAAAGGTTAAATTTTATATAATTGAGCTCAATTTACTAGAAAAGGTAGATTTGATTTTATTTTGAATTTTGGTTTTTAGGAAAAAACACTGTCATTATGAACTCAAAACTTTGATAACAAAATGAGTCCAGTTTTGGTTAAGGACCATTTGTTTGAGACAAAACACAAAAATATTTAATAAACATCTGTATACTAAATCCTTATCAGATCCAGTTAATATAAAACAAAGGAAAGGAGAAGGATCCTTGGAAAAGCTCTATTCTTTTCACAACTAAAAAGGCTGATATTTTTTCAAATAAGCAAGCACTCGAGGCCTGTCGTTGCGCAGCGGCACAAGCGTGTGACAGTAACCGACAGGTTTTGGGTTCGATCCCCAGTCGAGGAAATGAAGTATTTAATATTTTCAGTTTTCAAATAAATATGTAATGTTTCATTTCTTGGCTCTAGTAATAAGGAAAAACGCGGCGTTGAATTTCGCCATTCAACACGCAATGCCTCAAATTCGGCGGAAAGTGGGAAACGAAAGTAGAACGGAGTGTCTTAACACTAGGTTCCCAGATCCCCTCTGCCTACCCTGCCTCGTGCGGGATACTGCGTGAAGCTAAGAAGAAGAAGCAACAATTACTCGTAGGTAGGTCCTTCCTTAGTGCTACGTAATGAACAACTCGTTGTCCCGTCCCTAGTGTAATGTAACTCTTTCTCTTTTACGTATTATATTTATTTAAATCTATATTTTTTTTGAGTTAGTTACTTAAAATATTTAATATTTTTCATTTTACGCCACCTTTTTTTAAAAATTCCGTACTTTAAAAAGAAAAACCAGATTCCCTATTAGGACTTGACTTACGATAACTTTGTTGTCCGTCTGTTAAGATAATTTATATCGGGCTGTGTAAAAGTATCAAGCTAAAATTAACAATGTATTAAATATTCAAGACTATGATTTCTTTAATGGTTTGAAAGTAATTTGTATGAATTTCACCGCAAAATCAAAAACTATGTATATTTATAAAAATTGTTACAAAGTGAAAATGTATAATAAAAAACCGAGAATTACAAATTTATATTAATAATTCAGATGAAATCAATCAATGCGGTGAAGTATGAGAATGAGTCTTAACACTAGGTGGCCAAGTTGCCTCTGTATTGTGTGGGATACAGTATAAAACTTTAAAAAAATGCTATGGCAACACTGTACTATGATTTAACAATTGGAACATCAATCTGTTTGCTTAAGTAATTAAATGGAATAAAGGTGGTAATAATATGTGGTCAGGTTGTAATTAATTCGCCACATTATACAGAGCAGTGTGGGCGGGGCGAAACATCCAGATATTGCGTATAAATATTTATTTCATTTTATATAACAATGAAAAATGATAATGCGAAATTAAAAATTAGGAAGAAAAAATAATAAAGAATAAATCATTGGTTATTGTCACTTTACGCTAGTATACATACAAACAAACGAGTGACAAGTATCATAGAGGCTTGTCGTGGCGCAGTAGCAAGCGTGAGACTAAAATAAATATTGAATTTATATCTAAATTAAAAATTAAATATTAAAATGAAATATTTCAATAAAAGTTATAGCATAACTTCATAGTTTGTTACATGTCTATACTTGTACGTACTATACCTACCTACTAAACTTGCATACAGACATATATCAGAAGTTAGTATCGCACATCGTCTAGAACAGACGTGTACATTTTCTCATATTATTCAAAGTGCATACAACCGTACAGCCAAGTTAAAGGCGAGATAATTTACTTGTATATAGCGGTTGACAAGTATAACCTATCTGAAGTTATCTATAAATGGATTTTTGATGATTACACGCATTCTAATATATGTTTTTTTTTTATTTCTTGTCATTATCTTTCTGAGTAAACAATGTGCAAAATTTCGGAAAAATATCGTTAGTACTACTACACTACACATGGCAGGGTAGGCAAAGGGAACTTGGGAACTCAGTGTTAAATCACTTCATTCTACTTCCGTTTCCATTTTCAGCCAAATTTGAGGCATTGCGTGTGGGTGGTGAAGAAGTGAAAACATTAAATATTTTACTTGAATCCACAACCGGTGTTTACAGTCACACGTTTGTGCCGCTACGCCATGACAGGCCTGTTATTACTAAGTTAAAAGTGTAAAAGAAATATGAGATCAATTTGGTCTTATAAGTTAATAAACTATTTTCAATAAGATGTCTGGAGCTTATTACAAAATCCGTTTAAATTTGATATTCAGTTCAGATATCTAGAGCTTCAAAGGTTTGAATAAAGCGAAATGACTTTCCCGATATATATACGTAAGAATGCGTCTTTTATTAATCTAAAATAATCATTTATTTTTATGGTTGTTTTGAAAATATTGTCAGTAGAAAATCTTTACTTTTTCTTAAAAAATCTGGTCTTTCTTTAACTTTTAATTTTCATACGCATTTTGTATTCTGATTTCAGCGAGATAGGCAGAGTCTTTGTGATGGTGATGGTGATCAAGATTGTGGACAATTGATTCATAATAAAAAATGTAGTGAAAATGAAGCTGTTTTCACCACTGAAAAGTCAATAAGTTCTTTGATTATCGCAATTATTACACGTTTTAAATGAAACATATTTAATCGGTTTAATAACATTTATTGATTTTAATACTCAGCTTCACGCTGTATCCCGCACATAGTAGGATAGGGAGAGGGAACTTGGGAACCTAGTGTTAAGACACTCCGTTCCACTTCCGTTCCCTACTTTCCGCCGAAATTGAGGCATTGCGTGTTGAGTGGTGAAACTCAATGCCGCGTTTTGCCTTGTACCAGAGCGAAGAAATAAAAACATCAAATATTTAAATTGAAAATATTAAATATAAGAAACTTCCTGATATTATAAAAGTTTTTGCCGTTTTTCAAAACTGATTAAAATATGCCACAGACAGACGGGATGCTTTAATAGGAATAAGGTCAAGATGATGAGAACCGATACTATATAACTTATGTTTATGATGTTCATTTTATTATTTTGTAATACTTACTGTAAATAGATATAAAGTAATTGCTATATATAAATACAATACTTTAATAAATATATCGAAATAATTTTAAACATACGTTTTATTTTGTTCTTATGTGAATTTCAAATATAAAAATAATAAATACCCTTTACAACTTACAACTTAGACGGAAATATATTTTGCCATATCTACTATAACGCTGATTATGACTATATTTGCACTAATATAACTATTATATATTTACTTTATTCTATGTATGTATTAATAGTAATTAAATTCTTATTTTTAAATATAATTAAATTAAGATCCGATACATGCAGGCAATACTCAAACGTGAGTTACTTATATGTACATTTTGTGTTAAAGACCTACAAAAAAATTATGATAACTTTGACTATATGTTTCTCTCAGAAATTCCATTGTACATACATAATATGAAATTTGCAAGTGTGTATGTATTTGTGTGTGTATAAATTCTATCAATCTAAATACTCAAGATTGATCTGCACGACTTGTGAGAATACTTGAGAGAAGTAATTTTTTTTTGCTCTTGTAACAAGACAAAATGCAGCGTTGAGTTCCGAAGACTAACTTGCAATGCCTCGCAAATTCGGTGGGCGGGAAATAGAGTGACTTAACGATAATAAATACTTCATATATATGGTAGAGGCCTGACGTGGCGCAGCGGCACAAGCGTATGACTGTAAACGATAGGTTGTGGGTTCGATTCCCACTCGAGGAAATGAAATATTTAATATTTTCAAATTAAATATTCTAGAAATAAAAAAAAATATTATTACTATAAATGAGAGATACTACAGGTGTTGGAATAGACTAACTCTAGAAAATGTTTAACCTTTTTGCATCAATAAATAAAATGTTCTCACGTCTAAAATGTTCCTTTACAGGATACTACTAGTTTAATGCAATGAAAAACAGTACTTTAACCTATTCTGAATATAATAAATATTGCAAAAGCCTTATTATTACTCGTGTAACTTACTACATAATATATTTTGCTTTAACGCCATATTCATTTTTAGACGCCTGTTTTATCTTACTGACGTATTCATATTCTCATATTAAACACGTAACGATACACATATTTCAGAGGCTAATATTTGCTTAGATATTACGCAATGTATATATGTATAGGTACTTTCTTCATTTCAATTTTGATTTAATACTCATTATTTTAAATAAGCTTGAGCTTGAGCTTTTAGAGAAAAAAAATGTTAAAAAAATGTACGAAAGAAAGAAAACGTAAATTTGAAAAACATGAACATTGTAAGTTCTACTAATATAGGTATATGTAGGTCACTTTCTCAGAATAAATGTTCTTTCTCGTAAACGTAAATAGCGGGATAGACACAGGGAAACTAGAGTTAAGACACTTCTTTCACTTCACTTTTACTTTTGAAATATTGTGTTTTGGGTGGTGACAGTTAGCGCTAGTCATTGCCTTCTTTAGCAGAGTGAGGAAATGAACATAATTAATTATAGTCAGATTTCAAAAATATATGATATCGCAACGAGATATTAAAAATGTTAATAACTTGTAAACTTTAATATAAATGTATTAATATTATTGTTTTCATGTGAATGCAATAAAATAATATTTTTTAGAGAACCGTTACCAGATTTGGTATGATATGATATTCAATGTGATGCAATACCGTTGCAAGATCAATATTAGAACATGTATCTTTTGTCTTAACACTTGCGCTTAAAATAAATTTTAAAATTGAAAGAAATACAAACAAATACGCCCTAATGTTTGTTGTAACATAGCTAATAAAAAATATATGTAAAATGTTCAATAAATAATTATTCTCCAAGTAGAATTTGTAGCGTTTTTTGAGATATAAAGTAAGTGTTTTTATTCTTAAATTATTCAAAGGTGAAATATGTTAAAAAGTTTTATTCGACGCGTCGTACATTTTACATTAGCAAAGATTTTATTTCTCTATTTTTTGGTTTTTTACATTGGCAAAGATTTTATTTCAATCTAGCCTTTCTTTTTACAGTCCTGAAGAAAGTGATACAGAATAAAAGAATATGTTATAATACATATATCTTATAAAAAATGGAAAAGACTATCAATGATTAATACTTTTAAACTTCGGGCTGCATTTTGTAATTTATCTTTTTGCTTATTTCTTTCTATTGAGTAGAATTTGATCTTAATAGCTTATTGATATTTATTTCTATCAAGTTAACTAATATTAAAACAACATTACAATAACCCAAGTCTATGATTTTATATAATTTTATAGGAACACAAGAGCTATTCAAATTAGTAAATACAAGCAGAACAAGCACGAGCGGTTCGCTTGTGTACCTTCACAATATATTTATATACCTACCTTCACAAGCCTTGTCGTATCGTATAAGATAATGTTTTATTTATATATGGCAAAAGCGGCACATGTGTGGGACTGTAATCGACAGGTTGTGGGTTCGATCTCCACACGAAGAAATAAAATATTTAATATTTTAAATTAAAATATTTAATGATTTTAATTTCTTTGCTCTCTGGTACAAGGCAAAACGCGGCGTTGAGTTCCGCTAATCGGCACGCAATGCCTCAAAGTGGGAAACGGAAGTAAAACGGAGTGTCTTAACACTAGGTTCCCAAGTTCCCTCTGCCTACCCTGCCATGTGCGGGATACAGCGTGAAGCTAAGCATAAGTGAAAGCCTTATCGGTTTATATTTACAGTTTTGTTTTTTTTTTAGTTTATCTTAAATTCGTTGTAATCGTTTTGTTAAAATATAGTCAATAAATTTCTCTGAGTTACGCTAATTAAAGGCGACACGTTTTGCTTTTAATCAAACGTGTTATTTGTAAAATAGGGTATAAGGTCAATGACAGTTACTGTAAAATTTTAAAAATAGTTACTCTAATTATATAAATATTATATGTAATTTTATATATGGTTTATAAAGTTATTCACTATAAGCGGAACGGAGTGCCTTAACAAGAGGTTCCCATGTTCACTCTGCCTATACTGCTATGTGCAGTAAAAAATGTGAAGTTGAGTTGAGCTGAGTTTTTATCTTAAAACACAACATATCTCGAGAATTGGGCGGTGTGTGGAGAATGGAGTGTTTTAAATAAGTTCCCTCTAATTATAAGTAAGAAAAATGTACAAAAAACTAATAATAATACAGATTGATAAATAAAACGTTTTCATTTCTAGTCGTAAATCGAAAGACATACAAGCTATATGAAACACGTTAAAAGAGTATATAAAAATATACTTTATAAATGATATTGCAAGTATAACTGCAACGAGTAACATGCTATGTTATTCATGCGTTAACGTGAATAATACCTTTAAAACACGCCAGTGCAAAGTCTACGCGTGTACGCCGTACGTGTCGGTAACAAAATGTACAGTAATAGTGTATTTTACATGAAAAATCTTTATTTTTGTTATATAAAATGTTTTCAAGAAGCTAATTTATATATTTAAGACTCTCAGGCCGTGATAGCGCAGCGGCACAGCGATTGAATGTAACAACAATGATTGTTGGTTCTATCGACTACTCGAAAGAATTAATTATCCTTCATATATCACCGCTCTGACATGAAGGCACGGCGTAAAGTTCCGCCACTCAACACGCAATGTATTCAATGTAATCAGTGTCTAAACATAAGACAGTTTCTTCTTTCTATATATAAGTAAAAAAAAATACACTAGTTATAGTAAGTAACAAAAAGTGGTACCATTATAATTTCTATAACATAGGAATAGTATTGAAATAATCAATTAAACTTCCTCTTTATTTTATGAAATCCACGTATTAAAGTTGCGGGCGAAGACTTGTTTAAAATTAAAAATATATATTTTTACGTACGTAGGTTACGTAAAAACTGTTAAATATATTTTCTTAATACATTTATATAAATAATTATATAATAAATTTATACAGTAATTATAGTATTTATATGATATATAAATACTGAACTTATAACTATAATAAATGACTATCAGTTTTCGATGAACTGTAACACTATTATACTACCCATTATTGGCTCTTAAAGCAATCATTACTGAAATCAGCGGTCGTAGAGAGATTAATTGTTATAGTTAGTATTAAATGTAGCTTCGAGTAGGTTCATGTAACTTTAAAATGATGATTTATTAGAGATAGTCTTAACATCGATTATATTTTATTTGATTAAAATAATATTTTAAAATAAAATTTTGTGAAATTTTCAATGATTTTGTTCAATAAAAACGTTTAGTTATTTCGCATATTATATTATATTATATCATATTATTTATTTCTGACTGCAATTCATGTCGTGGGTTCAAGTCTCTCACGTGACGAATGTTTATGTGGTAAATAAATGTTGTAGATGAATTATTATCATTTCCCCGCTTAAGTAACAATGAAAGCAAGACGTGCCTTTCGTTTTTTTAGAATTGACATTGAGAAATTGAAAGTTACTCTTGATTTATACTTTTTATCGTTATATGTTTCACCCGTCTGTCTGCCCTTCTCTCTTGTCTTACATAATTTATACATTTTTGTATGGAAAAGATGGCAAACGAGCGTACGGGTTACCTGGTGGTAAGTGATCACCGTCGCCCACGACCCCGAATAACTCCAGAGGAGCTACAGGAGTCACACGGCAAATATTGATGAACCTACAACCATCGTGCTTATTTATTACTCGTTTATACAAAACTATGCAAAGTCATTAAACAAAAAATATCTTACAAGAAAGGTAACAGTTTTTCTCAGTGAAAACTAAAAGGCAAATTTATTCGACGGTAATTTTCATTGTCTACAACTGAATTGCAATTCAGGACATTCGACGCACCCGGTGACACCTATTCATAGATTTATATTATGAAGTATCTACGTGCTTCCATTCTGTTTTATAAAGTAGTAGAGTAAGGGATTTTTGGATGAAGATTTATATATGATCTACTGTAATCGTTGTGGTTATGAATACAATAGCCAGTTAAGGTAATTTATTTATAAGATTCCACTTTATTTATAAGATTCCACTAAACACTATGTCACGAAAATCTTCGCAGCATTTACTAAGATTTATGCAGATTTTAGAAAATTATGTTTTGTAAAAGAAGTTCTCTCTTTCGTTATTATTATAACTTTAGACATTTAATAATATATTAAAGTATAATGGTTGAACACTTACTAATATGAACAATTATGGGAAATTTTACTTAAGAATATTAAAAATAAATTTCTCATTGATCTGAATAAATAAAATGTAGTTTACCAAATAATATAAAATTCTTTTGTTTCTGAATTGAATGACTGAATTACTAAAGGTGAATTTATGATGATAAATATTAACACCAAATTGTAGAAAATACATTTTTAATAATACCCGCTAAATTTTAATTAAGATAAGTATTACTTTGTCATATTTGCCCTTATTACGGTCAGGTTGACCTCAGTGCATAAATTCTTAGCTCAACTCATTTATATAAATTTAAAATACATTACGTTCTGGTCATTCTATACTGAATGTACGAGTATATTGGAATGTTTTGTTTTGATTAAAAAATAAGACCTCCATGAAACTAATGGCACAAAGTATTAGTTTGATCCCTACTCTCAGCATTACTTATTTTTACCTTCTCGCTCTAATAACAAGTGCCTATTACGTACTAAGATCCCTCTGATTTCTGCTGTATGCGAGATACAGCATGATGCTGTAAAAAATTAGATATTACGATCCGTTTACAGTTCAGTAATTAATAACACATAACTTATTTGAGTTTGACACATTATAGTCGGAAGCAGATGGGTTTCCATTCAACTCAGATTATAAATATTTTACTAATTGAATTTAAATTAAAGACCATTACGTTAATACAAAAGAATCACCTGTGCCACTTTTGCTTTAATAAAAAATATTATAAAGAATAATAACATCAAAATCTTCTAAGTAATGTATCCATAAAAATACTGCTTACTCATTTTAACTAAGAAATGAAAGAAAATGTGAGACGATTTATAAAACACTTTAAAAACAACTGTTATTCATATGCATTTGTTATGTTAATATTTACTAAGTAGTACCGACTCGACGTATTGTGTCTACAATGCCAATAGTTACAACATTATCTTATATATCCATAATTTGCTTATGAAACATGTGAATATTATATAGTAGAAATATACCTACAGTATTGAAACAATATTCAGTTTTGCTCTACACAGACAGTCACTAACTAGGTGGGAAAAGGAAAAAGTAGAATTAAACATACTATCAAAATATTTTTACAAAATGTTTATATGACTTTAAGTAATCTTTCTATATAATGCGTGGAATAGTCAAAATTACACACTATTTTATACTTATCTACAATTAAAAGGAAAGCAATCTTAGAACATTTACGCTTCTCAAGTGATCTTCCTCGCGTCTACGACTGCTTCACTCGAGATAAACCGACACGTAGACAAATAAATCGTACGCACTACGGTTACACGCGCCATAAATATTACATACGACGAGTACACGCTAGTTCAAATTTACTTTATAGCAAACATAATAATGATGAAAGACGAATAAAAGAGTGACGGTTTTATGTCGGATATTTTCAAAACTTTTTTTAATAACTTAGTTTTATTAGTCAATTACATATAATATTTAAAGTATCATAAAAGAAAATATATTTTAACGTGAAGCCGGTCGAGGAGGAGAGGCGCAAGGGTGTGACTGTAATGCGACAGATTGTGGATTACATCCTCAATCCCAGAAACAAAATAAATAATATTTATTAAGTGTTCCACTTCTTCGGATCGACAAATTATCTTTGTGTTAGATCATCCAATTATCGAGGAAGGCTATATTACTAAAAGTTAATAGTTACGATATAATCCAATGTCCCGTATAGAATCATGCGTCATAAACAACTCCTGTCTATTTCGAATACACTGTGGGGGCAGAGCCACAGGTAAAAATTTGTAGGCACCATACGCAATGATTCGAAAATTGAGCTGAAATTCGGGACGAACAAACATATATTCGCCCATAAAACATATATTAGCCAAAATATACGTTTTTGAGTAGATAAGTGTTAATCATAAAGGTTTTCAAAGTAGGTTCATTTCTTTCCACTTGAATTTCTTACGTAGTAAATAAAGGTAAAATAATTCGGAGCCTTTCTCTTTGGATAATTTATTTTTTTTTTCATTTACAAGTTCTCGTTTAGCGAATACAGTACACTTTGGCATTACCCATCGTTCGTTTATGTTTTTTGGAGCGTCATTAAATATCTTTGGGCGATTAAGCGTTAAAGAATCATTTGGGCGTTGTTTAGGGAACATATTTCATAATTTTACATATATCTTATAATAAACGAACGATAATTTTTAATATTTTTGTTTGGTTTCTAGTGGCTTGAAAGTATTTTGTAACATCTTTAATAAAATTATACTCGTAGTAGCAACTGGCACTAACGCCTCTTGGGCAATGTTAAGCGTAAAATTGATGTCTTTATTATGTCATTTCGTATTATTTAAGGCCGAAGCCTGGTGCTAAGACTCCGTTCCCCACATCCTGTCTTCGGTAGGATTTTGAAATATTGCGTGTTAAGTAATGGAATTAGCTTCCGCGGTTTGTCTTTTTTGAAGAGCGAAGAAAGTAATTTAATAAATAGCACACAAAACCGTTTTGTTCAGAATCAGACGCTTTACCACTGTATTGTGAAAACCTCTAATTTACCTCAAATACTATAATTACTGAGATCAGTCTCAAATTCGGTTGCATCCGGTTGTCATTTGTGATACAAGCAAAACCTTTTAGCATTCCTTTCAGGTCTGTAAAAGAAATAAATTCGAGTTTACAATCTTTCAAGACTACATAATACTTAGTTGTTACTTATATGTTCGGTTTTGACTTCAGCCACTTACGAGTAACAAGGATACTCTGGATAACCTCTGCCTACATTGCTGAGAAAGGTTACATTTTTGAACATTTTAATGTTAAAGATCTTGATGCAATGACAGTCTCTTAGTTTTTTTGATAATGTGCGCACCGATTCCAATCATTGAAAAGGAAAAACAAAACAATTTAAAAGATTCAATTCACACATGATATAACGGCGTGACGACTTAAATAAAGAAATTGTGATTTCTAGTTTATAAATTATGAATTAATATTGATAGTCATCAATATTAATTCATAATTTGAGACATTATTCAAGAAAATGACGTCAGCGTTGGTGACGTCAATATTTTTAAAAACAACTCTTCACCTCCAAGCAGGACAGACAGATATATTTGTTAAAAAATATATACGTTCGAGGGCGCCAAAAGATGTACCCTGCGATATTTTTAAATGTGATTCGAAAAGACTTGTGTACTTTTTTATTTTTATTTTATATTACATTTGTCAAAGTAAATACTCTAAAAATATTTAAAAATAAATATTCATTATATTTTTTTAGACATACACAATTCTTATGCGAATATTATATAACGCTAATCAAAAAAGGGGGCCTTAAGGTCTTTTTTTGATCATTTATGAAAAAAGGGGGCCTTAAGGTATTTTTTTGATTATTAGCGTTATGTAAGTGATAAGGAAACGAAAATTTTATTACCAGGAAAAACAAATAAAAAAATCTATTTCTTGGAATCAAAACCACGGCTTTAGTGAGTTGGAAATAAAAATTTTAGTTATTTGTCAGACTCATGAAAAACAAAATAGTAAATTACAAATATATTTTACCTTATAATAAATTCAGCCAACCAATAACAGTGTTTGTACATTAAATTAATTTACGTTTATAATATTGAATAATGTTGATACTGGAGATGACACTTCATTAATGATTATCTTATTTATATTCGCTTTAAAAGCATTTTAAGATTTAATTAAAACAGTCATGGATCAATATTAAACCGGAAGTAAATCTTTGATTACAAAGAAACTGGAATGTGTTCAGGGGAACGGAGTATCTTAACACAAGGTTCCCAGGTTCTCTTTGCCTACTTATAATGTGCGGGATGCAGTGTGAAGTTCAAAGCAGTTCTACTCAATGAAAAAATATATTAAAAAAAATCTACAACAATATACACAAAAATAATCAATTGTTCTAATGATATACATTGTATTGGTATTCATTCAGCATTCACACCGACACCCGCTAGGTATAACACTTGACTAAAAGTATGTGTTATATAACATTATATATACAATGTCTATATCGTAACCTTTCAGTGGTCAGCCCCCGGTGTGCGAAAGACAAACGAATTATGAAGTTACTAAACTTAAATTTAAAATTTACTTATTATACTTTAGTATTTTCTATCCTAAGTGTGAAATAACACTTTATAACATAGTAAAAAATTATGAAGTGTCTTTCAGTTGACAAAACGCCGAGGGGACGGCGACGGACAATGAACGAACGGATACTTGAGACGAAAATGATTTGGGTTACTAAAACTATGTATTTTTTTTTAATTATGTTCCTATAATAAGTTCTCAGTTGAAAATTTGATAAAGCTGAAAAAAATCGTATTAGTCAGTAAGTGGATTACGTATACGTTCCTATAAATATTTTGTTTAACGCGTTGTTTTTCAAAGTAAGAGACAATTAGTCCAAGCACACTGTTTGCCACAGGATAAAATAAATTTCAATGGTATTATTTTATTTTAGAAATTATTATAATTTATTTTTATTTAAATATTAAGTAATAATAACAATATTAAAACTTTTATAATATTAACAAATTTAACTAACATATATCTCTTAAATTTAAGTTAATTTTATTCTAACTAAAACAAACTTGCTATTGTTTGAGTAAAATTTTCCGTATTCCGACACTTGGCGTGCTCTCGCCGTATATTGAAATTCCTGTGTCTTTCACTCGCGCCAAAATGTTAAAAATATTTCTTTATTAACTTCCTCGTGAGATAATATTGAAGAATTACTTATTCTTTAATCAAATATTATGACAATTTGCTTGGAAATTTTACTGCTTCATCGCACTAAAGCCTATTTATATTATGTAATTTATATTATGTATTATGCCGTGTGATTCCGGCTTAGAAAAGGAGCACCCTGGTCCTGATGGTGTCGTAAGAGGTAACTAAAGTATGTGTGGAAGAGTCACGTTGTTAGAAATGGCAACACGCATGGCCAGACTCGAGTATTATCACCCTCGGCATTTAAAACCGGCGTTAAGTAGTGGCTTCGGCCACTGCGCTTCGCATTGGGTAATGCCGGGCCCCGGTGGACCGGCAACGCGCCTGTACCTCCTTTGCAGTTACACGGGGCTGTGGGCGACGGTGACCGCTTACCATCAGGTGACCCGTACGCTCGTTTGCCGTCTTTTCCATAAAAAAAAATGTAAGATATAGTATCGCACGGTAGGTAAACTTAGGACTTCTGTTGCTCACTTTCCGCAGATTAAGGCATTTGTATGGTGAGAGCCGCTTTTTGAAATTTTACAAAAGCGAAAACATGAAATTATCTAATATTTCATTTTCCATGAGATAGGAGCAAATATAAGTTTGCTCCTATCTCATGGAAAATGTCGTATTTACACTCTCACACTTCTGCCCATGCACCAAGACAAGTCACCGTATGTTTTTGTTTATAGCAATACTTACGAATATATATTAAAACAATACATTTTATTGAATTTCGCAAAGATACTTGAAAGTAATTAAACCAGAAAAACTCATTATTTATATTAATTAGTTTCTGTGAAGCGCAAAAACAAACAAAAAGCTCATCCAAATGTCTCTTTTATTTGCTTTAAAGATCATTTATTCTTTTGAATTGTGAAAATTGAGATGGTAATTCCATTTGAATTTTTGATTGGGCCTTATTATAAATCTTACTTGTATTGCTCATTTTATTTTTTAAGTACCTACTATACTAGCAACCCTGCTTTGTCCGCTTTGATTTATTGTTATGTATTTTTTGTAGCTTCACGCTCCCATCACACATAGGCAGGCAGGCAGGCATGGCAGAGTAGACAGAGGAAACTTTAGGAACCTAGTAGGTAGTAGATTTTGTAAATGATGACATGCCTTAGGAATGTAATGCTCGCTCCAGGCTATTTCAAATGTATCATTGTCACTTATAATAATATGATATAAAAAAATGTTTTTCAATAAAAAATGTTCCGTTGAGTTTCTCGCACCGGTTCCTCACAGGTCTGAGGCATTCACTATAGTGAACATTTATTGACGAATGAAGCTTGTAACTTCTTTTAATAAAATATTTAAATTTAAATTTGAGATGATAATAACCACGAATTCTTGAATGTAATTTAATTTTAGCTAATTGTTGAATAACGACGGAAATTATGCATCAACACGTTTGATTTATTCCAATTGTCCATGGATTGTGGAGTATTAGTTCGACTGTAGTTCATAATCAATTCAAATTTTTGGTTAACCAAAGCTTTGTTGTTTAACCGTTATTCATATATTTATATTGTTAAGTTATCTCTATATTCTCAGGTCTTTTTATAGGCTCTTAAATGTTTTAAAGCTTTGTAACTATATAATATATTTTCTTAACTGATACTGCACGAGAAAAAAATATTCTCAAAAAAAAAAATAGCTAATCCTTTTATTGTAATTCTAACCTATCAAAATAAAACTGTAACAAAATTAAAAGTAAATTCAGATAAAATAAAATTGATCTCAATTTTGTATATAATATGGAACTTAGTCGAGATTTCACAATTTATTATTTAAGTAAAAGTAAAGGTTCGTTATAAAAAGAATACATCGGTCATTGATATCAATAAACAATATCCGTAGAAAGATTAAGAGCCAGTTCCGTAATCCGTGGACGACAGATAACGTTAAAATTGTTTAATTTAAAACAATAATCAAATGTGAAAAAAGCTTTAGTGCGTGACCAGTTGACCAACTTTTTTTCATCGACGTCACAATTAATAAAATTGATTTAAAACACGCCGCAACTTAAAAAAGATAAAAAATATTTTATTAACTTTATAAACAAAGTTTATTAAATAATTTTCACAAAACCACATAATTTCAAGTTGACAGGCGAGCAGCCCGTTGTACTGATGGAAAGTATCACGAACGTAGATTATAAAGAAAACAGCTATTAGAATAGCTGTATGAAGAATAAAGTTTATTTAATCTCATTAATCGTTTCGTTACGTCCTCCTGTGCCGGTCAATCTATATATGAGACGCTTTGAATTGGTACATGTTCATTTATTTATTTACTTATTTTTTTTTTCAGCTTCACGCTGTATCCCGCACTAGGCAGGGTAGGCAGAGGGAAAGGAAGTGAAACCTAGTGTTATGACACTCCGTTTCACTTCCGTTCCCCACTTTCCGCCGAATTTGAGGCATTGCGTGGTGAGTGGCGGAACTCAGCGCCGCGCTTTGCCTTGTTACCAGAGCGAAGAAATGAAACATTAAATATTTATTTATTTGTTTATTTATACAAATTATATTATATATAAATGTAATCCCTTATACTTTAATATTTAGAAAAGACACTATTCTCTCTGTCTTCATCGATATTGAAGTACAAAAAAACTGCAACCGTTTTTTTTTTTTATTAAAAACACATCATATAGATAATCTAAACTACAACAACTGACTATATTATGACTTACGCGCGTGATACTTAATAATTTTTAAATAAACATAATTTCCGACATTGATGCCTGTCTTGGCGAAGCAGGTGACAAGCAAAGCAAAGCACGGCGTTGAGTTCACCCACTCAACACACAGTGCCTCAAATTCGGCGGAAAAATGGGAGCGAACAAGACTGACTCAACACCAAGTTCCTTAGTTTCTTCTACCAAACCTGCCCTCAGAGCATATAATATTGAATTCAAAACCATCGTTATGTAATATAGAGTAATTATCACACGACGGCCGATAAATAAATAATGTAGTAACATTTTGATCTATCACCGTTCATTATGCTGATCGTACTTTTATTAATGAAGATTGAAACTGGACGTAATTGCATGCGGTCTTACATCCTTACCGATGTAAATGGAATGTTTTGCTTTTGAAAAATACATTTAGGCATTTAAGGTGCTGCATTAATGAAGTCTGCCTTTCAAGTTGCAATATTTTTAAATGAGACAGAAATTAAAGAATTGTCTGTCTAGACTCTACTATTAAAACTACTAGCACCTGATGGGCTTACACATTTTTTTTATCATCTTTATAAAATTAAAAATGTCACATTATTACTTTTATTAAATTTCTAATCTATTGGCAATGAATTCACCACTTAACATGTATTATCTGAGAAATTGTGCGAGGAATGTGAAACAAAGTGTTTTAAAACTTTATTCACACTATCTGTCATGTTGTAATACTTACACAAAAAATGCAAAATTTCAACGATGTACATAACATGTAATACAAAATGCAATAGTACAAACCGAGACACGAAGCTTTTCAATTTCGCTATAATATCTTAAGTTTGTCTAGAGAAATATAATTTGCATAATATTCTTTTTTTATAGAAACCTAACTATACTTATACTAAAAACTAAATGGTTTCTTTAGTTTAATACGCTCAATAATTACAATCTTACATTTTTTTTCTCTGAATTAGGCAGTTCCAATTATGTCATAAGGCTATCTGATAATAAGTTAATATTCATTCGTCACACACTACTCAAAATTATTTCCACTTAACCACAACGGAGAATCCGCGAGTTGAAGCTAGCAACATTTATTTAAAAGCAACTACGCACTAATAAAAATATACTTAGAGCAAAATGTTATTTGAGATACATATAAATTATATCAAAGAGTGATAAATAATGACATTTATCATTGCGGCGAAACGTTAGAGCGGAACTCACAAAATTACTAACGAAGTCGTGCAGTGAGTAATAAAAGTGCAATGAAAGTTTTACTTCAAATACTAGTTAGGAGTTTGTAGGCTCTATGATTAATTTGGAAAAGTCGACGCTTATTATTATTGATTAGTTTAACATAAGTGTTTATATTGGATATTTGTCTTACAGGGACAAAAAAGCAGCTTCATGCTTTAGCCGCATAGTATGGTTGGCAGAGGAAACTTAAACTTATGTAGTTCCTAACATTTCGATTAAGTTTTGATATATTGCAAGTAATGCGAAACTTAACGCTGCATTTTGTGTAATTAAATAATGAACTTTACCATGAGTGGGTATTGAACCCACAGTCAGACGCTCTGTCACAGCGATTTCGGAAGTATAATAAATACCTAAGCTTCCCTTACTTTCTTCAAAATAAGACAAAAGTATCGACATAAGAAAATACAACGCATTTATTTTTCGAGTGTTTTTATGTACGTCATTCTAATTCAGTGGAGCTAATTAAGTGTAGGTACATTTGTAGGAAATTAAAATAATATTATAACACAGCCTTTCTCTTACAAGTTCAACGAACTCTGTTTGAGGACACCTTTTATTCTGAAAGTGATTTCATTTTACAAAGTGTAAAATGAATGATAAGTGATAAGAGGAAACGATTTGCGGCAAAATATGAAAGTTTTAAGGCAGTTTTATAGCTACAATCTGTGAAAATTTTGGACATTGAAATGTTAAGTACCCATTCCTGAAAGATCTGACAGTATCTCTCTGCTCTGCCGTAACGATCTATCAATATTTACGTATGTTTATAATTATTACATATATATTTTTCCTTTATATAATTATTTACTTCACTTACAATTAAATTACCATGGCGAAAATAATCATTTTCGTCTTTATTGCTAAGACAATTGTTGCAAAAAATTTTATATATTTCCAAAAGTATAACTCAAAGACAAAAACCTAAAATAACAAACACTATACAAAAGGAATAATATTTATACAATTAAATTGTCATTTTAATGTGAAAATCTAGCAGAAACAATTGGGATTGCAATGTCTTTTTTTCTTTTTTTTAAAGTGAAAATGTTCTTTTTTTTCTCTTTTTTTATTAAAAAAATCCAATTTAAATTCCAGCCAATTTACCTTACTTATAAAATAATTTTTAAGAAAAAAATATACTACCATATTTTTTATGAGTCGCTAGTATTTTATAACTCGGACCCAACGCTGACGTTTGGCTGTTTCGTTTGGATTTCACTTTCCACTGAATTTGACATTTCGTGTGATTAACGGAACTTAACACCGCGCTTTCCAAAGCGAAGAAATGAGAATATTACATACTTAATTAAAAAATGATAATATTTTTTTTCGAGTGGGAATCGAACCCACAACTAACCGTGTTTACCGTCGCTGTTCCACTACATGACGACGGCCTCTATTAAAATTATAATATATCTAAAAAAATATTTTATTTTGTGCAGAGACTACAGACTAAGCTTTTAAAATCATATTTAATGTAAATTGTCTCCAATGAAACTGAAATCGATGAAGCTATGCCAACTTTAATCCAATTATTTGTTAGGAACGATGAGGGATACCTAGAGGTAGATATCATGAAAAGGATTTTATTCTATAATTAGGCTTTACAAATTAAATAACTGTTGGACAATCAAATTTATTTTGTTATATATCAGTATATACGCTGTATTCCAAAAAAACTGGATTAAAATGCTCCGTTCTCCATTTTCGTACCAAGATTGAGATATGAAGTGGCGGAACTTTGTCTTGTGTTTGGGGAATCGAAACTCCAATGTTTGCACATCAACAGTCAGAACAAATTAGAATAAAATGTAATTAAAACAAATAAATAATATTGAGAAATATTGTCATTTTAAAGCTGCTCACATATTCTGCATTTAAAAGAGGAAGCAAAAACAATTTATACATAAGAAACTTCGCTCTTTACTTTCTGTTCAATATATGCTTTCATACAATACGTGGATGTACTCGTAGATGCTGAAACGCTCTTGCACAGTTGTAGCGAAGAACAACAACACCTAAACTAGAGAACAGTCGGTCATTCTAGCAAATTACAGTTTAATATAAATTGGGCTTAAATAAAAATAAAGAATGTTTAATTTTAAGATACTTACTTGAAAAAGAAAACCTCGTACTAAGTATTCATTTTGTCACATATTTGTATGGATATTAGCAGTCGCTTTATATCTGAGGAATGTCTCTTGATATTACACCACTAATTTGCTAAACGAGATAAGTTTGACTATTAAATATATAATTATTTTTACGCTTTTGAATTTGAATATGAGAGCGATGTGAGAGCGATAGTTTCTTCTCTTCTTGCTATATGAACAAGTGCTTTGAGATCATATTATGATGAGTCTGGCTGAAGAAGCCATGGTAATGGGTTCGATCCCTATTTGAAAGAAAGTGATTTTTTTTTTCAGTTCGCCAGATTATAAGTAAAAGCGCTACGTTGAGCTGTACCACGCAAGACTCAACATTATTATATGTTGATTTTTACTCTGTATGCGTATGTGCTAGTGTATTTAACTATAAGCACGAAAGCCTAATGCTGAAATCTTCTACTCAAACATTCGGAATCCCACGGATTTTCTAACGGAAATAACAAGCGTTTAAGCGTTAAATGTTCTCAACATTGTGTGAATACAAAGAAAGATGAAGCTGAAAACATAACTATAGTAATTATATTGATTTTTTTAAATTAAGTTTCACTATGATTTTTGCCATTTAACGCATAAATAACTTTAGTACTCGTAGATATCTATTTAAGTTATAATGTTATAACATTTTTAACATTTTATTTTACACTTGAAAAGAAATGCAAAAATAGAAATAATACAAGTACAAAAGAAAACCCTAAATATAAGAATAGATATTAGACTACAAAGAATTCACTTATGCAGCTGTTTCGCAACTATACGACTTACCGTCATCTACATTAAGAAAGCATAATACATACGAGTACATTGACTTACTGAAGATTAATTGTATCCAGATGTAGAAAAGTTATTGTGTGCCCTTCACCTACATTACACACATAAATAGAATTATATTTTATAGCTTCTATAAATACAATATAAAAAAAATGTCTTTAAATGGCTTTTTGGTATGTCAGAAATAATATTGAATGTACAGAAAAATATTAAATTTCTTAGTTACTATCTGGGTAGAAATGATCCCTGTACATATTTATTATTAATCAATATTTAGTTTATTGAGTATTTTTAGTTATACATAGATGTATTTATTAGTAAATTTTGCTTTGTGTGAGAAATAAAGTTTATAAATCATATAGATTTAGAAATAAATAAAATGTAATGCAATAAATTAGGATAGAAAATGAAGAACAGATTATCTTGACACTAGATCATATTCATATACGCTTCCTTCTCGTAAAAAATTTAGAAATATTACAGAATTATGCCGGTATTTTCAAGAGGCAATTGACAATACAAAATTGATTTTTAGACATTGTGTGTTGAGTGGCGAAATTCAATGCAATTTGTCTTGTTACCAGAGTGACAAAATTAGAATAAATTCCCCCGAGTGCGAATGGAACAGCAATTGTGACATTTACGTGACTTACTCGTATAATGCACTGCTACGCCACGATGGTTTTTACATTATATTTAAAAGTAAATAAACCCTAATAAATGTCAACCCGCAGGTTACACAATCCACCCTCTAGAACCTCTCTTAATTCTAATCAAATGTGGTCAGTTCTCACACTTGTGTACATTGCGTAATTTGCAAACTTCTGTAATTAACAGTGAGTTTACGAGATTCGTCGCGCAGCACATGTATAGATGATATACGTATATTTTTACTATGTTTTAAAGTGTTATTCCACACTTAGGACAGAAAATACTAAACTTAAATTTAAAAAGCGTATAAAAATTTTGAACGCGTATAAAGGATTTGAACCCGCGCCTTTGGAAAACCGTTCAATTGAACGAATGGCTTAGGTGGTCAGAGCGCTGGAACGGTTTTCCAGAGGCGCGGGTTTAAATCCTGCTTCATTCAAAATTTTTATACGCTTTTTAAATTTAAGTTTTGATATGTTAAATTTAAGGTTTGATTACCATTGCTGCTCAACTGCGTCACATAATATTTTTTATTTTGCATTGCTGTTATAAAATTGTGCAAATTAAACTATCACATTATATTTCAAGCGTGTACAATCGATACTTCTATACTTTTAATGGCTTAAAACTTTTTATGGGATAGTCTCGAGAACGGAGTGTATGTATTTATTTTTCTTGATATATATAGAGAAACGGTTTTCTGTTTGTGAGAAAGTAAGAGAAAACATAGTCTGAATTTAAAATATATATCTATATAAATATATAATCTGTTTCTCGTTTTAAAATCAATTTTAGAGACATGGCGTGTCAGAATAACGGCGAGTCAGAATGATATATTGTACGATTTTCAAGAGGAAGAGTGTGGCGAAAAAATTGAACGTAACAGAAATAACTCGAACCCACAACTATCTCATTAACAATCTGACACTTTCTGATTATATTTGAACCTACGACCCAATTTATTTGCATTAAACGTAAACAGCGTTATTTATTGACAATAAGAGCGTGTAGCCGCCAGGTGCGTTGAAAATCAGTCATAACTCAATATAACAAGGACGCGGACAAATATTGCTTTCAATGTTTGAGTAATCGACGGTTGTAAGCCATACAATAATGATAGCATTAATAATATTAGTACTATTTGCGTTTAGGATCTATACGTAAATTGAATGTGGATTGTTAAATTAATCGTATGGGATGAGACTGACAATGGTAGCTTTAAGTCATGTTTCTATTTGAGGGAATATTATTACTTATTTAATTTTAATTTCGTATAGTGAAATATCCTGCGAGAAAGAATTTTCCACGAGCTAGCGACTCATGAAGACGTGTCCACTCATGTGGATGATTGGACACGTCTTCATGAGTTGCTAGCCATTATCGATGCAAGATTGCTAGCACTCCAATAATTTTCGGTAATATTTAATAAGAGAATTGGTAGGTACCAAACAATTTTTTCCTTGCCCGCGATCGACTGATAAGGGGCGGCGATGTGCTGGTCGACGGTTTGGCGTTCCCTGGTATAGATATATGGTAAATAGGACAAAGCATTGTATAAAAGTTTCGCCATTCATCACCGCCAATCGTCAACAATTCGGCGAAAAGCGCGCGGCGCGTGACTACTATAGAATCAGGTGGCAGCGGAATGTCTAAACATTAGTTTTTCATACTCCCTCTACCTACACCCAATATGCGAGATACAGTGGAAAAATGAAATGTAATATAATTTAAAAAAAACTAGCACACAAGCATTTAACTATATGAACTTAGAAAACTTTCAACGGGCTAAAACAATTGATTAAGACAAGTGTCCCAACACATCACGCGCAAAGATATTACATGGTAAGCTTAAAGGGTACTTGTGGGCAATAATATATAACATTGTATGTGAGAGGTGACAAGAAGAGTGTGTGTAGACTTTTGAAGGTTGAAGTACATCCCTACGTATTGTTAAAAAATATGTATACTAGCGTCCTTAGCTGTAAAACCCAAGACAGTGGGTTTGATTCCCAATCGAAGGATTGTTAAGACATGTATTAGATATGCCTGTTATAATGCAATTTAGTTAAATATTTTGACCAAAACCTGAATGAACAAAAAAAGTAAAACGCAATGATAGAGGTGGACTATGTTTTCAGTATGTAGAAAAGAACAATGGAGTTACTTATATTGAACTGTTGCAGAAAATTCAATAACTTAACAAAGCAAAGTGCGGTGTTGAGCTCCGCCATTCTAAGACAACGTTTCAAATTCAGCGGACAGTGAGGAACAGAACAAATTATCTTAACACTTTAAGTTTTCAAGTTCCTTCTGCCTAGTCATATGCATGATGTAGATAAAAACCAAAAACGAGACTCCCATAAAAAAAATATTTTAAAATTTAATGCTAAATATAAAGAACTTTTAACTGAAACGCTTTAAAGTGAGCCTGAACTAAATTTGATTTTGAACTTGAATGGTTAATGAATAATGCAATAAGTTGTTAGAGCTTCACTTGTAGCCCAACAGAGATCATATTTCATGAGAAACAAGTTAAAGATTACTTACTTACTTACTTACTTAGCTTACGCTATATCCCTAGCGGGGTAGGCAGAGAGAACGGAGCGCCAAACGCTACGGTCTCGGCATACCTCTTTCGCCTCGTCCACTGTCATCAACCTCTTCATACATGCCCTCCGGGGGGTCCTCATGCTTTTTACGTGACCTTCCTCCAGTATCGTCGATACTGTGTTTTCGAAGGTCAAATTAAATATTTTCTCGAGTGGGTACACTTGTGACTGTAAACGTGACAATTTATGGGTTCGATCTCTTAACACACAATGCCCTAAATTAGGCGTATATATATCTTATTACCCCGAAAGAAAATCAAATCCACAATTATCACGCTACAAATTAATTCATACAGTTAAAATACAGAAATAAACAATACTATACTGTTATTTAAATTAAATCATTATTTTTTTACAATTTTCTGCTTTTTGAACACTGCTATAAAGGCAATGGAAATAGTAGTAAATAAAAATTCTATTATGACAACGGCCGGATGATTTTTTTAGTTTGTCCCAATTGCCACTTTTAAAGAATTGATTTGTTAATTTAACAGGTTGTTACATTTATTTAACCCAAAATAAAATATTTACAGCAGACACGTAGGCGTACACGTAGGTGGTCAGCGGAGAACATAATGAATTAATCCCATTTTAGAAACTTTAATATAATAGGTGTTTGTAATTTTGTTAATGAAGTAAAGTAATTTATTTAGCATTAAAAGTTAATTTCATATTTTTTTATATTATACCTATACCCAACAAAAAATTGTATTTAGCACATATCCGAGTAAACGGAGAGAACCTGGTGCTAAAATGCTCTCCTTCTCATTTTTTACTCAAATTTGAAATGTTTTACGTGTCGTAATTCGACACTTTGTTTTGCTACCAAAGCCCAGAAATGACAATAATTTATTTCCCCAGGTGGAAAAATTACTAAGGTACAGTACATATAATTATACAAATAATTCTTTTGACAGCTTATCTTAGCAGTAAACGCTATAGTAGTTTTTTTTTTAAATATTTCAATCCTACAATTCTTCAATTCTTCTATTATCTTACATGCTAAATCTATGTAATTTACAATTCTATAAGGCATTTTATAGGTATGAAGGGTATTGCCCTATCAGATGTATAGCGTGAAGACATTAATATCTGGTGACTCACACATATTTTCGTTTACAAATATTTCATACACGTGCTAGTAGTTTATTAAAAACTGAGTAATGTGACAATCGCTTCCTAATCTGACTGAAATATTGTGTTATTACATGAATTTCTTATAAATACACAAATTCTCAAAAGGAGATGACTGAACGATCGACTCATATAAAACGTAGTGATAAATCATTACTATAAGATAATAACCTACCTACCTTTAAATCCTGCAAATGATTTCCCCAAATCTCGTAAAGTGTCCTCTTGCGGATCTAATTTGCAAAGTTCTAGCTGAACTTACCAAACAGTTTATGATATTTGTTGGGTACCTTTTAAGAATATATGTATATGGAACTGAGTAGTCCTGATTAAAAGAATATCCTAAATCTTATAGTAACGTTACTTCGTGGGTTTCGTGAACGATTCTTCTAGTTTTAGGACTATTTTTATTTCAGTTGGATTTAGTTTAATGACAGTTACCTAAGTGTATTTCGTAGAACTACCACTACTTAAATAGGCAGATCTTGAATTTATGTTTATTAAGGTCGTCAGGGCTTAGTGGTACACAGTCTCGTATAAACGAGATGCTAGTGGGTTTGTTAGTAAAAGTAACCCACCACTGAACGTAGTGTCAGAAATTCAATGACAGTGGAAAGCAGGGAACAGAGTGTGTGTACACTAGCCTTGATCTGGTTTTATGTATATTTAAAAAAAATGTTTATTTGCAAATCCCATATACATATATCCCATTTCTAAGTAAGCGTAATCTAACGCCGTGCGTTATCTAACTGGTGTATTCTTTGAAGTATTTTGATGACTTTCTAATGTCAACCTTAATGGTTAACATACAGAACCCTTAAATAATTGTTAGGACTTAGCTAACATTTGGCATATGTAATATTATCATGATACATTTTAATTTGATACTAACATATAAAATATTTATAGATAATATGTTTTAATAACTGAATATTTTAATCTTAGTGCATATAATAATTTAATCAGCTTTTGCAAGTGAGATTTCATGTTACTGATAGTATGAAGCATGAAATTCAGTGATAAAATTATATTATACGTAAATTATTACTAAAACATGTCAATACATCTAAATTACAAAATGACAGGTCTTGCACAGCCAAAACTACTGGACGTAGAAACATTAAACCCTTAACAGTATCGGGGAACACTAAAAGAAGATGTCCTGAAATCCTTGCTGTACGGTGACCGAAAAATCGAAGTTTTCCATTTAAGTTTTCTTCAAATTCCTCTCAATACAATTGCGGTCGTTTACTAGTTTTAATATTCTAATGCAAAGAGCTGCGTTTAATTATGCTCAAAACATGGCGTGGATGCATAGACGTAAATCTGAGTGTACTCACGCACTTAGTTTCCTTTGTGTTTTTTTTATGGGAAAGACGGCAAAAGAGCGTACGGGTCACCTAGTGATAAGTGATCACCGTCGCCCATGGCCTTGATGGCTCTAGAGAAGTTACAGGAGCGTTGCCTGTCTATAAAGTAGTTGGGCACCGGGGCCCGGCATTACTCAATGCAAAACGTAATGGCGTAAGCCACTACTTAACGCCGGTTTTAAAATAAGAGCTATACGAGCACACGGCGGTTTACGTTTTGTAGTAGTTCGTACAAACGAAGTTCCCAGTAACAACTTGTCTAAGATAAATTCAACTTAGCAAATTTACGAATGCGCAACCCAAGTTTAACCTCACATTAGGTCTACTTACTAAGAGTTAAAAGATCAAACATCAACTAAAACAGACACGCTAATAAGTTCATTCTATTCAGAAGTTCTAAATACGAAGCAACTGCTACCCAATTATGACTTCACCTGCACCTGAACTTTACATCTTTTCTGATGGTCAACCAAAATTTATGTTGCATAAAATATTTTTATCTCCAAACAAATAAATGTTTATACATAACTAATAATGCATATTGTATCATTTTACGTTCACTCTTGTAGTAATTTACAGATGCATGAGAACATATAAAGTAGAAGATGACAGACTTAAGTATATAAACGAGACTTTGGTATATTGAATTAACAACACATGTAATTTACAAAGGATTTGAAAAACGTACAAATGAAGGAGAAACAAGATCAAAGTTATTGACGTAAACGTATTTCTCAAAATTACATTATCTTCAATATTTCAAATACTGTTTAGACTGTATCTATTAGTATCAAATCTGTATCTATCAGTTTTAAAACTCAAGACGTTCAGGGAGATCCTGGTGATAAGACGCTTTTTGAGAAATGAGTTTTAATGTATTTTACCTTTCAAGTAAAAATAGAAGGAAGTGACCGGGGTGTTTGATATTAGCTTCTATTTGTACTTTAAAGTTATCTTAGAACTAAATGGTCTCGACAGTCAGCCAACAGAGTGATCCTGTAAGTATTTATTTTTTTCTTTTGAAATACGGAAAGCTAAAAATATAAAAACTCTTTCAAATTTCATAAAAACAATGTATTTTTTGATCGTAACACTAACTAGCATAGGGCATTATTTTTGTTAAAACCTTAAATTCATCTTAATTTCAAGGCATTGCTTAATTAATACTTATTTATAACATTTAAATTGCTTCTCGCCGTCTGCATAGCTTTCTTCCTTTAGTTTAGTTTTAAAATGTAAAAAGTAACAGCCTTGATTATGTATTTATAGGAAATTTTCTTTACGTTATTAACAAATGTAAAATGCCTCAGGTAACAGGTTCGATTTTGACCTCAAAACAATATTCTATTAATATTTTAGACATTTGTAAGATGGATATTTGTTCCATTTCATTCATGAGAAACTACGGAACAGATTTAGATGTAACTTTGTTGTAATATAACTCATGCTGGTCACCCCCAGGAGGGACTGAACTCACAACAATCGTATTAGCAGTGGTGCATTAGTGCTGCGTGCCTCAGCGCTGCAGTTAATTTCTAGCAACATTTGTTTATTTTATTTCATATTTATGTTCTTGTACCGTTTTGAAATATTTTATCGCAAAAACATACACATACTGATATACACATATTGATTTCATAATTTAATTTTTCTAAGTATTTCTTTTATATAACACTTGAAGTGTTATTATATAAAAAATGTAAATAGATCATTTATACCTAATTCTAATATAAGTAAATATAAATAAGTGCTTAATCGACACAACGAGAGAGAAAAATATATATTTGTATCGGTTTACAATTGCGCCCTAACTAAGGCCTCTGGTCACTATAGCCAACATTAGTATAAACAATTGAAAAAAAATCTCTTATTCATTTTCAAAGTTATAACTACACATTCTTAGCTATATTTAATACCACACAATTACAATAAATCTCTCTACGATCGCAGATCTCAGTAACGATTGCTTTAAGAGCCAATAATAGGTACTATGATAGAGCTATAAATAACCGCATATTGCTTGCTGTTTATCATTGTTTTATATTATTGAGACTATCGTGGTGTAGAGTCATAAATTTAAAATAATACTAAAGTGTAAATATGTATATATTTTACCGAAAATTGGTGTTTACGTTAAAACCTCACTGTCGTCTGTCGCAATCATTACATACTAGTGATCTCATTAAGTATATTTATTAAAATCTTTTTTTTACAAAAATGTATCTATTTTTTCAAATGATATTTCATATATATTTATACATTTGGAATTATATTAGAAACAAAATTCAAAAGTGGATGTCGCATTTATGTAATTTTTGTTTCATTACCACATTTTGGTAATCTGGTTAAAGAATGGGGAACGGAGTGGTTTTGTTTTCTCCTTGTTGGTGTATAAAGTTTGGACCGGAACGATTTTTTTTCTTATCACTACATTTACTTAAAATGTCTTATGCTTAATAACAATAAGGAACGAAATGTCTATATAGGCTTTTGCACATTTGGCTATACGCGGAAACACGGTAGACTAAAGAACAGAGCCCCTGGTTTGTATTAATTTGATTCAAAAGTGCTAACAAATGTCTATTTGAATAAAGTATATTGTACATTTTAAAAAATATATATAATACTTGTAATAGAAAAGATAATAAAAGTAAACGATAACTCTAAGTAACTCTAAGTACCAAACGTAGCCGGTTGAAAACTTTTATTGCAAAGCAGATAACTTGTTCAGAACTTGTTTAATATTGTCGCCTCGAGAATTTATCTAATAATAACGTTAGATTTTTATGAAATGAAAACGGTATACTGCAAAATGTTCAAAATGTTGTGTTCCCAGATATAGTCGGCGTCAGTGCAGGATCTTTAAGATAATCGAAAAAATACATGTAAATAGTGTTCACAAAGCATTTAAAGCAAGCAAATTGATTAATAAACTACAATTTTTAATAAATTTGTAAAAGTACAAGATATGGTCATAGAAGTATAACCATAGATAGATCAAAATGAAGAAATCTTTAAAAAACATTAAATTTAAAAACGTATAAAAATTTGAACGAAGCAGGACTTGAACCCGCACCTCTTGGAAAGCCAAGCGTTCAAAGTTTTATACATTTTTAAATGTTGTATTTTTCTTTCCTAAAATGTGGAATATCATTTAAAAATAAACAAGTAAACAAGTCTATAAAATGAACCAAAACTCAAAATTATAATTCAAAAAGTTAAATTGAATTTGAAAATATTTAAAATTAAATTCAAAATTCAAAGGTGTTTCATATAAAATGTACTGATACTGAATATTTCGTACCCGAAACGTAACGCGAACACACTTGCGTAGTCTTCGCGCTGGCGTGTTCAAAGGTATTATTCAAGTTAACGCACGAAAAACGTAGCATCTGACATTTTAGTAGTTGCTGTTCTAGTTGCATATAAAAATAAAAAATATAAGTTATTTTATTGTGTATGTTTCTTGAATATGTGACAAGAAATGGTATTCTTTTCAAAACAACGTACATACAATGCGTACAAAATATGAAACTTATATTTTGTATTCGTATAAAATTAAAATATCGTGTAATAATATCGATAGTCTTTGCTCTAGAACGACTGTAGTTGACCTGTTGCCCTATTTTATAAATAATACGTTTTATCATAGACAACTGTTCCCCTTTAATTACCATAACTACAAAAAAGTCAAGAAACAAAAAAAGTAAAGTAGTAAGTAAAGAAGACATTATTAACTGAACTGTTAAAGTTATACAAACCTTCAATAAAAAATAAAGTATGCGTCCAAATACGATATAACGTAAATATTTGAATGTTTGCTTACTGACTTAAATAGAGATAAATAATACTTTTTTTATATGTTATAAAACGATTTCTTTTAGATTTTGTCTAGAAAATCAACGGTAAAAGAAACTACTAAATAAGAACATGATCAATGTTTCTTTTAATCTGTTCTCTGTTATGCGGTTATTTAACAAATAATGTGTAGTTTATATCTACGTTGTAACTATAATATATTAAAACCCAAAAGATATTTTAATATAAATATTAAATAATTATAAATGTTACCGGTATTCATATTGTTAAAATAATAATGTAATATAAAAAAATATTATTAAAAAAACATAAATTTTAATAATATTTACATTAGAGTGTATAAATCTGGATAAAAACTTTAAAGGTTTCTTGCTTAAAGCTCAAAGAAAAACTTTCCTTATAGAAGACATTTGGTAACGGACGGTTAAGTAAATGGATGATCGATCGAACGATTGGTTTAAGAAACCTCTAATGTAAAGAACTCTAATGTAAATATTATTAAAATTTATGTTTTTTTAATAATATTTCCGTATTCTTCATACATAACCTAGGCTCACTTTGTTCCCTATTTTCCACTTTTAGAGACATTACTTGTCGAGTGGGGGACTTCTACTGTGCGCTTAGTTTTGTTACAGTTGTTTGAGAGTTTATTGACATTTACATATATATTTATGGAACTACTCTCTAAAATTAGATAAAATAAAAATATAATAAAAGAAACCATCAGCACAAAATAAAATTAATATAAATACTTTTTCTACTGCCTAAAGCCACACTTCACTCAAAAGACATTCTTTAAGGAAATATAAGATTTATATTGATATCTTCAAATACATATGTAAGAAGCCAATAAGAGGGTGAAGATCTTTGAAACACATTCGATAACGTTTTACCATTTATAGACTTTTACTGCGTTATTGGATGTACGATGTGAAGTAAGTAACCTTTTAAGCGTATTTTATCTTTGAGTTTTTATTTTTTATTTCTGTGAATGATTTCAACATAAAAATTATTTTTATGCCTCAACACACACGATGGTTGATTCCAATAGTCTGCAATATTACTAGTTACAGGATCTTTAAAAAAAAACACACACTTTGTACCACATTTAACTAAGTGGATTGAGAAAAAAAAGAGACATTACATATTAAATATACTCGGAATATAAGGCTGTAAAAATAAAATTTTATTCTGAATTGTAAATTAAAATAAAAACGTGGAATTAACAGTCAGATTATTGTGTAGTGGGCCGAACTGTAGGCTACTTCGGAATTATCTTATCATAGTCATGATGACGTCCTATTAAAGAATTATGGTAAGTATGATTAAAGGAACTAATTGAAAACAAAAAGTAACATATCTTTTTTCAGTCTTTGTAGATACAGAAATAATCAACGCACAGCTTAAAATATTATTTCTCTTAAATAAGTTATACTATCTATATATTATATTATGTGGAAACAATTTATATTTATTGTGTGTGAAGAATGTAGAGTACTCGTGTGATATAATAACGTTGTAGATATAAATATCTTATCATTAAAAATTACGAGAAGTTTTAAACATATTACATTTCCTCGGTAATAAGGTAAATTGCGGCGGTGAGTGCTGCCACTTTAAATACGCTGGAAAATTAGCAAACTGAACTAGACAAGAAGTGCTTTAACACTAGGCTTCTACAATCTTTTTGCTCTGATATTTCTATTAACCTCGTCGTTGTATAGTAAATATGTCATATTAAAATCATAATATATTTTTTAGTTATTCAAATATAAGAGACTAGAATTTGAACTTACAACCAAATTAGTTAATACTCATTCAATACGTCACATATACATATTTTAATAGAAACGTCAAGCAGAAAGTGATAAAGGTATTTGCTATTAATCATTTATTAGACAACAAAGCACCTGTACGTTTACATGAAAAGACATTTACAGATGAAAGGCGTAAACGGAACAGATTCAATTGTTACAATTAAAGCAAGTGTTTCCTTTTATTTGTGGCGGATGTATTTTTATTGAATGGTAAAAGCCAGTTTTATATCGATTATATTTTTAAAAGACTTTTGTAAATCTCACTTGAAGATTTTAATTAAAAATTATATCTAAATACTTTATTTAGTACTGTAATTTTTATTAAATAAAGCTTTCCTGTCGTGGCGTAATGACACAAGCGTGCGACTGTAAATGCAATAGGTAGTTGGTCCGATCAACTTCGAGGAAATTAATATTTAATATTTTCATTTCGTCACTCTGGTAGACAAAAGGCGACGTTGAATTTCGTCGTTCAACACACGATAGCTCAAATTTACCGGAAAGTGGGTAACAGAAAGGAGTCTTGTAACACTAGGCTCCCAAGTTCCCTCTTCCTATCTTAAAATGTGCGGGATGGCGAGGTTAAGTTAAACAGAATATGATTACACCTAAATACTTTAGTACTTTAATGTCTATATTTTATATTTATAAACCCCGCGTGTTCATGTTAAACAGAAACAAATATATTTATAATGTACTGATTGTTATTAAAAAATAGAGCTTACTTATACACGTTTATTTAAATTTACCTACTTAACTTACTTTACAAGTATACGTTAAATTCCTATTCTGCTACAAATAATTTATTTCTCAACATTTACTCAATGTAATCATATAAATCTTTAATGTATAATAAAAACTACTACAACCATTCTTTATTTCATTCGTAACTACTTTTTACTTCATACATTTCTTCCTTAATGTGTAATTTCCAAGTAAGATGCACTTTCACCGAGCTCCTAACAGCTGCAACGCTAATTTAATTCTACATCCGTTTGTAAATTATAAGAATTGCTGCAAACTTTTAGTAGATTTCGAGCGAAAATTTTTATCTCGATAAGCTTTTATCAACATGTGTTCTTCAAAATATTTATAACATAATTGAACACGAATCGTTAGTAGTATATGTATTTAATAATTACTATATTGAATTATACCTTGAAGAAGTTAATAAATTATATTATTTAAGACCTGTGGTGGCGCAGGGGCAGAAACGTGTCACTGAAAAACGACAATTCGTGGGTCAAAACCACATCCTCACTCGAGGAAATGCAATATTTAGTATTTACAAATTTAATATCTAATGTTTCCGTTTCTTCGATCTGCTAAAAGGGCAAAACGCGGCTCAACTGGTCATAAACCAAAACGTGAATAGACTCGTTAATCAATTGTATAAGTTGCTTTAGATAATTTTCACGATAACCAGCAGAATATCGGAGAAGCTACTTGGATTTTACGTCATCATATACGTATGTATATTCAAGTTCATATTTTAGGTCAAGAAAGATTTCATAAAAATAAATGTAATGTTTTTTTTTGTTGTGGCGTTTAGTATTTAAACAATTCATAAGTTTAAGTGCGTTTTACTTACTTAGTTTTACATATTGAAATTTAGTAATTTATCTCGTAAATACATTATAGAGAACGCCTTTTTTGTCTACTGAATTATTATAAAATAATAAATTAAAGCCTTGAGGCCTGTTGTGGAGCAGGGGAACAAGCGTGTGACTGCAAACGTGAAAGATGTGAGTTCGATGCAAATTCGAAAAATTGAAATATTTAATAACTTAATAATAACTATAGTAACTAGTCAAAGGGCGGCATTAAGTTACGCCATTTAACACGCAATGCCTAAAATTCGGAACGTAGTAACAGAACGGAGTGTCTTAATACTGGGTTCCCAAGTTCCCTCTGCCTACTCTGGTATGTACTAGATATAGCGTGAATCTGATTATTAAAACCCTTATTTTGTCTAACCAGCAAATGTGTTATACCACCAAACAAGCTAGTGTGTTTACAGTAAAATAATATAGGTATTTTTTTTCAGCTTCACGCTGTATCCCGCACGAAGCAGGGTATGTAGAGGGGACCTGGGAACCTAGTGCTAAGATACTCCGTTCCAATTTCGTTCCCCACTTTCCTCCGAATTTGAGGCATTCCGTGTTGAGTGGCGGAACTCAACGCCGCGCTTTGCCTTATTACCAGAGCGAAGAAATGAAACATTAAATATTTAAATTGAAAATATTAAATATTTCATTTCCTCGATTGAGGATCGAAACAGAGATCGGGAATCGTCACAGTCACACGCTTGTGCCGCTGCGCCACGTCAGGCCTCAATATATGTATTTACTTAACAAAATATATTTTCTCTATATCAACATTAGTTTGATAATTGAACTTGAAATTATTTCAATATTTGAAGTCATCGTCAAAGGAAAGGCTTGTACAAAAAGTAATTTATATATTTTTCGTTCCGCTATACCTCCTTGATAGAAGGGTAATCAAATACACAAAAGGATCCTAATACTAACAATATGTAAAAACATTTTTTTAAATAAATGAGATTGAATTCACATACTTCCGTTCCCCATATATACCCCTTTGGCTTTTAGTATCCTAACCTACGTTCGTATCCTACCCTAGCAGACTATGTATAAATCATGCCAATATAATAGAATAACCAATAACAAAACGGCGCACTGAGTGCTTAATTGAGCAATTAGCATTAGTACCATCTAACTGTTAAGGTAAGCCGATTTAATATACCACTATCGATTTAAGCACTTACGATATGTCAATGTACAATGTTGTAATGACGGTTATCACAGGTTGATATTTCGTGTACATGACTATGACTATGGGACAACGTCTGACTGTGAAGTTAGTGAGTTCGATCCTCACTGTGGAGAAAGTGCATTTCCAACAGTGGGGATCCCCATTTATACTTTCCAGAACCACGGAGTAAAAAGGAACCTGTCAATGGTATCGAAAAAATCCGATTTTCATTTTCCGTTAAAATTCATATTAAGTGGCGGAACTCAACACCGCGCTTTGCATTGCCGAAGCGGACGAACGAAAATACAATATAACTTTCTCACAAACGAACTGAAACGATTGAAGCTTAACGTAGCAAACGTAAATTACGTTTTAACAGTGTCCCCATTACGGGCATCGGCTTAATTGAAGTCCCCGTCGAGACAATGACAAATGTTTTTAAACGTTTTGTAGATTGTTTTTGTTTCATTATGTTTTACTTTGGATGTACTTTTTAAACGTGTTAATATAACTGCAAATAAACGTATAAATTAATATATTAAGTATGTAAAGTTTTTATTCTTCAAGCCGTCGTAGCGCAATGAAACATTGAGAGATAGTTAACTTTTCCTCTCTCTAATGGAAAAAATATTTAAATAATGTTCATTTTCCCGCTCTCAAAAACTTCGGTAAGCTCTACAATTTTATATGAAATTCGTTGGAAAATGGGCCTCGGAGTGTGTTTACGCTAGGTTTCGTCTACCTACAGTTGACACTGTTTTCTTTTAAACATTTTTTATTGATTTTAGATAGGATTTACTTATCTTCAAGATTCTTTCTAGGGCCCTGGCCTTTAGTGGCTTTAAATGTGATATGAAATTTGGGTCGTATTCATTTTTAAATGTTTATTTATAGGTTCCATTTTTTTCCAAATTCAACACCATATAATGTATTAAAAATATACAAAATTTACTTGACTTGATTTAATTTTCATTTCAGCCTTTTGAATACAATCGAAATCATTAAGACTTTAATTATCACAACAACAATTAAAGAGTGACCACGCGGCTCCCTTTAAAACGAAGTTTGATGAACTTTCTCAGTTAAACCCGATATTTAGAGTGAAATTACGGTGCTTAACGCCAACCGTAATCTTAAAAGAACAGAGAACTAAAAATTAACTAAATTAATTAATTTCCATGATTTCTACCATAAAACCATCTGGTACAGTCAGACACTACAATTTAACCACGATAATATTTGCTGGGAAAATAAGTTTTAATACTTTAATGTAGCCTGTAACATTTATGATTTACATACAATACTACTAATATACTTTCTTAATATAAAGAGTAGGTCTTTATATTAAAAAAGGATTTGATAAAGTTGCATTTATTTCTACTCATAGAAATATATTTATACAAATTTATCTCAAGTAACAATGTGAACGTTGATGCTGATCGTGCCTTGCTATCTCTAGTACCACGTTCTCGCTTATACGCTTGGCTTAGGCGGAACGTGACATTGAGTCATTTTTTTTCATGTGTGTAGCGAGCTTTCATTGATTTTAGTAAAAAAAAGAACAAATATTTACAAAAGTATCCAATTAGCACAGCTTCATATGCTGCATCGTTCATATTGTCATCGATACGTTTTTTAAAAAATATTCTTTAAAATGTGTTTTAGCGCTATAAAATATTAAAAAAATATGATGATACTGCGAGAAATACGAAGGTAAAAGATATTATGTTTCTAATTTGCATTTAAAATCCAAAGGCCTTTTTGTGACGGTGTCAGAGACTGCGCAAGTTTTCTTGTTGATGATACTTTTATTTTATCTAAAACTCACCCCTTAGTAACATAATATTATCGAATTATTCACAGCTAACGTATATTTTGTTTACATAATTATATATATATTTTTTTATTTTGATGTTCTTGTGTCGTCACAACTTCGTAGTTATCTCTAGACTCGTAACAATTTTTTGAACGTTTTCTAAATAAGTATTTTTAAATCCTTAGTGTAAATTTGTGGATGAATAAAAATAACGTTCGACCTTACCTATGGTAGCTAGATTTGTAAAAAAAATTCTTTACAGAGATGCTATCAATATAAATAAATAATGAGGCCTGTCGTGGTGCAGCGGCACAAGCATGTGACTCTAACCGACAGGTTCTGGGTTCGATCCCCACTCTAGGAAATGAAATATTTAATATTTTCAATTTAAATATTTAATTTTTCATTTCTTCGCTGCCTTATCTGATAATAAGGCAAAACGCGGCGTTGAGTTCCGCCACTCAACACGCAATGCCTCAAATTCGGCGGAAAGTGGGGAACGGAAGTGGAACGGAGTATCTTAACACTAGGTTCCCGGGTTCCCTCTGCCTACCCTGCTTGTGCAAGATACAGCATGAAGCTAAAAAAAAAATAAAAAAAATAACAAAAGTATAAGAATTTTAAAACAGCTTGATGAGAACTCATGGCTTAATGGTCGGAGCGCATGGACGGATCCCAAGGGGTGCGGGCTAAAACCCGCTACGATCAAATTTTTATGTGTTTCAAATAAGCATATAGGGATTTTTTATTGTTTATTTATATCAAAAAAAATCATAATAAGCAACCTTTACATGTTTATTTCTTAACAAAAATATTTCGATAAAATGGAAATACAATGTAAGCATACAAAGGGGAAAGGGCGTATTGTGACGTAGTCGCTAAGCAAAATTTATTGAAATTCAAGCAATATAAAGGGGTGAACTTGGATATAAAAGCAAAAGGTATGGAAAATGGTAATATCACAGCGTAAAATTTCTCTAAAACACACTGACGTACTTACTATTGAAACGGCGTAGCGCACTGTAAGCTGTAGGGTCGTAGGATCGATCCCCACTCGGGGGTACCAATAATTAACAAAAGGCCTATCTTCTCTTTTTAATTGAAATTGTTCTTCTTATACATGTATATTGATGAAAATGCTTCGTGTAGAATACAAAAGTTGTGGCTTTTTTTTATTAATTTTATTATAATAATTTTAATCATCGTCAAAGCAATTCGACATTCATAAACATTTCCGTCGATTTGTGCAAGCATAAAGAAAAGTTTGAGGACTCTCCATTTTAGCCATTTTTTTTCACATTTTGTCTTCTTACTTATGCCCCGTAGGGAAAACCGATATCTAATATAATCACCTCTAATGCGACTGCACAGCTCAAATATACACAAATATTAATTGTCAAATTACATAGCTTAATAGATTAAAATAATAATCTCAATTAATTGATCCAAAATGTTTGACATTTAATATACTATCTACTAATGGTTAAATTAGAATATTTTATTTTACTAAACATTATTAGTTCTGTATACAGCAGTGGTCTGCTTTTACTGTATAGACCTAAAGATATAACGCGTGAGTGTGCGTTATCGAGACGTCTTCGATATGATGTGTCTTATGGAATGGGAATGTCGGATACCGTTACTTTGGTAATGTATACTCGTAATAAATCTGTAACTGATCAATATCTGTATATGGAAGATATATTAATAAAATGTTATAGGGGACGTTTATTAATATAACATGAACCATAATAGTTATCTTTAATTTTTTTATTTGTCTGTGCGTTTCTTCGCGATTATCTCAGAAACGGCTAACTACATATAACACAGTTTTCACTATTATATTCACGCAACCTTCTCTGTATATTTGTTTTATTTAAATCGGTTAGTAAATAAAAAGTTATGTTAATTTAAAATACTTATTTCGACAAAATTTCTACAACTTTTTTAGTTGAACTTTTAGTTTTCAATGTATATTGTCTAAAAAGTTTTAACTTAAGTACATCAAAATGAAAAATAGTGTTATTCAAACAGTTGAAGCCGCCTCCGGATCCGGCTTGCCGTGATGGTGGCTATAATATACTTTGCAACTCACATATTTTCCCTATATATGTAGTTCGGTGGTAGAGAGAACTTATTTTGAGACACTGAGTTTTCCGTTTCCAGAATACGAAATATCACTGCAATATATGCATAAATGCAGAAAAAAAAATAACGATATACGCGATTTTTTTAAAAAAATCCTATTTGTAAAAGTATACATTTTGTTTCCAAATTGATTATTGCGGCTTAATAGTTATAAAGAAATGTAATAAGCATAACAGTTATCTTCTTAACGTTAAGAAGAGATCGGTATCGTGACGCTGGTTGTTACTAGCGGAAAGAAATAAAAAATATTTACAGATAATGGATGTCGTTGAGTTTCACCACTCAACATTCAATATTTGGCAAATTGAATGATGACTGGGGCTTGGGAGTAGAGTGTTTCCCTCTGCCTACACTACTATATACGATATACAGTGAAGCTAAAAATGTTTTCCCATAAAGCATAGCAAAAATATAGTAATTATTTTAATCAAATTAAAAGCCTATTTTACAAATGCTGGCGTGTTTTCCGATTTACCCTAATATTAATTAAACACTTCAACAACTACAGGTGTTCCGTTCCATCAGTGACATAGACTACGAATGTATTGTAGAAGTTGTGACGTCAACAAACCAGTACTTGTTGGTAGTGGTGCGTTATCCCGACACAGTGGCTTCTAACTGTGCCGTTAACAGAGACGCTGTAACTGTACTGAAAAAATTAAGGTAGTTTATACAATGCAATTCTTTGAATGTAGTTAATATAAAACTTACATACTACAAATAAATAAATAAGGCTTATGTGGCGCAGTGAGGCAGTGTGTAAACGTAACCGGGAACGTTGTGGATACAAGTCCTATTCAGGGAAATTGACGCAGCGTTACATGCGTGCAAGCGCCATTGGTTGTGAGCCCAAGGTTGTGATTTCGATTCCCACTTGAGGAAAAGAAATTTTGAATTATTTTTTAATTAAATATCTTATGTTTTCATTAGTAACAAGATAAAGAGCGGCGTTGAGTCCCGCCAGTAAACACGCAATGTGTCTTAGCACTATTCAGCTTGACATATATTCAGATTCTGTATCTCACACATGGCAGGGTAGACAGAGGAAACTTGGTAAGCTATTTAACACTAGGTTCCACTTCCGTTTGCCACTTTCCGCCGAATTTGAGGCATTTTGTGTGAAGTGGTGGGACTTAACGCCGCGTTTTATTTGTACCAGAGAAAAAAAAAATGAAAACATTAAATATGTAAATTGAAAATAATAAATATTTCATTTCCTCGAGTGAGGCTCGAACCCACAACCTGTCAGTTACAGTCACACGCTTATGCCGCTGCACCACGACAAGCCTCTAGGCTGTTATTACTTAATATTACTAGGCAGAAAATTGGGAACGGCTATAGACATGTTTCAATAACTGGGTTCCTTTGGCCTACCATTTCTCAGGCTACAGTTGGAACTAAAACAAGAAGGCAAGAACTCCTTCATTTGTATATTAAGTACTTATACTTTACAATACAACAAATGAAAATAATAGCATACCGCGCTCTTAGCGATTTTATTACAACAATTCCAAAGTAAAAATAAAATTATTTATTATACAATCCCCTACAGATGTATCCGAATTTGTGATTTGGTCGATCGAGATATATATTCACCTTATTTCATTTTTAATGTGCGAGAACGATTACGTTTTCTGTTCAGAAGTAATAGCAGTATCAACACTGACATAAATGTAAGTATTCGCCAACAGTGATATCTAATTTAAGTTCATATTAAATTACATATTATAAATATAGAAATTTAATTCTAACACGATAATATAATAAATATATACAAATCCTCCATCAATCTCTATATACTTAAACGTCACTTAGTGACTGACAGACAACGCACAAACAAATCTAGTCGACTAAGAACTTTGGCATGGAACCATACCTATGACAAGGAAGACGACTATCTCACAGCAGTCATTAAGACGACTGAGGTGGGGTGTGGGGTGCCGCAGGGGTCGGGATGTGGACCAGCATGCTACTTGCAGCATGTAAACAGCCTATGCAATGTTATTCAGTATTGTTCATCCTACATGTTTGCGGATGATTTATGTACCTTGCGCGCCGGCACCATTCTTATAGAGACGTGTCCCTTAGTTCAGACGTCTTGATATAGACGCAGTTGTTAAGTGGTCGCATGATAATGACATTATTCTAAATTCTGACAAAATTTATCTTCTTATCGTTCACCATTTCTGTTAAATTGACTCCAAACATGTATATTCATAATTTTTCATTTTCATTTCATTAATTGTATATGTAAGCCTATTCGAAGAGTGGATTGTCACTCGTGTTGATGAGAACCTTTGCTGGGTCTCTCATATTGATTAACTTTGTAATAAGTTAAGAGTGCTCCTCAGCAAATTTTTCAATTTAAGTTTTGAAATTCTACCTGCTACGCTAAAATGTTTGTATTTTCATTGGTAGACTCAATATTGGGCTACGCTCTTGATAGTTATAGCCTTACTTTTAGAACATATATTGATAAGCTTGAAACATTACAATTAAGATTTTTAAACTTTCTGATAAGTAAAAAAACTAAAGAAAATTGTAAAGGTGATTACGAAGAGAGAGTGAGACACAAAACTATATAAAATTTGCAAACCACTTTGCTATCATCAACCATGCTATGGTTGTTGATGGCTAAGAGGTATCAGGCTCAGGAGCCTGGTCTTACTTTGGTCAACAATGAGAAAGAAAGAATCAGATTTGAAAAGGTTTATAATGAAAATTAAAATATATTTATTATATTAACAACCATTTAAACAAAAACTAAGAAACTCGATATATCCTACAGTATCTGTAAAATACAGCACTAAAACAAACTCATTACAGACTACGTTGAATTGAAATTAAGAGAGCAAACTATATAATTATCTGTATATTAAGCAATATTTAAAAAATATTTAAGGCTAACTTCTACCAAATTACTTTAACGTCAGCTCGACCAGCCCCTCGATTCGGATGTGACAGGAGGAACGAGACACTTTGTATCGTTGACGAATCACACTTTTGTTTCACTACAGGCGTTGTGTGTGATGGCATCAAGAATTGTGGAGTCGATGACTGGTAATATTATCTAACCAAAACCTAAAAAGACACAAAATAATTAGTATTATTTATTAAAAAACCGTATAAAATTTTACGTAGCGAGATTTGTACCCGTATTTGAAATATAATATCCATTCGTTTAAAGCTAAATTTTTAGCAATTTTATATGACTTATTTTATTGCAATTTAGTCTCTTTAAGAAACGATAGAAAAAAAATTGTACTTACGATAATTATGTTACAGATCACTCAATATATGGAGGTTATGAAGGATATCTTATAGCGGACGATTAAAACATAATAGGGCCCAAAAGAGTGACTTTAATTTTTTTTTTTTGTCTGTCTATGCATTGTTGCCCTTCTAATCTTCTATTACAACAAGCATTTAAAAAATATGAATATAGAATTTTATGCTTCAAAAAAAAAAATGGAACTCTTATCACTATGTTGTCCTACTTTTAAGAATAATTATTTTGTGATCGCATGGAGATAACTTGATTAATATGAAATTACCGCTGGTCTAGTTACAACTGTCACTTTTATACATACAATTAAAATTAACTCTCACTAAATTATGATATTTCAAAACACATTTACTTATGCCAATCACAGGTTCGATGAAAGAAAATCGCAGTGCAATTTACCAGTGGAGAGACTCGGCTATGCACCAGTTATAGCAGTGATGGCTGCATTAATATGTGCTTTCATAGCTGGAGGACATGCTTTATTTCGAATCTTGCCGTCCCCAGCCCAATCTTTCTTCATTTTTAACGCAAACGAAGATAATCGTTTCTGTATAGATCCACTTATGGTACCAAAGGATAGTGCTCCGGAAACGGAGAAATTTAAACATTTATCTATTATACCGGTATTTAGTAGTTATATATTTTATATCTTAGCTATCTTGAAGCGTGGGGCAAAAACGACCGTGGGACTGTTAACGTGTCAGGTTATATATTCAATTCTCAATTCAATTCTCAATAATATTTTCATTTCTTCCCTTTGGTAACAAAATAAAGTGCGGCGTTGAGTTGCCACCCTTGCTTTGCGCATAATACTGAGTGAAGCTAGTACATGGCGCAGGCACGGCCGAAGCGACATGTAAACAGCTGATTACCGTGATGGACCGTGATCAAATTAAAAGCACAAGAAATTATGTATCACACATGGCACAATCCAAATGCGGCAGGTAAAAGATAACAGTTCAGCTTAGTCTAATGAAAAGGATAAATATAATTTAAAATAGCCTAAGTCTTCTTGTTAATATATAGTTAAAACACAAAAAACTATATAAATCTATACTTATTAAGATTTTAGCTT
The DNA here is from genome assembly GCA_019049475.1 of Eueides isabella. Taxonomy (NCBI): domain Eukaryota; kingdom Metazoa; phylum Arthropoda; class Insecta; order Lepidoptera; family Nymphalidae; genus Eueides; species Eueides isabella. The sequence goes on along the minus strand of CM032409.1, from coordinate 7,105,398 downwards.
CACGCTGTATCCCGCACATGGCCGGGTAGGCAGAAGGAACTTGGGAACCTAGTGTTAAGACACTCTGTTCCACTTGTGTTCCCCTCTGCCGAATTTGACGCATTGCGTGTGGCGGAACTTAACGCCGCACTTTTTCGTATTACCAGAAAACACATGATAATGCTTAATTAATTGATGAGTTACTATTTAGGTAAGCTTATCTTCTGATAGTGAGGAAGAGGATCAAGGTTCTCATATTATTGATATAAATACCTTAAACACAGAAGAGAAGGAACAGAAAGAGAAAATAGATGGTGGAGAATGCTCTAAAGAGAAAGAATTAATTTTTGAACCTAGTACATCTACTGAAGTACCACAGGTGACAATTTTTATTTGCTTTTCCCTGTATACCACATATAGCAGGGAGAACAGACGACTACGTATTAAACTAGTGTTTAGATACACCGTTCTACACTCTACGCCATTGGGACATTGCGTGTTGGGTGACGGAATTTAAGGCTTTTATTTATAATTATATTGATAATTACATACTCCTTTAATGAGTGAAAATAGAATTTTATACAATAGTAAATGTAATGATTCCCTACTGTGTTGCTCGCGTTGTTTTACAATATAATATATTTTTAGAAGTTTACACCTATAACTGCGAGGAAGAGTACAATCAGATCATTGTCAGAGAAATTTCATAAGAAATTCAGTCTAGCCGCCAGATATGCTTCAAAACAATTAAATTTAAATGAAAAAACAAAAGAAACCATATTATAATTAAAATGTAGTTTACTTGAGTTAAAATAAATAAATTCGTAATGAAACATTGCAATATGTTATTTAACCTCGTGTTTTTTTGAAATTGCTAAGGTTAGTGGAGCGCTTTGCCACAAGGCGGTGAATAAATATAATCACGTAGTGTGGCAAGTAGGCTGAGGGAACCTAGGAACCTAATGTTAAGACACTTCTTTCTTTATAAGATATTTCGGTTTTCTATTTTCGTTAAATTCTTTACGCATTGCGGTTCAGTGGCGGAAATTGATGTCGCATTTTGGTATATTGCCAGTTGAGCGAGAAATTGAAAATATTTAATATTTTGTTACCTCGAATGAGAATGGAACCTACAATCGTCAAGATTACAGTCACAGACTTGTGTCACCAGGCCACGAAGTAGGAAATTGACCATTAATTGATACCCTAAATGGAAATCGAATACATAATCTTCACATTTACACCCACAGCAAGCAAGCAGGCCTTAAAAAAACAATATTTATCTTATTAGATAAAAACATTTATTCCACTACGAAAATAACATTAACAACATCAATTAATAAAATCTTCAATATCCCATCTTCACTTCAGTATCTAAGCTAATTAATATTTAAAGCAGATATTTCAATTGAAACCGGCTCTAATCTTCCTCCTCTTCCTTATCTTGTTCCTCTTTCACTTGGTCGACAACTTCCTCTGGCTGTAATTAGAAGTTCGTTTGTACTTATTTAAATCGACTTCAGTTTTTTGTTTTTAATATATTTATTGGTAGTAAATATTACAACCTAAGTGTATTGTGGCACGGGGACACAAGTGATTCAGTGTTAACGCGACAGATTGTGGGTTCAATCTTTTCTTGAGGAAATGAAAAATTTAATATTTTAAATGAAATATTTAATGTTTTCATTTCTTTCTCTGGAATCAAGGTAGATCACGGCATTAAGTTTCGCCACTCAACACACAATGCTTTAAGTTCGACGGAGAGCGAAGGACGGAACGGAGTGTCTTCACTCTAGGTTTCCAAATTCCCTCTGCCTACCCAACCATGTGCGGGTATAGTGATACTGAAAAAAATATATACAAGTGTATCAATTTTATAAATAAAACTGTTTTGTTACTATTGGGATGGGATGTGTTCTTCCTTCCCGCCCTCCCCTGGGCAGGGGATCGGAGTCAGGGCTTTGTAGGCCCTCATCCGAAATGTCGATCTCCGCTCGTCAATACGAGCGCGTCCTAGGGTGGGCGATGCCCGGGGGAGTGCAAGCGCCTGTGTTTTTACTCGCAGGCGCAGGGGATGATAGGGTCAGGGGGGATGAGCTGTGTGCCACCTGGGCGGTCAGCCCAGCCGGGTGAGACCACCGGTTGCCCGGGGGAGGCCCAGCTTAGACGACCAGCGACCTAGGTGGCAGCTCAGGAATCGGAGTCGGGAGGGGATAAGATGTCTCGGGGGAGACGAATCGAATATACTAATACGGAACTAAATGTTTTTTACCCAACGGAGAAAGCAAAAAGAAGGGTTTTATTTTGAGCACCTATGTATGTGTGTATGTACGGACGTTGCCTTGTTAACTATTCGACAATTAACTGATCTCTTGAAAAATTTAACACCGTTGAATTTGTCTTAATGGCGCGAGTATTATTAAATATTTTTGGTGTGTGATTCCGGCTTAGAATAAGATCTCCCTGGTGATCGTGTCGTAAGAGGCGACTAAAGTATGTGTGGGAGAGTCACGTTATCAGCAATGACGACACGCATCGGCAGAATTGACAGGATTATTACCACCTCTGGCATGTAAAACCGGCGTTAAGTAGTGGTTTTGGTCCCTGCGTGTTTTTTCTTCAAACACAGGCCGCCCATCAAATTCTAAGGAGGGCACAAGACCGCGCAATTTACAAGGCAAACGAGGTGTATGCTCTACAGCAGCCCCTGCTACTCTCAACGTTGACTTTATTAATATCAGGGGCCTACACTCAAATTTAAATGGCGTCCACCACCATCTTGAGACGGCACAGCCGGCCTTGTTATTTCTGATAAAACCCAGATTCCCGATCAAGCGACACAATATCCTATCTTTATACCCCGGCTACATAATAGAACATAATTTTATACCTCATGCCGGGGTTGCTGTGTATGTAAAGGAGGACATGAGCTACCATTGTCTTGTCAATTTTTAAGGTTAGCTGAGGGACCGAGATCTGTCCACCATCTGACTCCGTATGGACATAGACGATCGTGTCCGAATCTATGCATACCTATACAGGTAATAGGATCGGTTACAGGACTGACAATCGGTCATCGACGATGCGCTCTCACAGATCCCCATCGCATAATGCCAGTTGGCTCAAGTCACGCACCACCGACCACGCGGGGACAGCTGTATTCGACCTTGCTATGGCGAATGGATTGTCCCAATTGGTTAAGTCGCCTGCGCAAATCCCGGACGTGGACAACCACAAGGAGGCGTTGTGGTTGTATTGGACCTTCTGCTGACTTCAAATCCAAAATAGTACCTGGTTGTTGTCAAGTGCTGTGGCCATTAACCGCGTCAGCGACCGCAAAACCGCAAAACATCAGCGACTTGTCGTATCTGGCACTCACTGTGGATGCTGTACACTCCGGCCATGTAAGTCTTTCTCGGGAAAACGTCGACCAGTGTCGAAACCAACTTGTGTCTTACGTTGTCTCCGCATTCTCGAGAGATGCCTCAGTGCACCCCTATGGGGTGAAAAGAACCTACTTCACTTCAACTTCCAGAACAAACAAGTCTATATATATTGGGCCTCAGCTTTTCTAGCGACTGCCAAAATTGCGATCATCCGGAAAGCAAGAGCAAGGCCAAGTTGGTCTAAAAGAAACTGGGGGTCATCAGTAGAGCAAGACAGAACATCACGTCAAAACACCGTTTGGCCCTGTACAAGGCCTTATATGGAATACTGTTCTCATCTCTGAGCTAGTGCAGTACCCAGTATCACCTTGAACCATTTGATCCAAACAACATAGAGCCGTTCGAATCTTTGGGGACCCAATGATCTGTAAGGGACTTGATACTTTGGCTCTGTGTAGAGACGTATTTTCACTGTGCATATGCGTTTATCACGAGGAGTGTTCTGGAGAACTGTTTGACTGAACACCAACACGTCTGCAGAGGATACCAAAGACGATTTTTATGACGCACTAAATGGCACCTTAAAGAACAAAAAGTGGAATCGCATTAAAGTGGTATATACAGAAACCAGCTCTTTAGTCTTAGGCCACACGACACATGCGCGCGAAGTTAGGATGTCACAAGCTACATGGCAGCTTATCAGTGACCGAAGAGAACTACATCTAAAACTACTACAAACCACCGACGAACTACTTATAGATTCGCAAGAAAATATACCGTAGCACGCGAAAGGACAAAAGGATGTGGGCTGACGCTGTTGCTGATAACGCTCAACTCGCTGCTAACTCTAGCAATCTGAGAGAGTTGTACAAGGCCACAACAATCCTGACATGAAGCAGTAGACCCAGGAGGAAGCCTCTAAAGTCCAAAGATGGGCAGCTCATCGTGACGTCCGATGGGCAACTGCGACGCTGGCGCGAACACTTCGAAGAAGTCTTCCGCTGCATAACACCAACCACGCCTGACCTACCGCAGCACAACACCCCTCCACCTACTCTGCTGGACATAGATGTCAACCTGCCAACACATGACGAAGTGGCTAACGCTATAAGGTCTCTCAAAATTGGGAAAGCCCCAGGATCGCCCCAGGATAGATCTTATTACTGCGGAAATGCTTAAAACCGACCTACACTCCGCTGTAGAAGTTCTGACACCTCTTATCGAAAAAATCTGAACTGTCGAGGAATTACCAGACGACTGGAACAAAGGGCTGTTGATAATCGTTCCAAAAAAAGGGGAACCTTAGCCTTTGCAGTAATTGGAGAGGTATCACTTTGCTTTCGTTACCGTCAAAGGTTTTCTGCAAGATTATCCTGGATAAGTTGTCGAGGACCGTTGAACCTCTCCTTCGCAGGGAAGAGGCTGGCTTCCGCCCGAACCGATCGTGCATCGACCAAATTAACACTCTGCGTATCATACTAGAACAAGCATCAGACTGGCAAAGGGAGGTTTATCTAACCTTTGTAGACTTCGAAAAAGCCTTTGATACGTTGAAGTGGACGGGCATATGGTCCCGATTCTCCGACATTGGTATCCCCTCTAAGATTATCGAGCTATTAAAGGCCATCTACAGAAAATATTCCTGTAAAGTAACGCACGACGGCCTCATATCAGAAGACATCGAAGTACATGCGGGCCTCGCCAAGGCTTAGTTTCGCCTCTCTTCTTCCTAGCTGTCCTTGACTGGGTCATGCAACGCGCATATGCAAATAAGGAATGCGGGTTAGAGTGGGGAATAACCGATGTCTTAGAAGACTTGGACTACGCCGACGATCTCTGCTTGCTTAGCCACACGCATCGCGACATGTAATCCAAGTTGGACGACCTGCATCGGGAAGCGGGCAGCGCGGGACTTAAAATAAAATGCAGGAAGACCCAAGAGATGAGACCTAGGGTCGAATTTGGCACACCATTACGAATTGGAGCAGAGTAAATGGAACGAGTCCATAAATTTACTTACCTCAGGAGCGTCGTGTCAGAGACTGAGGTTACTGAAAATGACATCACTTTCTGGGATTGCCAAAGCTAGAGGTGCTTTCGCACAACTTCGACCTGTATGGCAATCTAGGAAACTGACTCGAAGGGTCAAAATTAAAATATTCGCGTCCAATGTGAAATCCGTACTATTCTATAGGTGCGAGACTTGGAAAGTAACCAAGGTCATCTCGCAGCGTTTTCAGGTCTTCGTCAACCGTTGTCTTCTCCGCCAAATTCTCGGTATATACTGGCCCGAGAAGATCACCAACGATGAGCTGTTGGAACGTTGCCATGAATCCCCGATCGACCAGCAGATCAAGCGCGGAAGTGGAACTGGATTGGCCACACTCTTCGAAGAGACCCCGATCACATCGGCAAGCATCAAGCAAACCTGGCGGCGCACTGTAACAGATGACAATCAGCAAGACTTGGAGCGAAATCAAACGCAAAGCTCAGAATAGGACAGGATGGAGGACTACTGTGGACGCCCTCTGCCCCACCTTAGGACATTAAGTCAAGTAAGGCATCTTCAAAAAGCGCGTCTTCCTCCACCAAGGCTGGCAACGCATCAGTAGGTTCCATGGTGTTACACGGGGCCGTGGGCGACGGTAATCAAGTTAGCCTTGACTTTTCCATAAATAAAATATATTTGTTAAGTAACGTAGTGGAAAATTTGTTTTGTTTATAATTGACTTTTTAAATTTTATGCATAATTTTATTAAAAGATTACTGACAACCTTCCATAAATATAGTTTCTAATTTTAGGCCTCTGCCTCACTCACAAAAAATATTTTTAGACATTTTCACAAAAAATGTGACAAATCAAAATTGTAGAGACAATGATATTGATCAAAATTGAAGATGAAGAAAGAAACTTAGAATAAAAGTGCTTACTACCAAAAAATATAAAAATATTAGGATATTTACCATACAATAATATGAAATTCTGCATATATTTCTCAAAATATTCGCCGTTTGAACAGTAAAAAATACAAGGCTTTCATGTAATAGTAGTAAAATTAACCACAAAGTACCTCAGACTCCTCTTCGGGTTGGACGACACCTTCCTACAATTAAAATCTTGCTATAAAATCACCCTCGTTTTATTCTATCTTCAATTGGGTAGAAATGTATAAAAATAAGGGTCACTTTGGATATAACTGGTTTGGATTTTCAAATCTCCTCTCTAAATAAACTGCATTTTGCTATGTTCGTGAATATAACAAGATCATTGGTTTAATATAATTAAAAGCCTAAATTATGCCTCAAGCGGTTTATAACAAGTCCAGGTTCAAATCCTGCTAAGTTCAATTTATTATATATATTCTAAAAATATTTTATTAAAAACATTAAAAATAGTTTCGTTTGTTTAACAATTGTTTCTTTAGGTAGCTATATAATTAAAGCCCCTGCGTAAAACACACGCTTAAACCTAATGTAACATAAATTAAATTCAAACCGCTGCTCACAAATAGACGTGGAAACAAATATATTAATAATGTATGACATTTGAAAACTCAATCAACGCTTTCAACCAATTAAAACTCAATTCACCACAATAACGTGAAATTAGACGCCGCGTAGGAGTCGCTAGTAAATTATAAGAACGTAATACAAACCTGCATTTCTTCTTCTTGTATACTCTCTTCTTCCTCGTACTCATCTCCATAGCCCACCGGAAAGAGAGTGAGACAGTCTCTTTCTCCACTAGTGACGTCATGACTGATGTAACACGGATTTAGACCCGCCAACTGTAAGAGCGGTAAACTTCGTTTCCTCGACACCATTAATGCCAAGCGATCTTTTCTATAGAGTAGAAATAAACAATATATATTATAACCGATGGTAGCTTTATATACATTAGAAGATTGAAAAGTTGTTAATAGTATAATTGAATAAAGAATAATGAATTAGAATTCAAATTTTGTCAAGGATGTCATGGTGCAGTAGTCCAGCATACGACTGTAAAAGCGATAGTTGCGAGTTCAATTTCTACTCAAGGGAATTAATTATTCACATTAAAATAATTTACATCAATCATTCCCCAGAGTTGAAATCGCATACACGAACATCATCATAATAATATTATTCTATAATCATATTCGTTTTTTCATTATTCCCAAATTATGAAAAAACGGATTCCCGATTCTCGCTCTGACTCGAACTTTGAATGACGGTGACGATAAAAAGAATATAAGAGCTAAAGGCTACATTATAAAAAGTTTATTAAAAAATACCGAACGTGATTTAATTTTAAGAGATATCATTTCGTACTAAATTAGAGTTTCTAATGAACGAATACGTATATCTCACTGTCTTCTGTGTCTTGACATTTTGTCGTACTGTTTTATAGTGAAGGCAATATGCTCAGCGCTGTTAGGATCGTCGCCTATGAAGACGCCGTACTAAAATCAATGATAAAAACAAACATGAAGAAATGCATCAAATTTATACTAGAACTATTTTTTAGGGAAACGAACATAACGTATGACGTATGATGAGGCCTGTCGTGGCGCAGCGGCACAAGAGTGTGACTGTAACCGACAGGTTCTGGGTTCGATCCCCAGTCGAGGAAATTAAATATTTAATATTTTTAATTTAAATATTCAATGTTTCATTTCTTCGCTCTGGTAATAAGGCAAAGCGCGGCGTTGAGTTCCGCCACTCAACACGCAATGCCTCAAATTCGGCGGAAAGTGGGGAATGGAAGTGGAACGGAGTGTCATAACACTAGGTTTAACTTCCGTTACCTCTGCCTTCCCTGCCTTTCGCGGGATACAGTGTGAAGCTGAAAAAAAAACAACGTAAATTTATAATGACGCACTAAAACTATTACAAAAACCAGTTTTCACTGATTAATTACACTTATATTACACTACAAAACAACATTTTATGAGAATACAAACAAAAACAATTAAGATATTTTTTTTTAGAAAACGTATAAAATGTTTAAAATAGCTGGATTTGAAGCCGCGCTTCTTGGAATCTGTTCAAGTGCATAAAATTTTTGGCGATCAGAATGTATGACTTTGTGATCCTTTATCCTCCTTTATGCGAAGTCTTCCAAGAAGCGAGGGTTCAAAGCCCGCTACGCTCAAATTTTTATCTTTCCTAAATAAATATTTATTTTTCCTAAGCGCTTAAATAATCAAAAAACTAGTAACAATAATTAAAAAAAATATTACAACAAATTACAAATGCATACAAATTCTTAAATAATATTTAAAGTTAAGTTTAAGACCTGTCGTGTCGCAGCGGCACAACAGTGTGACTGTAACCGATAGGTTCTGGGTTCGATCCCTAGTCGAGGAAATGAAATATTTAATATTTTCAATTTGAATATTTAATGTTTCATTTCTTCGCTCTGGTAATAAGGCAAAGCGCGGCGTTGAGTTCCGCCACTCAACACGCAATGCCTCAAATTCGGCGGAAAGTGGGGAACGGGAGTGGAACGGAGTGTCATAACACTAGGTTTCACTTCCTTTCCCCCGCCTACCCTGCCTAGTGCGGGATACAGCGTGAAGCTGAGAGAGAAAGTTAAGTTTAGTATTTTCTGTCCTAAGTGTGGAATAACACTTTAAAACATAGGAAAAATAATATTTAAAGTTGTCGAAACGCACATGAGTGTATTCCGTCACGCAACACTTAATCTCTCAAAAATGGAATGTTTTAACTCTGTGTTTCCTCTGCTTCCACTGTTTACACGAGATACAGAGTATAAAATGTTGATTATTCGATATTTTTGAAGTCTTCATATAAAAGCTGTGAGGTAGCTTTTATATGAAGACTTCAAAAATATCGAATTTTAATAATCAACATTTTATACTCTGTATCTCTATCTCTAGTGTGCAAATCAAGAAAATTGAACGCGAGAAACGCAATAACTTGACTATAATTGAGCTTACGTTGAGGACTTCTCCAGGAAATTGGTCAATCACCTCTTTAACTTCATATCGCTTATCGATCGTGAACATAACGAGTATGTGAGGCGGTAGGAATTCAGAGTCTATTTCGGCCACTTGGGATACTATCTATATAATTAAAAAATATATACGAGTATATATTGAAGTAAGTATTAATTGATCTATAAAAATATAATTGTGCCTTCTTGCTGTGCCTTTTTGGTTGTTATATAAGACAATCTCTTTTTTAGCTTCACGCTGTATTCCGCAAAAAGGTAGTTTTGTTTTGTTCCATTTCCCACTTTCCGATGAATTTGAGGCATTGCGTGTTAAGTGGCGATACTCAACACCGCACTTTGCCTTGTTACCACAGCGAAGAATTGCAAACATAAATATAAATAAATATTTCATTATATAAATAAATATTCTGTATGTATATATAAATATTCTGCAAGGGTAGATAAGAAACAAAAAAAACTTAGAACATTTAACCATACTGTACTTATGAAAGTAACCTTAGGATAGAAATACGCTAAAGCATTAGCTTTGGCCAATTCGTTAGGCGGTGAATAGAGTTCCGGTACGAAGAGACCACCAGGTGGGATGTACTCTTCATCTTCTATAGATACGTCAGAGTGAAATTCTTCTTCTTCTTCTTCCTTTTCCTTCTCTTCTTCTTTCTCTTGCTTTATATAGTTTTGATTATTAAAAATCATTTAGCAATGAAAAAAAAACGATGAATTATGTTGTAATTTTGATGTAAAATATTTCAATTAGAATTGGTGTGTTGTTTTTTTTTGCATCTTTGGCGAAATATTAATAAATTTTTCAAATATTTCATTAGCTCGAGTCTGGATTGAACCCACAACTTATTGAAGACTATACAATAAATAGGCCGGTAAATGGAATAGGCCGGTAGTTAATTGGATCGGGACTATTGCCTTTTTTTGGGATAGGGAGGTGGAAAAGAGCGCTTTTCCACGAATCTGTGACTACGCCGACTGAAATTGCACAAGAAGAGCAATGCTGTCTAGCCCACTCGACTTACGGATATCTAAGAAGACAGAGCTCACTTAACAGCTTTTTGACCGACTTAAACGTTTAACGCAGCCTTTGATAAAATGGGTAGCTCTAAAGCTTCTTGCTGTCTTTTACAATATGCTCGGACCGTGCTCTAGCATTTAAAGTACCCAAATGCACAGTAGTACTTTCGTTTTAGGATTTCATCTTCGGATCCTTAGCGACCAGAGCCTTGGCCCAGATTCGGTATGCCTCACACCTGCCAGTAGCAGCTAAGTTTGCAGGACATATCAAACCAAGGTTATGATTTGCCACCGATTGGCACTGCAATCGGTGGCAAGCTAAAGGTAATTTTCATGTATTATTTCCAAAATAAAACAAACATTACTTTGAATTGTAGTTAAATAAATTTAGATTCAATTTAAAAAAAAAAGTGTAATAAAAGTCAGCGTGGTGCAGCAGTAAACGGCGATGAGACCCGCACCTCAATGTATAATGTCTAGAATATTTTGCAGTAATTAATGAACTGAGAGTCTTAACAAGAAGGAATCGATTCATTTTTACCGTGTAATTCCGGCTTAGAATAGGATAACCCAGGAACTGATGTTGTTTTAGGAGGCGACTAAAGTCGGACTATCAGCAATGGTAACACGCATGGGCAGACTCGACCGGGTCATTACCACCCCCGGCATTTAAGACCGGCGTTAAGTAGTGGCTTTGGCCACTGCGTTTCGCATTGGGTAATGCCGGGCCCCGGTGCGCATCCATCTTAAGGAATGGCAACGCTCCTGTAGCTCCTCTGGAGTTACACGGGGCCATGGGCGACGGTGTGATTTACCATCAGGTGACCCGTACGCTCGTATGCCGTGTCTTACGTGTCTAAAAAAAATACCACGAAATACCGCGTTTTAGTAGAATACCACCAAAAACAAAAAACTGATGTCTGATCTGACAATTTCTTACATCTTCAGCCACGTCAGCACCCTTTTCTGTTTCTTCACCTTCCACTTCTTCTTCACCAGGTACAGGTTCTGGTTCAGCTGGAAGCTAAACGCAAGAGATTACATAAAAAATAGAGATTATTTCTTCGCTTTAGTAACTAGAAAAAACCTAATTCTGGCAAGTGCATTGCAGAACTACAAACACTTAACTTTTAAGCAAATTGAACTCCTAAAGGTGCTTTAAATAGCATTGCAATATGCTTAATAAAGATTATGTTAAATAGAGTTGCTTACTCCTGCTTGAATTCTCGCCATTCTTTCCTCTTCCTGTCTTTGCTTTTCTATTCTTTGTTTCTCCTCCTCAGCCTCTCTTTCTGCTGCAAGACGGTCACGTTCTTCTTTCTCATCACGCTTTTAAATAGAACATTATGAAAATTAGTCAAAAAATATTGGATGTTGTTGCTCTCGTAAGTCACACCACTGGGCTGTAAATATGAAGGGTGTGGGATCGATTTCTATAAGGAAGATGAAATTTCTTGGCTCTATTCAAATACAAAGCACGAAATTAGTTTTCGCCACTCAAAGTATAAATAAAAAAAATCTCTTCTTCATTAAACTGTAAATTCTCTTCTTCTTGAAAGTTGTGCAGCTCTTAGGGAAAGAAGTTCTCAAAAATAAACTCCCTCTGCTTATTCTGCTTAGTTATGACAATACTAGTATGTTCCAGTGAGCATCAGCAACTTGGTTAATGCTAAACATTTTTGAAAAACTATAACAATTTGAACAAAGCAAGACTTGAATCCGCTCCTCTTGGAAATTATCCAAGCGCTCTAACCAACTAAGGCATTCAATTGAATTACAATGATAATATTTTAAAAATGTAATATTTATCGTTTTAATTATATCGAAGAAGACATTTAAGTAGACATAGTATTTACAATAGTTTCACCTTCGAAGAAAATTCTCAGGCAAAGTTTTTAACAAAGTTTTCACTAGTATAGAAGTTAAGGCAATTTGTCTCATAACAAGTACAAAGTTTAAGGTCTTTAGCTCAAATGTTAGAAATTAAAGTAAAACTCAAATAGAAATTTATATTAAAATATTAAGCTAATTTTAAAATAAATTATAAAAGCCAAAACAATATTCATTTTTATTTCATTAAATTAGTGATGCTTTGTTCCGATCATCTAAAAATAATTGTAGCGTTGTAAGTTTCCATTTTTAAAGTATATATGTACTTGTAGGAAGTGGCAGCCACTTCCTAATCGGAAACGTTCAAAAAATAAACGCAACCTAATAAAAAAACTAAGCCATCTAAAAACTAAAAATACGAAAAAACAATAAGACCGAGAAATCAAACAAAAGTACATTCGGAATACGTGGAGCTGGAACGATATTGAAACTGAAAAGCCGGAACCGACCCGCTCGGATATGTTTTTATTTTTTTCTGGAACATAACACTACTGGTCGCTAGTAATTTTGAATGCAAAATCTTGCGTGTATCTGATTATTTTTTTTTTTTAAATAAATAAGTCTAATAAATACAATAACTTATTTATCTATCATACTTTATCAGGATATCATAGCGTCCCTCTACTGCAACGTCGATTACTACTTCAACTCGGTGAAAACAAAAGAAAGCACTTAGTTGCTTTGGCGCCACTGAACTCGGCTGTGGTCTTAGGTTGGCCATCTACCAAAAAAGATTATAAAAATAATCATATTTTTTTCGGACTTGCCTTTCCGCCCGTGCGTTAGCACGTGACGAAATTGGCTGCTTATTGACTGATTAATTAAACAATTTACCATATAGTCAAATAAGAGAACTAACCCTATACTTATAAAAAAACTACTGTAATTATGTAATAGTCATGACATGTTTTAAGACATTATTTCCGTTTTATAAAAATATATTCCCATTTACTATTCAGCTGGCTAAGATGTGTATCTTCAACAAAAAATTGATGATAAAAAATAGAAATTGATTTCATTCAATATAAGTTATTTCAATTATAGTGACAACAATCGTAGGCTTAAAAGTTTTATTGAATCGTAATATACCAACTCTAGATAATAAGCTCATCTTTTAATTTGGTAATCTAAGTTTATAAGAGTCTAATAAATAATATATTATTTAATAATAAGTTCATTCTGCAGCCTTCTTTGTTCATTAACAGTTCATTGATACGGTAGTGTTGGGGGTTGAGTATCTTATAACACTAGGTTCCCTTTGCCCACTCTCTGCTATAAAGGAAGAAAGGTAATTTAGTCTTATTTTTTTTTGTATTACAAGTTTACATTTTAAATTTAAATTAAAATTTAAAAAAAAAAACATAAATGTTAGCTTGTTAGAGGTCCATCGTGGTGCAGCGACACAAGCGTGCAAATGACAGGTTTTGGTTTGATCCCCACTCGAGGAAACGAGATATTTAATATTTTCAAATTAAATATTTCTTTTTTTTTCTTTGCTCTGGTAACATGTTTAGTCCCGCCACTCAACATGCAATGCCTAAAATTTAAGACGCAATGCCTGCAAGTCGGGAATGGAAGTGGAACGAAAGGTCTTAACACTAGGTTCCCAAGTTCCCTCTGCCTACCCTGCCATGTGCGGGATACAGAGTACTTAGTCCCATTTTTAAATGCTATGCTTACCTATAATAATTTTATTATATGAAAACGACAAGAAAATATGCTTTAAGCTGCTAAAGATATTGCTCTATTTAAAAACGAAGGCGTTAATATAATGTCGTAATAATCTTATTCACTCAACTCCTTCTCCTTTGTCATTGGTCGGTGCGGTCGGTTAATGATCTTACTTTACAATACTTTGTATATTTTTATTGTCACTTAAGACACTATGTCTTAAACTCGACGGAAAGTGGCAAACGGAAGTGAAACGAAGCATCTTAACAGTAGGTTCGCGGAATGCGGGGCACAGCGTGAACCTGGAAGAAAATAAAAATATTTTTTACTATTTTTTAAACTGTTATTCCACACTTTGAACAGAAAATATTCATACGTATAGGTAGACACCTATATGTATGAATATTGGGTAGCGGAAATTTGTAAAAATCTCCTTATATCGATGCTACCAAAATAAATAAGTTGTAACAAGCGTATAAGAATTTCGACGAAGCTTGGTGAAAACGAATGGCTTAGTTGGTCAGAGCGCTTGAACGGTTTTCAAAAGGCGCGGGTTTAAATCCTGCTTCGTTCAAAATTTTTATATGTTTTTTACTTTAAGTTTAGTAAAACAAATATATTTACAATTATATTTAATAGTTTGTAAAACGAGTTTATTTGTAATGAAGCACATTCAGATCGTAAGTCTTTTAATAGACACGATAATTCGAATAAATTGACGAATAGCCATAACTAAACTTATAGCTGAGTATATTTCTTCATAGATTGTAGTCACAGGTTCAAATTGAAGTTTTTATATAATTATAACATCTCATAATGTTATAAAATGTAATAATTATAGAACTGTAAGTATGTAATTATAAAATTATTATGTCCGTTTATTAACTGTCATTACCCCTTATTTCCAGTTTATGTGGAGATGTCGGGCTGAAATTTACTTAAAAAAAAATTTACAGTCTAAGGTCCCTTGTAGCACAGAAATCCAAGTTTCATAATTAACGCAGTCAAACGATAAGTATTAAGCATATATACATAGTTTTTCCGGCATTTCGCATTTATTTTGGCACGAATTGAAAACAATACAAATTTATTTATTTTTTTATAAGAATAAGAAACAATTACAAATTATAAATTTATATTAATATTTTATTTAAAAATATTACTAACTTGTGATTCCGGCTTAGAATAGGGTCACCCTGTTACTGATGGTGTCATAAGAGGCGATTAAAGTACATGTGGTCACGTTGTCAGCACTGGCAACATGCATGGGCAGACTCGACCGCATCATTACCGGGTGGTAATGATCCGGGTGGTAATGATCCTGGCATTTAAAACTGGCTATAAATAGTGGCATCGGCCACTGCGTTTCGGGTAAATAATTAATATTTAAAAACAATCATGAAAGAATGATTAAATCTAAAATTGTTTTGTCTCATTATAGCAATAAACAGAGTATCTGAGAACATTGAAGTGAAGTAAACATCGCTTGTAATAAACCTGAAACGCGTCCTGAATACTATTTCTCATTGATTTCAGTATCGTGTCTAATAATATCTCGTAACTAATATTCGTCGCTATTTTTAAAGGGTTATTTCCTTTTCATCCTTTTTTAACACGCTTTTGTTCGGTGGACGTGTAACTGTACATTACATTACATTGAAAAACTAAGTTTACTTGTAAAAATTGTATCTTTAACAAATTTATAGGAATATCAATACGAAGGTGGTTTGAAAAGTTTTGGACCTTAACCCGAAGATAGCAGCACTCGTAAATAAAAGTTACAATTTTTTTTAAATATTTAAATTACATACTTTAACCTTAAATAACATATTAAAACTAAGTACCTACAAATAAAAACAGCCGTATTTAAAAGTAAATTATAATACATCTGATTTTCGATCATTAGTAATTGTTAATGCTGAAATGCTGTAAATAAGGCTTACATAGTGTAAGCGTAATAAAAAAAATTATACTCCTACTACTTCGAAATACATTTTATTTACTAAACTTAAATTTAAAAAGCGTATAAAAATTTTGAACGAAGCAGGATTTAAACCTGCGCCTCTGGAATACCGTTCCAGCGCTCTGACCAACTAAATAATTACATTATTAACAAAATTTTACTTTTACAATTATTTGGTCAACTTCGTCTTATTCTCTCCCTCTTCCTTTCTCTCTATTTTCTCAATCAGTAGATATTGCGTAAAGAACAAAAATATCTAACACCACTTTTATAATTGTGATATTACTATATTATATTTCTGATAAAGGTAAAAGCTTCATAATGTATCCTGTGCATAGCAAGGAAGGCAGCGGGAGCATTTTATTAAAAAAAATATTTCCCTAGTATGTAAAATGTTCACTTATAATGTCAGAAGCTGGATCCTGCTGTAAAATTATTCAGATATGTGTGTTGTTATATTAGCAAGAGAGCTATGAAGAATAAAAGAGTTATATGTATAAGAACTAACATAAACTTAGTAGACGGCTGTGAAACAACCAAATATAACTTATTACAAGAAATTGTTTTTGGCAAAGCGTATTAAGCTCTGTAAGTGGCTTTTCTTGATTGTCCTTTACTTTTTTTTTTGAAAATTTCAGTACTAAAATAAAGCAATTACTGCAGCGGCCTAACTTTCAAATTTATCTTTCAAATATCAATGTTTTATTCAAAAGATTTAAAAACTAAGTCGAATTTCCCAATTTCATAAGAAGAAGAACTCGGTGTTCAATTCATTCAAAACTCGTCATATATTCAAGCAAACGAAAAACTAAGTGTCTAGGCATTAGATTTCCTTACCTATCTTGCTATGCAGGATATAGAGTATACTCGTATGTGAAAGAAATCCCGACTTATTGATTTAAATTACTATTATTTTGACCATTTTCATATATTCTTCCTTTACTTATTTTGAGTGCCGATTTAAAGGGTGTTCAAGTTATTAATGTCTTTGATTTTCGCGACTGTTACACATTTTAAATGAAACACTTTCAACCGGATTAATCGCGTATATTGAACGGTAAACAAGGTTCAGGTGTTCAAGTTGTTTTCTGCGTACTTCGTAAAGTATTAGTCTTAGCTATCTATGTCAGAATATTGTTAATATAACAAACAGAATATTAAAATCAATTTAATATATAAAAATCAATTGATTACATAAACATTATATGTTCATAATTTGGCTGCTCACGATCAAACAAAATGCTAAACTGCAAAATTTTTATTTATAATAACTTACGCTATAGGCTCATGGACTCATGGTTCTTATAGATTCATATTTCATTTCATATAAATAACAAATTTATTCTACTGACATTGTGAGCATAGACGGAAGCTTGTGACACTCTCCCTTTTCTCACTAAAAAAGATTGAAGATACATAGTTTTGAATTGTAGGCTTTTCTTTTTTTATGGTAAATGCAAACGTGTGTACGGGTCACCTGATAGTAAATGATCACTGTCGCCCACGGCCCCGTGTAACTTTAAAGGAGCTTTAAAGTTAATGGGCACCGGACCCGGTATTACCCAATGCGAAACGTAGTAGCCAAAGCCACTACTTAACGCCAGTTTTGAATGCCAGGGATATCTATTATGATCCAGTGGAGTCCACCCATGCGTGTTGCCATTGCTGACAGCGTGACTCTCACACACGTACTTTAGTCGCCACTTACGACACGATCAGTGGTGGTCCCAGTTACCAGGGTGATTCTATTCTAAGCCGGAAATACACGGCTTTTCTCTTATAGAATGTTCTTCAGTTATGTAAATTTAGCGGTTTTAGGGTTACATTTACATGATATGTTTGTTTAAAAACAAATTATCGAGCCCGATAATATATAAAGATGAATTTATTATTTATGATCTTTAATAATAAGAAAGAAGAGAGCAAGAAATTAGAAAAATCGTTTTAAAATATAAATTTTAACAAACGGCCGTGGTTGCATTGTCATTGTTGCACCAAACGATCGAAATATAGTTGTAACATTTGTACTCCACTTCGTACGACAGCAGTAGACAACTTACATCCTCAATCTAAGCATGTATGTATATCAAGTTTAAAACTGCCTCAAGTATCATATAATAATAGTATATATAATAATCTCGTTCTCTATAAGTATTGTCGTGTAGCAGTTACCCAATCCTTACGAAAATTAAGACCAAAACATTTGAATAACTCAACTATCCTGGTAACTTTGCTTCTAATTTATATTAAGATATATCTTACATGGTTGACTTTATGGGAAATTGTGGACTTTCATATTAAACGTAATACTCGTATATACGTATATGAAGAATAACAAATACAGATATGGGTAGGCCCTTGGAGGTTGACATATATACATTGTACAAGTACATATTATTAGATTTCACCTGCGGCTGTTTCTTGGTCGAATGAAAACAATTAACGAAAGATTAACGATATTACATGGTGCAAGTTCAGTGCCCGAAGTGACTTTTGAAACGATTAACACGATTTATGTAGATATTATAGTTTATGAGCTTAGATAACTGATGTTTTAGCTACGAGTAAAACTATGTATAATCAAAAAGTAAATTATAGCCAATGTTATGATGTATTAAATATATTAGTGTAAATATTATTGTAAATCCGTTTTGTAGTTTTTGTTAGAAAGTTCCAAAAACATCCATCTCTTTTCACAATGTTAGTAAAATAAATCTGGTTTAATTTATATGAAATAAAAGGTATTACATAAGAACCATTAGTCCATGAATCTATAACGGAAGATATAGTAATCATAAAATTTTACAGTTTAGCCTTTTGTTTGATTGTGAGTAGCAAAATTGTGAATTAATTACGATTGTGTAATAAGGTTTAAGTATTGATGATAATGGTCAAAATAATGGTAATTAAAATAAAAAAGTCGTGATTTTTTTCAGCTTCACTCTATATCCTGTATAGCAAGACAGGTAAGGAAATCTAGTGACTGGACACTTAGTTTTCCGTCTACCCGAACATATGACGAGTTTTGAATGAATTCAACACAACACTCACTTTCTAATAAAATTAGGAAATTTGACTTTGTGTTAAATCCTCTGAAAAATTTATTCAAATATTCGAAATAAAAATTTAAATTGGCAATAGTAAGTTAGACAGTATTACCTTTAATTTTTACTTTTATTTTCAACAAAAAGTAAAAGAAACAAGAAAAGATACTTACATACTCGTAGCTTAAGTACATAAGATGTTTTTCCAAAACAGTTTCTCATAATAAGTTATACCTATTTAGTTGTTTCACGGCCGTCCGCTAAGTTCATGTTAGTTTTATACATACAACTCTTTTATTCTCTGCAGCTCTCTTGTTAATGTAACAACACACATAGCTGAAGAATTTTATAACAAGATCCAGTTTATAACATTATAAGTGAACATACAAGGGAATGAACATTCTTAACATTCATTTTCTTAACATTATGCTCCCGCTGCCTTCCTTGCTAAACACGGGATACATCACGAAGCTTTTAATAAATTAATAATTATAATAAAATAAACTACTTATAAATATTGCAATCTATGTTTAATTTATTACAGACTTTGTAATCAACTCGTTTGATCAGTATAGACTGCACAAACGAGTTGATTACCACACATAATTTGAACCTGTGACTGCGATCTGTTAAGAAATAGCTATGCGTTTAGCTTTGGTTATTCCACAATTTATTATATCGTATCTATTATAATATTTAAGATCTATATGAGTTTCAACAACGGATCTGTGTAATACCTGTTTATTTGAATCATTATATAAAATATATTTCTTTGATTTTTTTCCCGCAAACGTACTGTAAACACACTCCATTCCACTTCCGTTTCTCTTTTCCGAATTCAAGAGATTGTGTGTTGATTGGTGGAACTCAACGCCGAAAAAATAAAGACATTAATATTTCAATTTCATAAAGATTATACTTTTAAATAATAAATACTGAATACAAATATGAATAGAAGAATGTTTCTTGCCAAATGGCCAAAATGAAATGAGGATAAATAGTCAATTTGTACATCGCGTTAAATAGTCAAATTTACCCAATATTTTAATTCCCACTATAAGTAAAAGGGAAGCAGTCACAGAACATTAACGCTTATCAAGAGATCTTCCTCGCACCTACGACAGATTCTCTCTAGATAAACCAACACGTAGACAAATACATCCTACGCACTACGGTGTCACGCGCCATGAATATTACATACGACTACGACGAGTACACTCTAGTTCAAGTTTATTTTATTGCAAGTATGATCGTAACACAATGACATTTAGGAATATTTTCATGGCTTTTTTTAATCTTGAAAAGGTAAGGAGGATGACAGTATTTGTAAGTAGTGCAGTTGTAATTTTCGTGAGTTTTACTATACTGCAGAATTTAACGCCACTGTGTATAAATGAATTGTTTTACCAAGACCGTATATTTATAGTCCTACTAAAAAGTTTACTTAATAATAGTGTTATAATGATAATTATTATTTTAAGGTGTATGCATTACACGATTTTAATCACTGCAGTTTAGACATTCAATTTTTTTTTCACTAAAAAGGGATAAAGTTCCACCACCTATGATGTTTGTGATTAATTAATGACCGATTCTTCCATTTAATTTTCCTATAAGTTCATTAGAATTTAAAATAATTGTAGCATATACATATCTTACAGAATAATCGAATAATACCGTTATCACCACATAGAAGTAGAAAATCACATTCGACCCGATCGAGATAAAGGGATTGGTGCAAGAGGTGTATAATAAAATATTTTTGTAGGTGGTTTTAGGACATTTCGTGATTGAAAAAGGTTTATAATAGTTAATGGTTCTATTTCATTGGGTTTACGCTGTTCTGCATTCTCTAGATCGATATCTTTCAATACTATGAACCGACTTTAGTAAAGATTTTTCCAACAATATGTTTCTAATACAGAAACATTTAAGGTAAAATGAATTTTCAATTTTCTCAAAGAAAGGCCACCTCCATCTCACCTGAAGTAGTTTATACGGACTTATACTGCTGCTACAATTTAATGCCTTTGAGTTTAATGGTTGAGTGGCGGTGCGCTTTTTCTTACTACCAGTCATTTTTTCAAGACTATGTTTTTTCTTATTATTATTATTATTGTTCTATCGATAGCAAATGGTTAAAATTGTATACGTCCAGGTTAGTCAAAGTTACTTTACCGAGTGAAAATATTGTGTCGTTTAATTATAATTCAACATGCAATATCTCTAAAGTAGTATATATATCAAATATTTATACTATAGTGATTTTAACTAGGTCTTCTGACTTATCTACATAAGACATGCTTAAAAATAAGAATAATTAAACCCGCACTTTCTCACAGATTGTCCCAAACTCTCAATAACTACAGGAAACGACTTATAATTTCAAAAACAAGTCGTATTTACAATCTTTAGGCGAAATTAAATAATTAAATATGTTGAGGTAGTTTTAAGTATAAATTTCAAGAAACAACAAGAAAATATACTTTAAAATACAGATTGTTCTAAGGTGCATAAACACTAACACACAATGTATGTGTCATCAAAGACGGATCAAAGAGGGTTTTGGCACGGACGTTACAAAGATGATATTAAAGTAATGTATATAATGTATATATGTGTGCACAATAATGTAGGGTAATTGTAGGATACGCTTTGCCATGCCTAGACGATAGTATAGAAAAGTCAATTCTGTACCAGAAATATATTACAAAATATTTAACTGTAGACGTCGTTACAGTGGAAAAGCGAATGTGTCAAGGTACCCGATGGTTGTGAGATCGATCCCCACGTAACCAATTATTTATTATATGACGTTTTTCGATGTTCGGCAAACCAAAAACAGCGTTTGAAAATTCAATTAATTTATGTTTATCGTTATTAATAATTGTAGCACTGGAGGTGACACTTCATTACTGATTATATTGTTCATATTCACTTAAAAGTGTTTAAGATATAATTAAAACAGTCATGGATCAATAGGCATAGAACAGGAGCAAACAGAAGAGAACAGTAGCCTTTGGATTAAGAGCAATTTAGTAACAGAGCCAGTGATGATCACATACATATAGGCGGACGGAGGTCATCAAAATGCCAATGTAACGCCACTATAAACAAAAATAGATTGATTCTCCTGTTGATATGATAATTTACTGCTATACTTATCATAGCTTGTAAAATATACATACTTGTCTAAAGGTCATAGACAATATATTAAAACACTTGCAAGCCAACGTTTTAAATAAATGGTGTTCCTGTAAAGGTAGCTGAGTACAAATACCTCGGTTCACATAGTAACCGAACGTCTGTCATATAGAACGGGAGCATAGGGCATTTGGGCATTGTCTGTGCGAGGAAACATGTTGCTCGCAGATTTGCGCGTTGCTCAACGTAAGTGGTGTTAGCTTTGTTTCGGGCATACTGCCAATCTTTTTATACATGCAGCTTGTGGTGTAACTTCACGTAGCTACAACGCCCTACGTATTCAATGCAACAACGTTCTGAGGGCGGTGCTAGGGAGGCATCGACATTGCAGTGCATCGACGATCTTTACGTAGGCAGGAATTTGATGATTTTTTAGCAATTATATATCCATAATCAATAGATTCACGAGCAGCACTAACATTCTCCTCGGTACATTGACATATACAATGGAAAGCCCACTGTAAAGGCACTGGAATAATATGCGTATAGTAAATAAATAAATAAACCGTCTACTAACATAGGTCAAGCATTGAACTAACAAAAGTTATATGGACTAAAAGTCTGAAATAAATGACTTATAACAAATTCTTATTATGAATAGTAGCAGTAGTTTAAATATATATTAGTACTTCACTACACATACTACAAAATAAATAAGAGTAAGAGATAAACAAATTGTGAAGTGTTCTTCAGTTGTGGAAACATACAGCCAGCGGACGACGCACAATGAACTATCCAATATGCCTTAAAGCGATACTTATATAACAAGACAATACATTTTAGTAAATTTCACAAAAATAGTTCAAAGCACTCAAACCAGTATGAAATGATTATTCACATTATTTTGTCTTTGTGAAGCGCAAATACAATAAAAAACTCATACAAATATTAATTTCTTTTTGTTTGCCAATAAGATAGGTAATTAATGAATCTTTTGAAATGTGAAAAAGTTAAAATTATAATGGAATTATTTGATTTTGCCTTATTATAAGTAGATATACTTGTTTTGTTTATTATACATTGTATTGTCTTATAAATACAAGTATTCTACTTAAAAAACATGTACTTTTTCTTTTTTCATCCTATTTCCTGAGCATTTCAATTAATTAACTTCACGGGTTTAAAAAATAAAAAAACCCTTTTTTTATCGTCAGAATAGGCGAATCTCTCTCTACATAATTGTCAGATTATGAATATGTCTAGGGCATATAGATGAACCATATATATTTTAATAATAATAATTGACGATTAATGTAGGACTTTTTCACTTAACATCTCCTTTGATCGAAATATAAAGAATATTTTTTTTTTTCATTTTCGATACCTTTATACGAACCCCTCCATCATGGAAACAGTCAGATTAACATAGTTAGTTACATTTTAAAAAGTACGTAGAACATGGATAATATGCCGTCTACCTGACACGCTCGACATGTCTATGGAGCTGTTTTTTTAGTGTAAAAACTATAGTATAAAATGAAATGGTATGTTTTATGTCATTTTTCTTTTCATCATCTAAACTTCTCAACCCAACAGGTCTCTATGAGCTCGAGTAAATGTATCGTCGGGGCCTCCCATACTATGAGCTATAAACCTATTACTATAGCTATAAAACTAAATTTCTATTCGTTAGTTTGTGGGTAAAATGGAAAAAGTGTCCATCGATACAAACTTTTACATTAACATTATTATTAAGATATCATTTTTTTTCACTATGAACAAATAAGAGGCTACCTAAGAGGCTTTTAATACAAATTCCCATAAAACATTTCATCCTTGGCTGCTGACAAAATAAAAGTATTTTAACTTTGTAAAGCGAAATTCACAAAATAAAGAAAAGGTAATATTTAAAAAGTTTATGTTCGCACTCTTGCTTTTTTGGAAAGCAATCAATAATGATTTAGAAAAATCCGGACAATTTTACCATATAATAAAAAAATCTTATCTTTTTTTATTTTCTCTTTTCATCAAACGTTTTATATTGCCGTAAAACACATTACATTTAGTGTCTGAGAGTACTGAAGGCAAGACACTACGATCTTTATATATTTCTCATCTTGTCTACTTTCACCAACTTTTTCGTACGTGTCCTCTGCCCTCTCAAGCTCTTCACGTGACCTTACTTGAATATTATCGACCCTAAGTTGTTATTTAACCTAATGATAAGACAAAAACACAGTTTACTCCATAAAATATAAGATAAGAGACATAAAAAATTATGTATATTCTGAATTCGAATTCAGTGGAACAAACAGAAAATAAGCTTCATTCAATAAAAGTTATTTCAATTCTATTGACAACAATATCGGGATTAAAAGTTATATTGAATCGTATGTACCGACTGTCAATAATAATCTATTAGAGATAAGAGATAATAGGACAGTTTTAATTCGGAAATCTAAGTTCATACAAGACCATATATAATTTAATAAGTAAGTGTATATATTTATTTTTATTTTTTTTGCTTTATACTGAATCCTGCACATGGCAGGGTAGGTAGAGGGAACCAGGGAACCTAATGTAAAGATACTCCCTTTCATCCCCCATTTTTTGCCGAATTTGAGGTTTGTGTATTGAGAGACGAAACTCACCGCCGTTTACTTTATTACCAGAACAATGATTAAATATCGAGTCAATCACAAATTTATGCTAGTGCGTCAAAAAGGGCCTCATCATTGATTATTTATTTAGGTTATTAATTATTGTTCAGGCTGTCGTGGCGCAGAGGAGTCTGACTTCGAACATAATGTTTGTAGCTTCGATTCTCTCTCGGGAAAGTTAAAAATCTATTTTCTTTATTTTATCAATCTTGAAATAAGACAAAGCGTGACGAAAGAAATTGCTACATATTACTTTATTTATAATAATAATATATTCGCTTATCCTACAAATAAAAAACAAATACATTTACCCAATATCAGTATTATCTTATATGTGTTTTTTATATGTGTTTAAGTACAATATAGATTGTATTCTTATATGTGTTTAAGTACAATATAGATCTTATTCTAAACCGGGATCACACGGCAAAAGATATAAAACAACTTTCTTTTATCAATGAAAGATTCAATTTTTTTTTTCTAGAAATCTAGTTTTTATAGAACTTCTTTACGTCTGAATGTAATTATAATTGGCTTGACTTTATACAAAGTGATTGAGACTTGGTGAGCTCATGCGTGAACTTGAATGTAAAAAGTGAATAATTAAACTTAGAGCGTATCATTTTTAGGGTCATTACGATTGAGTACAGCTGGGACACTGGAAAAATATATGTATGAACATCCGGTGATAGCCAAATTGTGTGCATTCGTTACTCTCAGTACTTGAGGGTTGAAAATGGATAGAATTATGATCATTTGAGTTTTACTTTTGCTTTATTATGATAAGTAAGAGATTGGCGCGTTCCACCATTGACGTAACAAGCAATGAGAAACAATTGAGCAGAGACTTTTACTTTCGGGGAACTGTCTTACGTACAAATTGTTTCTGTGTTCACTTTAAATACACATGCGAGAAAGATTGTGTATATAGTACTACATATATTTATAATTATGTTATTAAATGTAATTTTCTATAAATAATAAGTCAGACTGTTTACCGGGCAGGGATTTGATTCCCATTTGAGGTAATAAGCCTTAATAAATTTTATTTTTTCTTATATGTGTTTAAGTACAATAAAGAATATATATCATTTCCAAACCTCCGCTCTGGGAGAGCAACAAGAAATTTCCGCCATTAAATACGCAATATCTTGAAACTTCCTATAAAAGTGAGGAACGGAGTGATCTCATCCAGGTTACACAGAAATATATCAAGTACAGTATCGGTTGTATGTACTCTTAATTATATATTATAAAGCAAATGTTACTGTCCAATAGAAACATTTTAACTATATCTACCTAAATCACTCGTCGCTCCTAACTAATACTTGGATTAAAGTTGGCTTAAGCTTTGACGATTTCAGTTGTATTGGAGGTAATCTCCTTATTAACTATGATTTTGAAAGAAATAGTTACTACATTAATAAATGTATGTAATATATTATTACAGAATTTTTGTATGTGTTTAAATTCTACTTACATAAGTCTATTTACACAAACAAAAGGATATGATATAATTATACGTCCGATTCCTTGTAATATAACACAAAGGCGACTGTGTAATTAATAGGGCTAATTGTTTTGGCATTACAATAGATATACATAGGTATATTATAGCCTCGGTAATGATTAGACAAAATTCTTACCTATTTTATTCATGAAGAGAGAGAGAATGAGAAGTGTATAATAAACATATGAGTATGTTAATATACTTTCAAACAAAATTTAATTTCTCATGTTCACCACCTTTACCTAAGATTTTAAAAATAATCAAACTAATCTGTTTCCCAAATAAGTGAAGAGAACCGAATAAAAAAATAATAATAGCGGTAACTCTAGTCACTTTAGTATCAAGTATCGTTTGATTGTATGTTTCGGTGTCTGAAGGACTCTCGACTATTTATTTGTATTCAGCTTTCTGTCCTGAAGAGGGCCGTCCACTGAAGAGATGATTGTGTCATGTATACGAGGTCATTGTAGCGAGGTCATTGTAGCGCATAAACATAACCGGGGACTTTCTCACAATGCTTTCCTTCTATAAAATTAATAACTTAATATCCTGGATATATAACTAGCGTGATGAAACCCTACTATTTTCTTACATACAATTCATATCAGTGCCTTCACAGTATATATTTCAATATTAACTTTCCTATTGAAAGTTAGACTCGGAACTATTTCAATTAAGTTGAGTATCATCTGTATTGGAAATACGACTTTGCCTTAAAAGTTTATCTAGACGTAGCAAATTAGATGTCACTAGAAATTCATTTCAGTCATATCACAGAATTAAATGTGAAAATTATGTGAAGATTTATGTTGAGGCCTGTCGTGGCGCAGTGGCACAAATGTGTGACTGTAACCGATAGGTTCTGGGTTTAATCCCCGGTCGAGGAAATGTAAATTTCACTCAATATATAATTTCATTTCCTCGACCGGGGATCGAATTCAGAACCTGTCGGTAGGAAATGAAATATATAATTTCATTCCTAAATTTAAATATTTATTGTTTCATTTCTTCGCTCTGGTAATAAGGCAAAGCGCGGTGTTGAGTTCCGCCACTCAACACGCAATGCCTCAAATTTGGCGGAAAGTGGGGAACGGAAGTGGAACGGAGTGTCTTAACACTAGGTTCCCGGGTTCCCTCTGCCTACACTGCGTCAGCGTGAACCTGAGTGAGTATTTATGAACAATTTTTACATTGTTTCAGCTTATATACAATTTGCCATAAAATTTAAGCGTAATTGAATTTCAACAAATGAAGCAGGGACAAAATTCAAGCCATAAATTGTTTTCAGGTTTTAAAGCAAATTAGCTGAAGTTTCTTCAATAGTTTCTTTATATGAGTGATGTTAAGTAAATAAAAACACACTCACTGAATGAATGACATAATCAAAAAACAGACCATATTGTGGGTATTTTCATTAAATTTCATCCAACAATATTTTTTTTTTATTCAATACCGCTTTCGTAAATTTTACGATCCATTCAAAGTCTGTTATGTAATTTCCATTGTTGTATGTTGTTTATAATTTTTTAGTTAAGCTAGCAGTATAAGTTATGCTGAATCCTGCACTTTTCAGGATAGGCAGAGGAAAAACTTAGGAACCTCGCCTTTCGTCCAAAATTAAAGGAGTATATAATCGGAAACATTTTAAATTTTATTAAAAGAGAATCGAGCCTCAATAATGACAATAATGACAATAGCAAAATGCAATTACGCATTGTCAATGACAGGAAATATGGCACACATAAAGTCTTAAAAAATATCTGCCTATTGTATCGTACCGTATTTAACTCTAAATAACATAATATACCTTCTCATAGTCTCTTTTTATAAGTTTCATAAAGTTCATTGAAAAGCATCCCTATGTTAAAGTCATTGCATATGTAAGAAAGTAAACTATAGGTTACGTCTGCCTAACCTTCTATAACTGTGTGGAATACAATTTTAAATAAGAAATGCAATGCAAGAACAATATGAGACGTACCAAGTTTTTGTTTGACATGACTAAAGGATTTTTATCGTAAATTGATTGAATGAAAAACTGTGTGTAAATGAATGGTTGTCAGTTTGATATCTACTTTGGACAATACCTACATTATTTAAGGAATTTAAAACAAAAAGGTTCTTCATATTGACAAATACTTGACTTCTTATGCGTCTAGGTTAGACCATGCTATTTTACCGGTAAAAATATTGTGCCGTTTAATAATTCAACATGCAATGTCTCTAAAGTGTATATCAAATATTAATGCTGTGGTGAATTTCACTGACGTTTTACATGATATGAGATGCGTAAAAATAAGATAAAGTAATGAAACCTGCAACTTTCTTACATGTTGTCCGAAACTTTAAAGATATGTATATTCAATTATAGACTTCTTTTTTGAGCCAAACACATCGAATGTTATAATATGAGTATAATCCAGATGAATTGTCGACTGATATTTTCACCGACAAATTGTAAACTAATATTACCAAACTTGTATATCCAATACAGGCGATATTGCATATACAAGTTTGTTGAGGTAGTTTTGAGTATAAATTTCAAGAGGAAAGCAATATTAAAATACAGATTATAATACGTTACAGTGCAGTACTAATATATAATTTATGAGTCGGAAAAGTTTTTTGACGCCGGGTTTAGCCCGAATATTAAAGTATATAGTACTTATTAGCTCGGATATTAAAGTTTTTTTTTTTTTATGGAAAAAGACGGCAAACGAGCGTACGGGTCACCTGGTCGGGTCGCCCACGGCCCCGAGTAACTCCAGAGGAGCTACAGGAGCGTTGCCGTCCTTTAAGGGGGAAGGGCACTGGGGCCCGGCATTACCTAATGCGAAACGCAGTGACCAAAGCCACTACTTAACGCCGGTCTTAAATGCCGGGGGTGGTAATAATCCGGTCGAGTCTGCCCATGCGTGTTGCCATTACTGGCAACGTGACTCTACCACACGCACTTTAGTCGCCTCTTACGACACCATCAGTACCAGGGTGATCCCATTCTAAGCCGGAATCACACGGCTAAAAGTATCCGAAACAAATAAAGTCTTAAAAAATATCTGCCTTGTATCGTACCGTATTTAACTCTAAATAACATATTATACCTTCTCAAAATCTCTTTGTTTTATTTCCATAAAGTTCATTTAAAAGCATCCTAATTTTAAACATTTGTTATATCAAAAACAATTTTACTCCAAGAAAATGTCAATATTTTGTAATAAATAAAATAATTTCGAACAAAGGCTTTTGTACTAAAGCTACGTACATTTTTCTCCTTCATTAATGTAATAAGAAGAAAACATTGATGAAAAAATATGTATTTTTATTTACTGA
The DNA here is from genome assembly GCA_019049475.1 of Eueides isabella. Classification (NCBI taxonomy): domain Eukaryota; kingdom Metazoa; phylum Arthropoda; class Insecta; order Lepidoptera; family Nymphalidae; genus Eueides; species Eueides isabella. The sequence continues at coordinate 7,075,839 of CM032409.1, read as the reverse complement.
TTTGAATTAATATCATTGTAATTCAGTGATAATAAATTTATTTTGAAGTAGCGATACGTCGCTCTAAATTTAAATAATATACTTTTAAATAATATTCTAAATAATACTCTAAATTTAAATAATTTACTTTTAAATTTAAATTAACTATTGAAATTTTTTTAACTGATTTAAATAAAATATACACTAAATATTGAAGGAAGATTGCCAAAATATAATAGTGAAAAGAAGTCAAATTTGGTTAGCCGTTTTTATGATTACGCGTATAAACGCACAGTTAAACAGACAAAAATTGAAAAAAAGTTACTATTCTGGGATCTATTACATTAACGAACGTTATGAGATTTTTTTTTAAATATATCTTACATGCACAGACAGTGATCATTTACATATTTAGATTAATTCGTTTTTTGTATAATACAAAGTCATTATTTTATATAATTCAAGAAAGTAGTTAATTAAAATGTACAAGTTTTCGATATCATTTATTTTCACTCAATATTTTTTTTTTGCTTAAATCACATTATTTTAGTACAAGTGTCCTAATTATTACTGAATACGCATAGGCCGTTCGTGACTCAGGTGGAACGTGACAATAATTCATGCTTTTTCGGGCAAGAAACTGGTGTATATTGGCATTTTGAAATTCTTACTTAATAAATCTTATAATAATTGTTTATTTTATAATTATAGAACATTTGTTACAGTGTAATCTTCTGCTTAATTGGCCTGCTTACATTATTGAGCACGAGCTATGATGTACATTATATTTTTATATGTAAAAAGGGTAAGATTGAACTGCTTTTATTTATTGTATAATAAATACATATTGTTAGAATTTTAAAAATGATCATACCTGTAGCCTTTAATAGTAAGCATTTTCAAATGTCCTCGATATAAAATCGAGGGTACACTGGAAAATACTTAACATTGAGCACATTGTTCGTCTGCAATGTTTATTTATTAGTTAGTTTTCAGTTAATATTTTAAATAAAATAAAACTTGATCACAGTAAAAATAACTTTAAATACAATTCAAGCTATAAAAAAGTATAAATGGTAAATTTAGATTTTTTTTATGATGTAATTATATTTATTGAGGATAAAGAATAAAAGGTATAAATATTAACCGTAACATTTATTTTTAGATCCGAATCCGTACATGAACAGGGCGAAGCGGTATTTTACATCAGAGCATCGCCTTAAACTTTATAAGGCTCAGGTTCGTCCTCATGTTGAATACTGCTCCCACCTATGGGCAGGCGCCCCTCAGTATCAACCTCTTGACTCTATTCAACGGCGGGCAATTCGAATTGCCGATGATCCCATACTAACATACGGCTTAGAACCTTATAGTATACGGAGAAACGTTGGTTCTCTCGCGGTGTTCTACCGTCTTTACTATGGGGAATGAATCCAGAATCCAATGAGTTATTTAACATGTTGCCACCATCCTCTTTTTACCATCGTGCCTCCCGCCTCAGAAGTAAATACCATCCGCACCACCTTAATGCATTTTTAGCATCCAACGTGCGCGCATCAAGATCTTTCTTCCCGCGTACATGTAGGCTGTGGAATGATCTTCCTCTTGATGTGTTCCCCGAGCGCTACGATTTAAGTGCTTTCAAGCGTCGTATGTACAGACACCTTCACCCTAAAGGCCGGCATCGCACCTACAACCGCAGGATGTAGGTGTTCATGGGCGAAGGTTTTGCTTACCATCAGGTGGACCTTCAGCTCGTTTGCCCCCTCTTGAAATAAAAAAATATATATATATAATCGGAAACATTTTAAATTTTATTAAAAGAGAATCGAGCCTCAAACCATTATATTAATAATGACAATAGCAAAATGCAATTACGCATTGTCAATGACAGGAAATATGGCACACATAAAGTCTTAAAAAATATCTGCCTATTGTATCGTACCGTATTTAACTCTAAATAACATAATATACCTTCTCATAGTCTCTTTGTTAAAGTTTCATAAAGTTCATTGAAAAGCATCCCTATGTTAAAGTCATTGCATATGTAAGAAAGTAAACTCTAGGTTACGTCTGCCTAACCTTCTATAACTGTGTGGAATACAATTTTAAATAAGAAATGCAATGCAAGAACAATATGAGACGTACCAAGTTTTTGTTTGACATGACTAAAGGATTTTTATCGTAAATTGATTGAATGAAAAGCTATGTGTAAATGAATGGTTGTCAGTTTGATATCTACTTTGGACAATACTTACATTATTTAAGGAATTTAAAACAAAAGGTTCTTCATATTGACAAATACTTGACTTCTTATGCGTCTAGGTTAGACCATGCTATTTTACCGGTGAAAATATTGTGCCGTTTAATAATTCAACATGCAATGTCTCTAAAGTGTATACCAAATATTAATGCTGTGGTGAATTTCACTGACGTTTTACATGATATGAGATGCGTAAAAATAAGATAAAGTAATGAAACCTGCAACTTTCTTACATGTTGTCCGAAACTTTAAAGATATGTATATTCAATTATAGACTTCTTTTTTGAGCCAAACACATCGAATGTTATAATATGAGTATAATCCAGATGAATTGTCGACTGATATTTTCACCGACAAATTGTAAACTAATATTACCAAACTTGTATATCCAATACAGGCGATATTGCATATACAAGTTTGTTGAGGTAGTTTTGAGTATAAATTTCAAGAGGAAAGCAATATTAAAATACAGATTATAATACGTTACAGTGCAGTACTAATATATAATTTATGAGTCGGAAAAGTGTTTTGACACCGGGTTTAACCCGGATATTAAAGTATACAGTACTTATTAGCCCGGATATTAAAGTATATAGTAAAAATTAATATATTAGGTATATTTATTTATTAAGTACGCATTTTCAATGGGAAATACGAAACAAATAAAGTCTTAAAAAATATCTACCTTGTATTGTACCGTATTTAACTCTAAATAACATATTAGACCTTCTCATAATCTCTTTGTTTTGTTTTCATAAAGTACATTTAAAAGCATCATAATTTCCAACATCTGTTAAATCAAAAACAACTTTACTCCAAGGAAATGTCAATATTTTGTAATATATAAAAGAATTTCCAGCAAAGGCTTTTGTACTAAAGTCACGTAAATTTCTTCTCTTTGGAACACATGTACAAACAAGTACGTACAACAATTTAGTGTTTATTGATTTATGATACTTAGGTATTCTAAATTCCCAAATATTCAGTTTACAATCACTTTGGCTTACATTAGTATAAGCGAAATATTTCTTTTGTTTAGTAAAATTCATTTTCACATTTCATGCCTACTCGAATCTTAAAAATTTGTACCAAAATGTAGAAAAACAAACTCAAGATTTTTTCCTATCAGAAACTATAATTCAGTTGTTAATAAAAATAATTTAATAAAGAAATAAATTAAAAAGTTTTTCTGCAAAAATGTTTGTTTGAATCAGGATTCACAAGCAAGTTGGTAAAAACGCCTTAACATTGAATGAAATGATTTATTTATGAGAAACTTATTTTCTTAGAACGAGCTCATTAAATTCATCACAACTACGAAGCTGTTCCAAGCTTTTGAAAATATTTCTTAAACACAATGTTTTATTTACTTAAGTAAATAGTACCCACTATTCTTCTTCCTTCGAGCATACATTAGTATTTAATGTACCTGCTTCTGTTATACCCAATCAGTACGAACAAAGATACTCAGTGAATAGTTAGAGACAGTAATATATCTGAGTTTCAGGTAAATTAACATAAAAGTTCAGTAGACAGCGACGAAATACCTAAGTATAACATTTTGTGAGCAATTATATTGACTAAACCTCTTATCTACTTTTACGCATAGATGAGTGTATTTTACTTGTTCTTTTTTTACTTTACTTCAAAATTTTAACTTTATTATACTTCAAAATTTTAAATTATGTTAAATTTATGTAAGTGAGAAGAAAAATAAGCAGTTTTAAAATAGAAAGGAAAGGTCAAGTTCAAATTTCAAACGTAATACACTAGGACAACGTCTGGAGTGAATGTGATGGATGCGAGTTATATTCCTGTTTTGAAGAACACAACATATTTTTGTAAATTATACTTTTTTGTCGTCATGTTATGTTAAAATAAAAGTAATTGTTTGTGAGCAAAATTAAATAAAATTCATAATAAATATTCGAGTTTTAAGTCCCTAACAATATTATAACTATACTGAAATTACAAATATTTTGTTCTAAATACAGAAAAATAATTTTCAATAAATATTCTTATAGACCAAGCGAGTATCCGTATACTAAAAAAGATGACTATCATATTTGTATTACTTACATAAATATCCTGGGTCCTATTAAAAATGTTTAAAAACAGAAAGGCTTATAGGAAAAAGTATGGAAAATATAGCCTTATTAACTTTCACGGAACGTATTGTGCATAGCTTACGTGTTTTAATTGTGTACTCTATTTAGATTACTTGACCATATTTTTCTTTTTAACCAATTTGAAAAAAAAGGTTAGCACTTTGACCGTAACTATGTATTTGTCATTATTGGAAATGATTACTATTTGATTGAGGCTTTGTTTATGTTTTTTTCAATACTTGCGATGGTGTATTCCTTATTAAGAAGGATACATAGAGGATATTAAGTGTAAAACATTCCATTCCATCCATTCATCCATTTCCATTTACTAACTAGTTTTTGAGACATTGCGCGTGAATAGCGAAACAAAATATCGTTTAAAAAGTAAATGATTCCCTTAAGTGGGTATCAAACCCATAATCATCGTGTTCACTGTCAGCTACACTCCCACGCCATGACAGCTGTAATGTGATGAAGCATGTTGTGGATGTTAGTAATTTTGAATCTCAATCATGAACCCTACCCTTATCTAAACAACAAGTTAATTGTTCTGCGGCTCAGTGTATGTTGTCATTTGTATGTCCATTATTTTATTTCTAATAACATTTTTTCAGATAAGGTGATGGTTGCATGGCACAGTATTTGATTCTAAATACGATTATTGTGTGGTACGATCGACACTTTCGGAAACGACTTATTTTTTCTTCGCTCTTTTAAGAAAAATGCGGCTTTTAGTTCCAGAAAACTATTCGCAATGTTTAAAATTCGGACAAAAAAAGGGACAGATTATCTTGGTACCAGTAGATCAATTATCTACTTAGTTTTATCAAAAATACAAACATATTTATAAATAAGCAAATTACCTGTAATATGGTGTTTTCGGCAAACAATACAAAATATATTTCGAGACAGGCTTAGCGTAAGTCAACGTACTTTGTTTTATCATTAGAAGTAGAGTAGAGTGAGGATCAGACTAACAACTGTCGCGCAACACATATTATGTACCCTATGCACCCTGACGGTCTCTCAACATTATAACTATAAGTAAATAAACCGTAACATATGTCAAACCGGAGGTTACACAATCTACTACTCTAAAACTTCTTTTAATTTTAATCAAATGTGATCAGTCTCCACACTTGTATACGTACACATACATACAGTACTTACATTTGATATAATGTAATAATCAATGATTATCATTGTATAGTGAGTATAAGGAGTTGGTTGTGGATAAATATTCCATTTGAATATAAAAAGCCAAATATATCCGATGTTACGACAAAAAGTTTCGATACCACTCTATACACAATCTCTAGTTATAAGTAGAAATATCATGTAGGCCTGTCGCCGCACAGGTCTTTGACTGCAATCGTGACAGGTTGTGGGTTCAATCCACTTCCACTCAATATTTAATATTTTCATATCTTCACTTTTCTGGTAACAAGGCAAGGTCTATTGATCCGTGACTGTTTTAATGATATCATAAAACACAGTTAAAATTACTAAACTTAAATTTAAAACGCGTATAAAAATTTTGAACGAAGCAGGATTTGAACCCGCGCCTCTGGAATACCGTTCCAGCGCTCTGACCAACTAAGCCATTCGTTCTCACCGAGCTCCGTCGAAATTCTTATACGCTTGTTACAACTTATTTATGTTGTTAGCATCTCTGTAGGGAGATTTTTACAAATTTCCGCTACCCAAAGACAACTCGTAAGAATTATCGTTTGGCAAGAGAGAATACTATTTATTTTAATATTTTTACTATGTTTTAAAGTGTTATTCCACACTTAGGACAGAAAATACTAAACTTAAATTTAAAACGCGTATAAAAATTTTGAACGAATCTGTAGGGAGATTTTTACAAATTGAAATTTGTAAAAATCTCCCTACAGAGATGTTAACAACATAAATAAGTTGTAACAAGCGTTTAAGAATTTCGACGGGGCTCGGTGAGAACGAATGGCTTAGTTGGTCAGAGCGCTGGAACGGTATTCCAGAGGCGCGGGTTCAAATCCTGCTTCGTTCAAAATTTTTATACGCGTTTTAAATTTAAGTTTAGTATTTTCTGTCTTAAGTGTGGAATAACACTTTAAAACATAGTAAAAATATTAAAATAAATAGTATTCTCTCTTGCCAAACGATAATTCTTATGAGTTGTCTTTGGGTAGCGGAAATTTGTAAAAATCTCCCTACAGAGATGCTAACAACATAAATAAGTTGTAACAAGCGTATAAGAATTTCGACGGAGCTCGGTGAGAACGAATGGCTTAGTTGGTCAGAGCGCTGGAACGGTATTCCAGAGGCGCGGGTTCAAATCCTGCTTCGTTCAAAATTTTTATACGCTTTTTAAATTTAAGTTTAGTATTTTCTGTCCTAAGTGTGGAATAACACTTTAAAACATAGTAAAAATATTAAAAACAGTTAAAATTAATCAAGAAAATCAGCAATAAAGTGTCGTCTCCAATGCGAATACTATTATTAATTACAAAATACATAGATTAATTTTGTTGTGCGAGCACTAATATTTGTTTGTCGAATGTTTGTCACTAAGACGATGTTTATTTGTAATTTACTATTGTTACTTACTACGTCGTTTGTCATTAGGCTTCTGAGTAACTAAATCGTTTCGCTCCCTGTTTTTCTAATATTACCTATATTAGTACTTAGCTAGAAAAAAGTATTGATACTTCAATTTAAGATCAGTTTAGCTTTTATAAAAGATATTTTTTTTATCGATTCTCTACATTTCTCTACTAAATTACGCTTGAGTTATTATTTTAAACTTAAAATAGCTTAATGCAGTGCTAACATTGTGTTTAGTTGGTATAGTGCGGATTTCGTGTGTAACTTCTCTAAGAGTTTCTTAGAGTTATTTTTATTTATAGATCTCCTCTGATAAATTGTTATAAACACACAATTTTATTTTTTTTGTGTTCTGTTTCGTATTTAGCTAGTCTTCTAAACCGAAAGATAGAGGGGCCTATTCTTTATTCAGAAATTCAAAATAAACAACTTATATTACTTAATTAGACAGCTTGTATTACAAAAGTACATCGGAAACATTTTCGTTTCCAAGAAATTCCAATGTACAAAAGGCAAAGGCAATCATTGGCATTTTGCAATATAAAAAAGAATTTCGACCAGCAAAGTCTTGTGTAAAAGGTACATATGTTTCTTGCATGTCCTGCCTTGGAACACTTATTTCTAAGCACGTACTAGCACTTAAAATGTGTTCCGAGGGACAGTATCGATTTATGATTGTTACTTATTTTAAATTCTGAAATATTGACTTAAAGTCACATTGATTTATATAAACCATATAACTAAATATTATTTTTCTTAGATATAAATGTTACTAAACGAAAAAAACACATAGACCTAGACTTTTTTTTTCTCAAACGATATATTTTTTATTCACCGCTCTTTCATATAAACGCGATGATTGTGGGTTCTATTCACACTCGAAGAAGTATATTATTTTAATTTTTGTCATTCTAATATGGTTAGATAAGGCGTGGGGTGCCGCCACTAACTACGCAATATATCGAAGTCAGACTGAAAGCGGAAGTCGAATGGCTGGAGTTTGTCCATAACTATACTGCTACTAGATGAATACAACGTGAAGCTTCATTGTAGCTTTTATTTCGAATTGCTATCTTTTATAGAAAGGGTAAAAATAAGATTAAATTTAATATAAAGGACTTAACATCCTAATCTGTGTAGTATAAGTAGTGTACTAGGACTACATCATAAGTGAATTTGATGAAAGTATCTATTGTTTCCTAAAGAAGAAGTTGTTACATAATCACATCCCCCCACCTTAGCAAGAAAATGTACGGTTTTCAGTTTTGAATCTCCACTAAATTTCGTGCCTTGACACTTACTAGATACATATGAAATGCATCTAAGTAATTATATAATTATGATATCTGTTGTCTTATATAAAATAGTGTACTACCCATAGCTATGTAAATTTGAAAACAGTGAGAATTTCCAGTACAAATTATAGAGAAAAATATGAAATAAACGCGGCGTGGAGCTCCGCCACTCAACACTCAATGTCTCAAATACGGCGGAAAGTGGAATCTATATTTAATGTGTAAAATTCGGAGAGAAAAAGAAACACGGACTATTTTGACACTATATTGTCTTTATTTATTTAGATTTACGAAAAATCGAAAATAATTATTTCATTTGAGTGAAAATCCTTACGAGTGTAAGACGTGAAGGCGTGTAAACAACGGTTGCGTTTTCACGGTTTACGCTATAACAATACGCTATAACGGCCTCTGAACATTGTAGCTAGAAGTAAACGAATTTTAATATACATCAACCGGCAGGTTACACATCTATCCTCTAGAACTTCTCTCGATTTTGATCAAATGTGGTCAGTATCCGTACTTGTGTTCATTGCGTAATTTACAAACTTCTATATTTAACAGTTTACGAGTATATACCTCTATTTGATGTAACTTTACAATCAATTATCATCTTAGTATAGTAGGTAGAAGTAAAACATTAACAGTCGGTTGTGGGTTCATACTTCACTTGGCAATAAAAAGTTAAAATAAGTCTAATTTTATGACAAAGTGCGGTGATATCATTGTATACACTATCTTTTAAATGTTATAAATACTTTTAACAACTTTGAAGTAGCATTTTTTTTATGGATGAGACACGGAAAACGAGCGTACGGGTCACCTGATGGTAAATGATCACCTTTACCCACGACCCTGTGTAACTCCAGAATAGTCGCCGAAGCCACTATTTAACGCCGGTCTTAAATGCCGGGGGCGGTAATATTTCGGTGGAGTCTGCCCATGCGTGTTGTCATTGCTGATAACGTGTTACTTTAATCGCCTCTTACGACGCCATCAGTACCAGGGTGATCCTATCCTAAGCCGGAATCATGCAGCATTGAGTAGTTAGGAAAGAAAAATATTTATTTAAAAAAAATATAAGAATTTTAGCGTGACTTATGGAAATTATCCATGCGCTGGGATCACTAACGTATGACACGTCAGTGAATTGTATAATATTAAGAATAGAATTGAAATTACAATAACTATGTAAGACGAGTTTATATTTTTCTATTTTTTCTATTCTTGTTAGGTGTAGAGTCAGTACGCTTTGTTTTGTATTTAAGCGGAAAAGGAGAACAGTGTGTATTTACTCTAGGGTATACTGCCTGAAAAATAAACAATAATTGTTGACATAGGAATGTCAGAAAACAATGTTTAATTTCATTGATAATACAAACATACAAGCTTTTCCATATGAATTTATTTTTTGTTTGTTGGTGCAATTAACTATATGCACTTGAAATACATAGTTATTGGGAAACAATTACAGACAGACATTTCAACAATATTTATTTATTTAGATAGGGATATAGAGATAATACAATAGTAAATTACTACGAATTTAACATTAGTTTAAAACATCTGAATAACTCAAGAGCCCCAGTAACCTCACTTACAAGTTATGCTAAGATATATCTTACATGTTAAGCTTTATGCTTAAATGTGGGCTATAGCATAAAGCTATATAAGTAACCTTTAAAAGTATATATGTATATAATTACTGTTATATATAATTTTTTTCTAGAAGTAATTAAGTTGGTACAGTGGCTTCAAAACAAAAGTAACCTAGTGTTAAGACACTTTCCATACTGATTGACTGACGTACTGATTTCATTGACGTAACTCAATTCACCTCTGTTCTTTTCAGAGCGACGATTAATTCATTGTATCAAGTAGGAGACGCATACAGCTTCTTATTGAGACGTCATCATACGCGACTACTGTCGTTAATATTTTCTAAAATTGCATCATCGATTTCTCTAGTGACAATCGAACCGATAGCCATCAAGTTTTCAGTGAAACACAGCCACAATTTTATATATATTTCTGTTTCTGTATTAAATGTTTTCACACGTCAGAAGCGTAGAGAGCCAAGTGTAATGACAGTCTATTCGTCAATTTCTGTCACATTTTAAAATATTGTGAGTTGAAAGGCGGGAGCATTCTTGTAACACCTTAATACCCAAATAGATCTTTCAAAACTGAAATATTCCATTTACATCGATAGGGAATCTAGATCGCAGGCAGTTATTGGGTACGTCCAGTTCAAATCTATATTCATAAAGATACGGCTACCATGATAATGAAGAACGGAAATGTAACAGAAAGTTACGATGTATGTTAAGTTAGATACTTTCTAGTGTTATAGTTTCGATATATGATAGAGCGTAGGTTATGATTAGGCAAGTATTAGAAGGCGAAGCATGAACATATAATTCCTCATAATTAATTATTTCCTATCTTATTTTTTAGAAAACAATCACACATTATAAGATTTTCTTCAAAATGAAACTATTTCATTTAATAAACACCAACATACTATTTAAAAAAAAATAATCTGAATATATCACAGCCACATAAAGAGAGTAAGAATTCCAAAGTTTTGTGTATTTATTATAAAGTTTTAATTATATTATATATTTAAAAACTAAATAAGCTTTCTTTTAAGTAAAAAAATATATATTTCATGAAAATTTATATTTTTTTATCCTAACCATATACTGCAGTGTAAATTTCCAACAACATTTTGCGTATTCGCTAAGATTCTAATCTAGGTTTGCTCCTTCATACTAAATGCAAGTCGACCAACTATTCAGAAACGCTGTATATGATTAGAAATATGGAGAGAAGAGATTTTCTAACGAAAAAGTAATTGGACACCAAAAATGACCTTAATGTTATTTTATCAGCTCTCCAAAAGAAAGGTAAAACAGACAAAAAAAAGCTTATGGAGTATATAAATGCTCCACACAAAAAAAATCACACATACGAGTGGTTACGTAATACTCAAGCATTCTTGTAGCGATCGACGGAATCGCCTTAAATTTCGTACTAATAAATGTCGCACTGCCGCAATCACATCTTTCGTTAGACTCTTTAATTGTAACTAGCTTTTACTTGGCTTTGCCACGTTGTCAATTGAACGAGTGAGTGTTGTGGCTGTTGTTTCTGTAATAAATGTAGTCAATTATGATCGTAGGTACAGTAATTTGCAATAATGCCATGTAACTTTTTCTGTTTAATAATCTTAACAAAAATAAGAGAATTTTCTAACGCAGTTTTGGCTACAAATTACATAGTTTTTACATATGTTGTATCGGTCTGATGTACAAGCGATAATACATTATTTTATTTGTTCCGTACTTTTTGCGTAAAAGTGGAACGAACATGCATCCTCACAAATTCTTATTTATTTTTATTCTTCATGCTGCTGTTATAGCGGCCCTATTCTTTATTATCAACATTAGTGATAGTTTCCATTAGCACAACACGCTGCTCGCCTGTCATAGTGGAATTGATTGGTTTTTGGAAAATTATTTAATATTTTTTTTAAGTATTGAAACAAATTCAATAGAAGGATTTTTATCTTTTTGAGTTATGGCATATTTTAAAACATGTTATGTTATGAATGCGACGTCGGAAGTAAAAAATTGCTTATAATCGAGAACTAAGACGATAGCGAAAGATTTTTAATATGACGGCCAGGCAGTGACTAACTTTACCAGACAAAATGTACTATAAAAGTAAATTCATTTTTACTACTTTAAACTACACGAAGACGCATAATGTCGTTAGGATGTTACTTTAAATTTTAAATACATATGTTTTTTGTTGAGGTCTGTCGTGGCACAGATGCACAACCGTGTAACTGTAAACGCGACAGGTTACGTGGGTTCAATCCTCACTAAACATTTAATATTGAACTACTTATACCTTACCTATCTTTACAACAATTTAACTTAATATTTAACTATTTTATTTTTTTGTTCTTTTAACAAGGCAAAGCGCGGCGTTAAGTTGCCACTCATCACGAAATGTACTAAATTCGGCGGAAATTGGGAATAGATCCCCGAGTTCCCACTGCCTACCCTGCGATGTGCGAGATACAGCGTAAAGCTGAAAAAAATGTTTCTTTTATCATTAGACTAATTCAGCATAGAAAAGAAAACTTCATTAGGACATTTTTTTATATACAAAAAAAAAACGTTATTAACAGTCCTTTTTATTGTTTACAAAACTGATATTAATTTTCCAGATAAACTGCAGTTACTTTTAATTATTGTTACAGTTTCATTCTAATAACTAATCCTTATTAAGGATTGGTTACAAATTATATAAATGTATAGCACTAACTTATTTACTTTTGACAATATTTTTGATACAGTATTGGTAAATAGAAAAGAATATTTTCGATGTATTAAAACGTTTAAAAGCGTAAAAAGAGACCTATAAATATTGTAGTGTGATTACGTGATAAAATGATAAAACGAGTAGCGGCTAACCAATTGAATTGATTACGGACTACAGTCAAACTAACCATCCGCAATGCAATGCAATGAACACATTAAATCAAATGCATAATTTCTGCCATTGGTTATTTCACAATTAGATATGGATGGTGATTAAATATTTATTATTTCAATAGTTTAATCCTAATATTTTACAACGTACTTTTTTACTAAACACTTTTCCTGCCTTATTATAAGTACTACAGACAAAAATTTCACTGTGTCACTTGAGCATCACAATGAAATAAGAAGTTATCGTATTACAAAAGTGCTGGTACAATGACAAGAGACGAGATAATATTTGGAATAGTAATGGAGTAAGGATATTTGACTTAAAAGTACATTTTATTTCACTACAGGAGGATACACAATTATCTATAACAACAAGGAAGATTTAAAACGAGTGCTGAAAAATAACGATTTAAAGAAAGCCTGAACTGAATCTATTGTTGTAAACTTAAATCATAAGTGAATAATACAAAAGTTGTTACAGCTTTACTTGTAACGTTGTTTCGAGTAGATATAGAGCTACAGTACTCAATTATACCTGTAAACAAACTTTGAATTAAATCGAATGAACGAACTATTTACAAGTAACTAGAAGAAATGGGCATCAGTTCCACCACTTAATGAAACTGTTCTTATAACATGTACATGTGAAAATAATAAATACATAAATGACACTATGGCGATGCGGTTGGGATGACTAACAAGAAAGTACTTTCAGTTGCTTTCAGCAGTCGATACTTTATTGCGGATTCAACATAGGTAAGAAGAATGTTAAATTGGTTTTGATTTAAATTTATTAAATATGTCAGTACTTACTGTATAACTATGTCAGTATTTAGATTTTAGACCATATAGTTGGACTTGAGATTCAAATTCAGAACTATCTCATGTCTTACAAAGTAACCATTTTTACACTAAAATAATTAACAAATTATAATTCGAATAATGTACAAATCGTTTTGAACAAGTTTATTGTTTCCTTTTAAATATACTGAATTAATTAAAGATAATAGATAAAATCTATAACGCTTTGGAACTGCAGACTAGCACGCTATGCGTGTATTATTATGCTTTCCAGTATTTACGGCCTTAGAGCTTAATAGCGGCCTACTATATAGACTATAGACAGTATAGCCTAAAAAGGTATATGTTCATACTTTAAAGTAATGTATATATATGATAATGTGCTGTACTTAATATTAACGTTCAATCTATTAAGACAGCGGCGCAGTGGGACAGTGTCTGGCTGTAAACGCGAATGTTGTGAAAATAATTCAATTTATATCAATAATGCTTATCTCTCTGAACAACAGGACGCTATGTTGAGCCCTGTGCACACCCTGTGCTTATCATTTTTGATGGGTAAGTTAATGTATTACACAGTTATTTCCATTAAACTACCAGAGCGAAGCCGTAGTTAAATTTATTGTATGATGAAAATTATTTGGATAACTTCAAGTCTCTTAAATCGTTAAAAAAAAATAATCCTGTATTTTAATACATTATTATATTTTAAATCAACAAAATCAGCGTTAAAACCTCAACAGCTACAACAGTGAATTTATTTTTGTCCAATCCCATTTTTAAATCTATGTAAGTATGCGGCAGTTATCCCTACTTTGATTATCACTCGAATGGGTATTGTAAGAAATGTCCCAGTGGACTTCTCACTGGATGAGTTTGTAGGCTCTTTGGTATTTGGAGTGATGAAAGCAAGACTACTAAATAGAAAGTATCTAAGCGAGGGTGTAACTACATAGGTTTCGACTCAGTCGATTATAATTACATTCCGTAGTCAAAATTTGCCCGAAAGCCAAAATCAAAGCCAAAGTCAAAATTTACCTCTTATAATTTTTCTCTCTCAGTTGAACCATACAACTTTCCCACTATCCAGTGCCTAAATTGTTGTCGGTTTGATCACATAAAATCACAGTGTAGACTGACGCCAAGGTGCAACAAGTGTTCTCAGCCCCACATTGGTGAAGGATGTGACACTCATAGGGAAAACGATTTTTGTTTACTTTGTGAAAGCAAACATTTCGCCTACTGACAGGAACTAACCTGCGGGTGACTTACACTTCCCTAGAAAAAGATTGAATGTGTTAGTGTTTATTTATTATATTTTATATAGAACAGATATAATTGAGTAATTTAAGTTATGCAATAGGTGAGAAGAAGAAAAAGACTACAGCTTCACAAATCATAAAGTATTTTATTTATTAATGGCAAGTTGTTATATTTAAATTTAAGTACTTCTACGTATATTTAAGTAATATGTAAATAAAACTCTGTTATAAATATCACGATTGTAATTGTATATAATAATTACCAATTTGTTAAGAAATAATCACACCATACGTTCGGTGAAGCTACCACCAACGCTGCTTTGTTTCGCAAGACCTCCCAAACGTCGAGCGCTACCGAGAAACATCATAAATAATCACACCATGTATGATTCATCGCAATACGCTCCGTGAAGATACCACCATCGCTGCTTTGTTTCGCAAGACCTCCTGAACGTCGAGCGCTAACGAGAAACATCATACTGTGGGGACCACCTGGTATTCACCGATTACGTTATATCGTTTAATTTAGTATAAATATAATTTAGAGTTTAGAGATCTTCACTTTTTGTTCTGACATCGAACAGATTGTCGCGTCTTAGGATTAGTTAATTGTAACTAAATAGCTTAAATAAATATATATAAGTAAATTCGTTTCGGTTCATTTTGCATCCTCAACGACAGCCCTACATAATTGGCGCAGTCGGTAGGATGCTCGCGGAACGTTTCGCGTAGAAGATTTCCGTAATCGCGTGAAGCCCCGTCGTAGCTTGTCTAGCTGCATCCAGAGCATCCGAATCTACAAGTAGTGCTGCATCAGAGGTTTATCTAGACATCGATAACGCAGAGGGACCGAAACATGTTCATGTGAGTACACTAGATTCTTTTTAGTGGTTGCTCAGTCCTAGCCTTCACTAACCTGTGTTAATAAAATTTGCCAAGATTTTTCATTTAAGAAAATCAAAGGAACCTAGGATAGTTACTAGTAGTAGGCAACTTTTCATAGATAGAAAAAGAGATATTACTTTGAGTAGTATAGAAGAGGGAACGGATATGTCTGAATTAGATACCATTTATAAAGCCTTAAGGTTGGTACCCGAGTTCGACGGGAACCCGAATGTGCTCACGAGATTTTTAAAATTATGTGACGAATTAGTAGTCCAGTTTTGTAGTGCAAACAGTAGTGAATTAAGTAGGTGTGCCCTTCTCAATGGGATTTTGAACAAAGTAACAGGCTCTGCTGCTCGCTTAATCAATTCTAATGGGATTCCATCCGATTGGCAAGGCATTCGAACTGCTTTAGTGAACAACTTTGCGGACCAACGAGATGAGATCGCTCTATATAACGATTTAGCTATTTTATCGCAAGGTTCTAGCACCGCACAGGAGTTTTATGAGCGTTGCCAAAATCTATACAGTACTATAATGACTTTTGTCAGCCTGCATGATACCCTTGAAACCACCATCAATGCTAAACGAGATCTTTATCGTAAATTAACGCTTCAATCGTATTTGCGAGGTCTAAACGATCCCTTAGGATCGCGGATACGTTGCATGCGCCCGGAAACCATAGAAAAAGCATTAGAATTTGTACACGAGGAGACAAATACTATGTACCTACAAAATCGGAACCAACGATTACCTGACAAAAAATCTATAAATTCAATGCTCGTGCCAAATCATTTTGTAAGTGCCTATAAAATGCCAAACCAACAATTTTCAGTGCCTGTGCCTAAACCTTTTAACTATAATATACCTGGCTTTTCACGCCCTCATTTAGCTCCATCATCTGCACCGCAATGGAGACAGAATCTGTATCAACCCCGCCAATTTGGTCCAACTCGTACGCAACAAATTTTTAGATCACCACCGCCAAATTATAACCCTCAACAAAATAACTTCCAGATAGGTTCGCGTCCTAACCACCAAGTCTTTAACCAACCTCGTCCTATGAGTGGTGTCAGCCAGTATGTAACAAGACAATTGCCACCTACACATCCAGCAATTACAGGAAATAACTGGACAAAATCAGGGAACCCACCCCCCACGAACTACTTTAAAAGTAAAGAAATAAATTATAATAGTTTTTTAGACAATTCTATATATGATGAATACGCCGATTATAATTATTACGATATCAGCGAATGCGTAGAAAACCAGCCACCGTATGAATATTTTGTACAGGAACCTTCAGAAAACTCTACGGAATCGCCCCGGGTGGAAACCGATATGGTGAAAACAAACGAGCAGGATTTTTCGAAGGACCGGGAATCCGACACCTTAAAATAGAAGTAAATCTTCAAACACAACGTCAGCTTCCATACATTCAAATCGCATCACCACCTATGAAACTTTTAATAGATACAGGGGCAAATCAATCATTTCTTTGTCCCGAGGTAGTAGAAAGATACTATAGTAACTTACCAGTAAATTACGATCCTTTTGAAGTTAAGAATATTCATGCCACCTCTAGAAATTACTATTCAATTACGTTACCTAGCTTTAAAGAATTTAATGATTCCGATAATACGACATTTTATATTTATAAGTTTCATGATTATTTTGATGGACTTATCGGTACAGACTTATTAGACAAGTGGAAGGCTGT
Organism: Eueides isabella; assembly: GCA_019049475.1. Lineage (NCBI taxonomy): Eukaryota > Metazoa > Arthropoda > Insecta > Lepidoptera > Nymphalidae > Eueides > Eueides isabella. The sequence goes on along the minus strand of CM032409.1, from coordinate 7,058,432 downwards.
AATAGACTATAAGAACAAATTACTAAAAACTAAAACCGCTTCAAATCCTATTAAAGTATATGATTCACGCAACGCAAATTTGTATGAGGACATTATACCGGCAAATACTTCCAAATTACTTAAAATTCCTATTAATATTCATGATGGGCATGCATTTATAGAAGAGCAAACTGTTTCTAATTGTATTATTGGCGAATGCTTAACTACCGTTTCAAATAATAGGGGAATAGTCGAAGTAACCAATCCAAGTCGAAGCGACGTCATATTCTCTATGGACCGAGCAATCTCTGCAGAAATGTATAACGTACAGTGTACACCTACAAATAAACAGCAAGACCGTATAAAAGAAGTGATTTCGCGCTTACGCACTGATCACTTAAATATCGAGGAACGTACGAACTTAGAGCTGCTTTGTGCCCAGTATGCAGATGTTTTCTACTTAGAGGGAGAGCCTTTAACTTTCACGAACAAAATAAAGCATTCGATTAAAACAACTGATGAGGTTCCAGTTTACACAAAAAGTTATCGGTATCCATATATCCACAGGCAAGAAGTACAGGAACAGATAGGTAAGATGCTAGAACAGGGAATCATTAGGCATTCAAATTCAGCATGGAGCTCCCCAATTTGGGTTGTAGCTAAGAAAGCAGATGCGTCAGGAAAAGCTAAATGGCGTATAGTAGTTGACTTTCGAAAGCTTAATGAAGAAACTGTAGACGACAAGTATCCTATTCCCAATATAGCCGATGTCTTAGATAAATTAGGTAATTGCCAATATTTTACAACCTTAGACCTAGCTAGTGGATTTTATCAAGTAGAAATGAAGCCACAGGATATACCAAAAACAGCTTTTAATGTAGAACATGGCCATTTCGAATTTTTACGCATGCCTATGGGCCTTAAAAACAGCCCATCTACTTTCCAGAGAGTTATGGACAATGTGTTGAGAGAGCTTCAGAATACTATTTGTCTGGTGTACCTAGATGACATAATAGTATTTAGTACATCCCTTCAGGAGCACATTATTAACCTAGAAAAGGTATTTAAAAAATTACGCGAGTCCAATTTTAAAATACAAATGGACAAATCGGAATTCCTAAAACTAGAAACGGCGTATCTTGGTCATGTTATTAGCAAAGATGGTATAAAACCTAATCCTGAGAAAATATCGGCAATTAAAAAATACCCCTTGCCTAATACCCGTACAGAAATAAAACGTTTTTTAGGATTACTTGGTTATTATAGGAAGTTCATACCAGACTTTGCTAAAATAACCAAGCCTCTGACCCAATGCTTGAAGAAAGGTTTTAAAATTGTTCAAGATCAAAATTATATCCAATGCTTTGAAAAGTGTAAAACTCTACTTGTAAACGATCCAATCCTTCAATATCCGGACTTTTCAAAAGAATTCATACTCACAACAGACGCTTCGAATTTAGCAATTGGAGCCGTTCTTTCTCAAGGCCCTATTGGATCAGATAAACCAATAGCATACGCATCAAGAACACTTAATAGCAGTGAAATAAATTACAGTACGATAGAAAAAGAATTACTCGCTATTGTGTGGGCAACGAAGTACTTCCGGCCGTATCTTTTTGGTAGGAAGTTTAAAATTATGACAGACCATCGGCCTTTGCAATGGGTAATGAATATGAAAGAACCCAATTCCCGCTTAACACGTTGGAGATTACGCCTAAGTGAATACGATTATACAGTCATTTATAAACCAGGGAAAATTAATTCCAACGCTGACGCTCTATCTAGAATAGAAATCCATAATGAAGAGTCTAGTTCTATTGTCGTCAACACTTCAGAGAAATCCGATTCTGAAAGAACCAGAAGTATCGATTCAAGAACCGATAGTATTCATAGCGATATAGAAAGCCCTATACTAGAAGTACCTATTACTGATGATCCCCTCAACAGATTTAGTAGACAAATCGTATTTAATGTTGTTAGCGATATTAAAATTAAACCCCACATAACTCATCCTTTTGAAAATTATACAAAAATTAGGCTACAAATCTCTAAGTCAAACCTAGAACAAGATGTAATAGATGCTATAAAAGAATACGTTACACCAGGTATAAAAACAGAAATTTTAATTAATCCTTCACTTGAAATGTATAAAATTATACCGGTCATACAAAGATATTTTAAAAATTCGGCAATTAACCTAGTTCTTTCTAAATTAGAAGTTGAAGACGTTAAAAATTACCTAAAACAACAAGAAATTATTAAGAACTATCATGAAGGCAAGACGAATCATAGAGGCATTAATGAATGTTATTTAGCTCTGTCTAAACGTTATTTCTGGCCAAAAATTAAAGACCAAATTACAAAATTAATTAATGACTGTCTTATTTGCGGTCAAGCGAAATATGACCGTAATCCTGTAAGACCTCGGTATCAAATTGTACCACCACCTACCAGGCCTTTTGAAATCGTACATTTGGATCTATTTAGCGTAGATAGTAATAAGTACCTAACAATTATCGATGCATTCTCGAAATATGCACAAGCATATTCTTTGAGAGATGCTACAGCTGTTAGTGTAATTCAGGCCTTATTAAAGTTCTCTTCCCATCATGGTATGGCTCTTAAATACATTACGGATAACGGCCCAGAATTTACAAATCAGTTATTTTCTGAATTCACTAAATTACACAAAATTCAACATCATAGAACATGTTCCAATACACCCAACGAAAATGGAATGATAGAACGCTTTCATAATACCTTACTCGAACACTTGCGTATCTTAAAATTAGAACACCGTAATGAATCCGTTTGCAATCTTATGACATACGCTGTAATGGCTTACAATAGTTCAATTCATTCTTTCACGAAATGTCGTCCAATAGACATAATCACTGGTCATTTAGATCCGCGAGATCCTTTAGACATGAATATAACAGAGCACCTATTGCAGGAATACATAGTACATCACCGTAAGCGAATGTTAAAAGTATATGAATTTATTCATGAATCCGCCCTTCAGCGTCGTACTCAAATAACCGAGAATATTAATAGAAATCGCGAGGCTGAGCAAATATATGCACCTGATCAGCGAGTCCATGTCAGAAATCCTTTGGCCAATAGACAGAAATTAGCTGCTCGTTATACGTTTGATACGGTTGTAACAGATTTACCTATACACATTTATACAAAGAGAAAGAGTGGGCCTGTACCCAAGTCGCGCATAAAACGGGTACCTAATAGTGCTCGTTTGTTACAGAATACAGAAGACACTAATCACGTTGATGGTGGCTCAAGCCCTGAAGCTGGGACAAGCGGAAGAGATTACACTTGAAAGCTTAGGAAATGGACCAGGTGTCCTCCCTTTTAACTTAGGACCTACTAAAGTCATTTCTCATTTCCATTCCTTTATTCAAATTATAAATTTAGATAATGTGCGAAATAGATTAGAATCTGTTCGAGAAAAGTTAAGTGATCTAACACCTGACTTAAATAATAAAACGTCGTTACTTTACGCTCCACATATTAAATATCTTACTACAAAATTAAATGATATGTCAGATCAATTGTTAACTTTTCAAGGAAAACGTTCAAAAAGAGGCCTTGTAAACGTTCTTGGTTCCATAATCAAAAGTATCTCCGGGAATTTAGATTATACGGACGCATTAAAGTACGAAAATGCCATTGCCATACTACAAAAGAACGAGAATAACTTAGCCATTGAAATAAATCATCAAATAAGCTTAAGCAAGCAGTGGGCATTCCAGAGTTCAAATGTTACAGATAGGATGGTAGAAAACCAGAGGAAAATAGAGAACATTATTAAAACTATCTTAGATAACGATGCTAGGAAAGAAGAAGACGTAATTAATTACTTTCATTTAGCACAACTACTTACAATATTAGGTGATGACATAGACAACTTGTCACAGGAATTGTCAAAATTACAGAATCTATTGGCATTCATAAAAGCTAAAAGTATCCATTATTCCGTTCTCGATTACGATACTTATATAGTTATGCTAAATAAACTAAAAGGGTTATACAATTCAGAAGTAGTGTTAGATATTAATTTTAGAGAATATTTAGACATATTAAGATTAGGATATTATTATAAAAATAATGATATAATCTTGGTAATTAAGTTCCCAATCGTGAATCCTAATAACTACATCCTTTATAAATTGTCCTTAGCCCCTAATAGTAATAATAAAACTATAATCCCTACCTATCCATATGTAGCAATTCACGAGAAAGATCTACTGTATATAGAGACAGAATGTCCGAAGTATAGTCACGGTCATCTTTGCGAGGACAGCTTAAACCGACACTATGGAGAACAAACGACCTGCATTCAACATCTTATACTTCAGCAATATATTCATGAATCCTGTCGAGTTACTCCAGTAATTTTATCATCTCAAGCCATGGAGAGACTGGATGATCGTCACTACGTTCTGAGCTTTCCCAACCTAACGAAAGTTCACTTAGCCTGTTCTCAAGATCAATACAGAAACCTTCATGGAAGTTATTTAGTTGAAATACCTCAAGGGTGTGCTCTACAAACGTCCATCTTTACCATCACTAACCACCATGATCAAGTGAAAGGACGAGTTTTGAAAATGTTGAATACAGAATATGGTAACAAAGACCCATACAAAGCGACAGCGAAGACCATCTTGAAATTGAATAGCATAGATTTGAGTCACTTACACTCAACCAACATCAGGGTTACCTCTCAAGAACCAGTGACTTTGGAACCGTCGAACTTAGACACTCTCTATCACACAACTATACCTGTCTACATACTCATCGGTGCATCAGTACTCATTATAAGCATAGTCCTCATTCGTCGTAAATGTATGCCTTCGAAGAATATCAACCAGAGAGAGGACGAGACAACCAGAACACAAGATGTCCAGGACAGCCCCAGAGATCCTATGTCTCTATCAGCACTATTTTCGACAAAAGTCTCCAAATAGCTGCTGATCCTGTGGAGGGAGTTGCTAAGAAATAATCACACCATACGTTCGGTGAAGCTACCACCAACGCTGCTTTGTTTCGCAAGACCTCCCAAACGTCGAGCGCTACCGAGAAACATCATAAATAATCACACCATGTATGATTCATCGCAATACGCTCCGTGAAGATACCACCATCGCTGCTTTGTTTCGCAAGACCTCCTGAACGTCGAGCGCTAACGAGAAACATCATACTGTGGGGACCACCTGGTATTCACCGATTACGTTATATCGTTTAATTTAGTATAAATATAATTTAGAGTTTAGAGATCTTCACTTTTTGTTCTGACATCGAACAGATTGTCGCGTCTTAGGATTAGTTAATTGTAACTAAATAGCTTAAATAAATATATATAAGTAAATTCATTTCGGTTCATTTTGCATCCTCAACGACAGCCCTACATAATTCATTTGTATTAATTTTTACAAAGTAACAATAAATATGAGGTAACATTTACATTTACGCAGCTCGACAGTCGGACACTGAATCCATTTTACAGTCACTGTAGTACATTTATAGTCTACCCACACATTCCCCACCAACCTCAGGTGACCATAGTAAATTTAGTCAAAAGAGTTTCTAATAAATAAATTAATACTTCCTTTTATTTTGATAATATTCTTAATTATTACATAATTTTTAATATTATTTATATACATCGTTTTTTGTGTATCATATTAAGATATTATCACACTCATACTGACAGTACTTCGCTCTCGAAGTACAAAAACCCATATAATATTAAAACTACCAAGGCAAAGTAAACACTATAAATATAATATTATAACATATATTTTATATAATCAAAACAAACAATATCTTAATTATTTTTAATCACTATTCACATTTTCTCAACATCATTTATTTAATCGCTACCGTCCGACCTCTCAGATTACGTTGACTGGTCAACGAACATATCTCACAACTGTACCAACAACTGTACAACCTTTCACATTAAGTGAACATGTTGGCGATGCACTTTTTTTCTATTGCCTTACCTTTCACATTAGGTAGACAAGTAGAAACACACTCCTGCTGTAGCACCATCTTTCACATTAGATGTACAATCCAGCAGTATCCAAGTGCTAATATCCATCTTTCACATTAGATGAATAAATAGCAAACAACTAATAATTTTTAATTTGATAATAAATTAAATCAATTCTTAGTCATCCACCCATTCTCCATGCCACAATCTTAATTTGTCCTTAGCAATTACAACATTTCGTAAATTCCCTTGAAGAGAATACCTGTCGCCGGGTAAAAGAGCCATAACTCTATATGGTCCCTTAAATCTACAACTTAAATTATTGCGACGTCTGTGATCTTGATTTACATAAACCAAATTGCCTACCTCGAAAGACACATTATCTCGCCTAACTATGTCAAAGCGATTTTTAAACCTTTCGGCTTCTAATCGTAAACGCCTAGTAGCTAGCTCTCGATCGGCTCTTAAACCAAAGTTTAATTCTGGAACTTTAACATCGTTTAAACGAGCCTGTATGCAAGGTATGTTAGCGTTAATATCTATAAGTAATCGAATCGGAGCAAAACCAGTCGATTTTTGGACAGTGGTATTAATAGACTGTTGGACCTTCCACAACCCGTTTGACCAGTCTGACGAACCATTACAAGTGGTATTCAGCATATTGACAAGTGTCGCTACATATCGCTCTATCTGACCATTTCCTCTTGGTGTACCGGTAGATATCATATGGTGCTCAATATGTAATTCAGTAAACAGTGATCTAATTTGAAGAGAACTAAAGTTAGTGGCTCTATCTGTGATTACTACAGAAGGAGTAATTTGAAGAGAACTAAAGTTAGTGGCTCTATCTGTGATTACTACAGAAGGAGTACCGAACAACGTAATGGTACATCGAATAAGTGGTATCAATTCTAGGGCACCGAGCGTTTTCAATGGTTTCAACACGCAAAACTTAGTGAAAGCATCTAAAAGTAACAAAATATATTTGTAACCGTCATTTGTTTGTATGAATGGACCTGTACTAAAATCTAAGTGAATCGTATGAAAGGGAATAGGAACTTTTTCAATAGGATGTAAAAAGCCTTGCTTTGCACCAGAGTGGCCTTTTCGTTCAACACAAACTAGGCAATGTTTTAGGTATTTCTTTACAAATGGTATCATCCTTGGAAAAAAAAATATTCACGAAATGTATGTAACACCTTTTCAAATCCTACATGACAATTTTTGTCGTGATAAAGTTGCAAAAGGCTAAATCTATATCCTTTTGGTACATACAGTTTTGGTTCTCCAGATGAAGTTTTATAAAATAATAAATGGTTCTTTAAAAGATAACGATTTTCATCAAGATCGCCAGCTATAGCCAGACTAATCAGACGTTGAATATCTGGATCATTTTGTTGGGCAGTTTCCAACCAACATGGTGATTCATTAATAAGATTGACATTTAAAAAATTTGATACATTACTCCGATAATTTAGATTGGTTATTTTAGCAAAATTAACAGTAGCAGAAATACTAACAGGATTTCGACTAAGAAAATCAACGTGTCCAATGTATTTACCCTTTTTATATACAATATCAAATTCAAAATCCTGCATAAAGGTCCACCAACGGGCTACACGTGGAGATAAATCTTTTTTATTAAATGTGGCCTTGATAGCATTACAATCTGTAAAAATTTTAAATTGATACCTAAAAGATATACTCTAAATTGTTTTAATGCGTTATAAATAGCTAAAGTTTCTAAGTCATATGAACAATATTTGGATTCTGTAGGAGATGTTCTTTTACTAAAGTAAGCTACTACTGATTTCTCATTGTCTACTTTCTGCAATAAAACTGCTCCATAATCTATTGAACTGGCGTCAGTATAAAGTTCAGTTGGTAATTTTGGGTCAAATACAGTTAATAAAGGTTTTGACGACAAACACTTAATTACATAATCCCTAGCCTCGTCCTGTTCGGGTCCCCAATGGAATTTAGAATTGTTTTTTGTTAAATTCGTAATACATGCCGTACAGGTTGCAAAATTTGGAATAAATTTTCGAAAATATCTAGCCAGTCCCATAAATTGCCGTACCTGCTTAATATTACTGGGCACTGGAGAATTCACTAAGGCAGAGACCTTTGTCTCACTAGGTCTTATTCCTTCCTGTGATATGTGTCTTCCGAGATATTCAATACTGTTAACAAAAAAATTACATTTTTTCAAATTGATAGTAAATCCTGCAGAGCAAAGGGCAACAACTGTTTTTTCTAAAAAATCTAATCCTTCATTGATTGTGGAAAATGGGATAAGGATGTCATCAATGTAAACTAATAAAATTTTAGGTGCTGCACAGCTTTTGTGATTGATCTTTGCTAAACACAGCTGGCCCATTACAAATACCGAATGACATTTTAATAAATTCGTAATGACCAGTTGGCATCACAAAAGCTGTGTATTTTCTAGAGCTACTGGTATTTGATAAAACCCGTTTCTCATATCCAGAGAAATAAAATACTTAGCTGAACCAAGTTTATCAATTTGATCTTCGATGAGAGGAAGTGGATAACGGTCATTTTCTATAATTTTATTCAATGCTCTAAAATCTACGCATAACCTATCATTCCCGTCTTTTTTCTTTACTAAAATAACGGGGCTTGCAAATGGAGACTGACTTTCACAAATGATTTTCTGTTTTAAAAGCTCTTGAATTATTTTATCCACTTTCTCTCTTTCGATAGGGGCTAATCGATAAGGGCGATAATTTACAATTTCATTGTTTTTTAGCCGAATAATTAGTTCCCCAGTTCTAACATTACCTATCTCATCTAAGACAGAGGGATATTTTTTAAAAATACTGCAAATTTTATCTTGTATAACTAAGTCTAAATGACAAATCTTAGATTTTAAATCTGACAATTCTGTCACTGAATAAATAAAATTCGCCTTTACTATGTTCTCGATAGACTTTCTTATTAAACGACAGCTAGACGAGTCAGTAATTATTTCTATATCAGGGTACTTTACTGCATTCCTACCTATAAGAAGGTCATACTGAAAATCAGTATCTCTGACTACATGTATATCTAGTTCCAAAGTCACATCTTCAAACTTAACACAAACAGTAATTAAAGCAAATACGTGAATATTACTTTTTACTATTCCGTTTAAATATAAAGATAAAGGAATTAAGCAGCACTCCAGTCTTCTAGCAATGGATTCTTTAATTAAACTACAATTGGCTCCGGTATCAATCAGACAATTAATTAATGATCCATTAATAGAAACTAGTGTAAGGCTTAATTCGGTTTTCCTAAAAAAGGTACATTCTTGTCATTTCATGTAGGAATCGAAGTGACAGATCTTTTTGATGCAGCCCGTAGTTTATGGAAGCAAATATTTTCGGTATGACCTACTCTCTTGCAATAAGTACAGGATTTTATATGCCTTTCATTTTGCTTTGGAAACTGTGGAGTTTGGTTCGTTTGAATATTGGAAACTTTGGGACATAATGACTGAATATGTCTAGTTTGATGACATAGAAAACATTTTATATCCATATTAAATTTAGACCGCTTGGCTCCACTAGGTCCTAAACCTGTATCCTTATTACTATTGTCCAAAGCTCTTTTCCTGTTTTTCACATATGTTGACAACAAGGAGATAAGTGCTGCAGTAGTGGTTACACCACTATTTAAAGATGCCATTTTAACATCAACATCACTTATGCCTCCACAGATCAGTTCAATTAGTTGTTCATCTGAGAATGTTACTTTGATGTTGCGAAGTAACCTTATTTTTTCTCTAGCATAGTCACCATATGATTCCACAGAATCAGATGAGTACAGAACTGCTTTGCAAAGTCTTTCGGACAAGTTCTTTTTTTCAGGGTAAGCGTCAATAATATCTTGACGCAAATTTTCCCAAGATCTGCCTCCTGAAGGCTCTCATGATTCTTACCATAGTAAAACAGAGCCCTTAAGGGCCTTACCGGCTTTAGCTGCGGTTCTAATACTGCTCCAGTTCAGCTCCTTAGCGAGGGCCTCAACACTGCTGCACCAGCTTGCAGCTCCGCTGTCGTTGTGATCGGGGTCGAACATTGGTAGTGCAATGTCATCATCCTTTTGATGTGTTGCAGTAACAGCATCTCGGATTGCTTGGAGAAGGTTACTAACTACTTCAGAATCCATCCTGAAACTTATACAGATGTGTGTTAATAATGTAAGCTGTAATTATCCCACTTCTGATGTTAGGGTTTATTTATTATATTTCATATAGAACAGATATAATCAAGTAATTTAAGTTATGCAATAGGTGAGAAGAAGAAAAAGACTACAGCTTCACAAATCATAAAGTATTTTATTTATTAATGGCAAGTTGTTATATTTAATTTAAGTACTTCTACGTATATTTAAGTAATATTTAAATAAAACTCTGTTATAAATATCATGATTGTAATTGTATATAATAATTACCCATTTATATTAATTTTTACAAAGTAACAATAAATATGAGGTAACACTTACATTTACGCAGCTCGACAGTCGGACACTGAATCCATTTTACAGCCACTGTAGTACATTTATAGTCTACCCACACATTCCCCACCAACCTCAGGTGACCATAGTAAATTTAGTCAAAAGAGTTTCTAATAAATAAATTAATACTTCCTTTTATTTTTATAATAGTCTTAATTATTATATAATTTTTAATATTATTTAAATACATCGTTTTTTGTGTATCATATTAAGATATTATGACATGTATAAATTGTAAATGACGAGCATAATAACCTATCACAGAGTTTTCAGAGAAAAATCATAAATGTTTACACTATTTACAATACTTTAATTTTAAACTTGAATAGAAGAAACATCCATTTAAATATAAAATATGAAAATGTCCATATTTCTGTACGGTAAGTGAAGTTAAAGCAGAATGTTCGTATTCGGTACACAAACTTAACAGCGAGAGGCAGTGAGTGTAACGACGACACTTTTCCTGATCTACTCACGTGAAAAACGCTGCATGTGATGACAATTTAATTTGTGAGCTACAAGCTCTTTTATATTATTTGTATGCAAGCCATACTTTTACTATGAAAAGAAGTACATTGATCATAAAGTGACAATAAAATATTAGAAAGCTTTAATTATGTATAAAACAAAATGTAATTTAATCTATCGTAAATAAATAATGTGAATAACGCACGATTAACTAGTTTAAAATTGCATTTGTATAAAAATAATCGCCGCCTGCAATTTTGTTTGCGCCGATTTTATTACGAAAAATTGTTTATTTTTTAACTTTTGTTTTGTTTCCATAGTGTTTTCGAGGTATCCTTTTTCAGTACTCCCCTACACTCCCTTACCGAAAAAATATTACTAATTTTAACTTTCTCAATTTAGTAACTTCGTCTGTGAATCGTCTGTTACTCATTCAGTAACGTAAAAAGTAAATATTCTTTGACTTGCAAATTGCTCCAAACGCCAATAGCTCGGAAAGTACTGTAAAGAGGACATTTATTATTATTTTAATAATGTAATCTTAATGACGTTAATCATGAAATTTGGCGCTAAGTTAGAATAAATATCCGAAAAGTGATAATTTATTGCTATTTTAGAGAAAAAAAAATTACAAACTTATATTTGTAGTTCATTTCATGGACATTTCGTCTAGTTTGTTACGATTCGACCTACTGAAAGCGTTTCAATGTTAATTCTACCGAGTCGTTAATAAAGTTGTATAATCTTAAAAATTGTTACATTATTTTTAGAATAGATCGTAGATTGGTTAATCTGAATGATATTTAATATCAATGTTCAGAGGCTGAAAAAACTACATTTCATAAGATTATTTTTGCGTAGAATTCCATTACCCAACACGTAATGTGGAATGGAACAAATTGTTACTTACTTAACCTTTGCTGCTAAAAAAATATGAAAAAATAATAATTATTTTATGAGATCTTTATAGTACAATAATATTTAAGGCTGTCGGAGCTGCGTTTTGACCGCTAGTAATAAATATTGAATTGTTTAACTTAAAATCCGGAATATCAACATCCAAACTAATATTATTTTTAGTTATTACTAATATTATTTGTAGCTTTGTGGGAACGTCCACCTGTCACATTATAATTACGATATTAAAGTCTTTTATGAGCTGATTAAAATATGCCATGGACAGACGGGATGCTTTAATAGAAATAGGGTCAAGTTGATGAGAGCCGGTACTATTGAATTAATGTTTATTATGTATTCATTTTGTTACTTTGTAATAGTAAAATTGAATATAAATTTAATATGTTTGTCTGTTTTTATCTGTATATCTGTTTCTGGCGCTATAGCTCCTGAATGAATTGTGTGTCAGTCTATTAAACCTAAAACTTTCTTCAATTTTTTATTTATTTTATTTATTTATTTATTTAAGTAGTACATTGTTACTAAGTTGATACAAATTCAAGGTGCAATCATAAACTCGTTCGAGTGTTACCGTGCACCAGCGTCGTCAAACATATAAATAAGTATAACACGTGTTACAATTATAAATATCATAATAACCGGCAAAAAGTAGATACATACATCAACAACCATCATATGGTTGTATGTACATATTATGTACAAGTTAAGTTGCTAAAAATTAAAAAGGAGGGTACATTTACTATACATTTTTTTAATTATAATTATTTATTTATTTTTTATTTTTCATAATTTATTTATCAATTTGAAAATATATGACTACACAATTCGATCATTTTATTGTGTTTCTCACTAATAGTGGAAGTTAATTGATGAGATCTGGTATAACATATTGCAGTGATCTTTTGCCATACATGTTACAAGAGTTAGGTAGTAATAGTTTTAAATTGAACAAATACAACAACTCGACGTATGGTACTTCGAGTTGTTGTACTTGTTGAACTCATAATCTTATAATGTTTAAACTTTTCTTTAAAAAAGTATACCGATAAACGTATATATAAGTTTTATTTTTATTCGTGTTTTGGTAAAATCTTAAAAAAATCTAAAAATGTATCGTTAATGTGATTATTGACCATATTTTTATGTTATGCATCAATATTTCTTTTAAAATGTGTATTATTGATATTATTGACTCTGCCAAAGCTGTGTAAATAACAGAAGCGTTTATATGGTACTTTATGTTTGAGTGGATGAAATTTTGCAAGTATCCCTCTTAATTTGTCGCATACATAGTTTATGTGCATTTTCCGACTTAGCCTACTATCGTCAACCATTTCTAGGTAGGTATGATTATCTACCAATTCTATTGCGGTACACTCACAAGATGTAACATTTATTTTTTGTGTAAGCATTTGTGGTTATGTGCGATAAGCGCTGGCTTAAAAGTACTTCTATTTTCGCCAATATTAATATAAATTAACTTAGTTTTATTTGTCTTTTGTTTATAAAAATATATCACTTACTTAACTAAACATATCAACTAAATACCTGAAAAATAATAAAAGCAAAATTATAGAAAAATCAAGAAGTTTGCCTTTCGAAGTTTCCTTTCAAACAATAAAAAACCTTATGTTATTATACCAAATTATTATACTAATCACGTACGTTGTTAAGTGGGTGAGATCGATGCTAGAGAATGTGTATAATACACATATTTATAATGTTAAGAGTGTTATAGATTATTCAGTTTGTATTACAACGTCAGTAAGAAGATTCTTTAATAAATATGTCAAAAATATTAAAATTGTTCCCAATAATTAAACAACTAAGTAGATGCTAATGTAAACTGAAACGTTTTTATTGACTTTCTGCTTGAGTAAATCGAGAGAAGCAATCAAATGTAACAATATCTCTTAATTAATTACGCTTAAAGATGCTCCGATATTGAGATGTTTTAAAATGTATTCAATATCTAAAGTAAATACGAGTATTTACGAAGTTGTCAATCAAAAGGGTGTTTTTGAAATAGAAAGTTTATAGTAATATTGTTAATGTAGGGCTTTTTTGAACTTAGAAAATGATATTATTCATAAATAAAACTTTTAAACAAAAAAACGTATCTTATTTGTTTGGCGACCGATGATAATGATGTTCCGCCCTCTTTTCGATCCGCTTATAAAATAAAAAATCCAAGAATTTTAAGCACTGAAAATTTTAAGTCTTAATTGATATCCTTTTCAAATATCATAACTTATTTATTTATTCAACGTATTTAATATTAGCTTAATCTAATATACTAAATTTAAATTTAAAAAGCGTATAAAAATTTTGAACGAAGCAAGATTTGAATCCGCGCCTCTTGAAAACCGTCCAAGCGCTCTGACCAACTAAGCAATTTGGTTAGTTGGTTTTTAAATTTAATGTATATGGTGAGGAAAGAGTCCATTACCGTCTTGCTCATAGTCACACGCTATGCCACTGCACCACGATGGTCTCAAGTATCTATAATCTGTATATATCTCTGTATATTATTTTAATCTTAATACTAAAGATTGACCTGCAGGGACTTGTGAGAATACATTTACTCATGAATCCGTTAGCTCTAATGGACTTATCTTGTCACAAAACAATATACACATAAATAACAAATCGTAATACGTTGGTACGATTTAACGTGGGTTTAGTCATAGATTGTTTCTATGAATTATTTAATTGTAATACAAATATCTTTTTTTATGGACAAGGCATGGCAAACGAGCGTACGAGTCATCTGATGGTAAGTGATCAACGTCACCCACGGCCCTGTGTAACTCCAATGGAGCTACAGGAGCGTTGACGGCCTTTAAGGGGGCCCGGCATTACCCAATGCGAAACGCAGTGGCCAAAACCACTACTTAACGCCGGTTTTAAATGCCGGGGGTGGTAATAATCCGGTCGAGTCTGCCCATGCGTGTTGCCATTGCTGACAATGTGACTCTCTCACACGTACTTTAATCGCCTCTTACGACAGCATCAGTACCAGGGTGATCCTGTTCTATGTCGGAATCACACGGCACAAAAGTTTTGTAATATATATGTATCGGTTAAAAAATATTTTCAGGTCCAAAATTAATAGCTTTTAATATTACTATAATTGAATATCAGTATAATGTACTTGGTGATCTATAGGAGTCTATAGAACAGCGCTTATTTTATTCTTAGCCAATAAAGAGTATATCTACTTATTTATTCGTAGCCTTCATACGATAGTTGTAAGTTCGATTTTTACAAAGGGATATGTTTATATTTCCTCTTTTTTACCTTCACTCTGTATTTCGCACTCAACTCAACGCCTAGTCTCGTTACCAGAGTGACAAAATATAAATATTTAATATCTCACTTCCTCGAATGAGGATCAAACTCTCCTGTAACGCATACTATGGCACGTTTGTGTCTCTGGGCGAAGAAAAATTCTTTTTTTACCCTAAATTTGGAAAATAAAAGTGAAGCGCCAATAAACAGTGAAGGGAAATAACACAACGTAGGGTAATAATCACTAGACGATCACGACCTGTCGTGGCCAGGGGCACAAGCTTGTGACTGTAAACGCGACAGATTGACGGTTCGATGTCTACTCAAGAATTTTTATTTAATGCAAAACGCATCGTTGAGTTCCGCCACTACTCAACACGCAATGCTACAAATCGGCGAAAAGTGGGGAATGGATGGGAATTTAATGATTTTTATCGATTTAGAGGTATTTCATATTATATTTTAGTCTTTGTATCCTTCACAAGAAATAGGCAAAATTAATTATAATATATTTTGTCATGTCACGTATACCTCTAAAGGATCAGCGATTTTTAATGATTGCATAAATGTGGCCCATAGTAAGGATCAACTCATAAACATCATTTTACAACCTTTTGCTTTATAAACTTTACAAAAGCCAATGCAGTTTAATAAATTATTAACTACGGCCATCTTTGTGACGACATGACCGATGGAATGAATATTTTTTTGTGGTAGGCAGTTGAAAGGGGCTAATAGCCCTTGCCCAAAAAAAAGTCAACGTAGAGTTCGAGCTTTTAACAGCGTGGTCTTAACAGCTTCTAACCTTGATGTTGTTCTTCCGTGCTTATGTCCCTCAAAGTTCATTTAGTCATAGTTCATTTTTGTTTCATTATATTTTACTTTTGATTTATTTATATCAAGAGTAAAACCTCATGAAACAAAAACAAACTACAAAACGTTTAAAACATTTCTTTTTGTCTCGTCGAGGGCTTCAATTAAGCAGATGTCAGTATTGGGGACACTGTTAAAACATAATTTACGTTGGTTACGTAAAGTTTCAATAATGTATTTCCGTTTGTCTGCTTCCGAAATTCAAAGTGAGGTGTTCCGCCAATAAATCTGAAATTAAGTGAAAATTGAAATATAACTTAACACTCGACACTCTTAACAGGTATTTTTTCTTCTTAATTCGGAAAAATAGTACAGTTAAGAAATTTATTTTAAGTGGGGATCCCCACTGTGGAGAAAGTTTATAATTCCTCACAGATTGGATCGAGCCCACAAACATCACAGCCAGCTGCTGTTCCTCTACGCTACGATAGCCTTATAGTCATACATTATTATTGTTGTATTTATGTTTTATACATATCGCTAGTGCTTTATTTGTTGGTGGAATACATATCATCACACACAAGGATATTGACTTTTTTTAACAGTTGAATGGTGATAGTGCTATTTGCTCTGTCAAAAATTCAGTGTTTTATTTAGTTATTGGATATTGGACAGATGTGAAAAGGAATTTTCTGGGTTAAAAAATAAATTCTTGGTTTATAAAATAAATGTCGTTTCTTTGGCCCGATTATTATAACATCTAGTTTTTGTCTATTATGCTACTTGACAATATAAAATAACGCTTTTTGGACAAACATTTTATATGGACGATAATTTAAAATTCTCTCTTAATTATTAAAGTATTATATATTGTAAAGATATATGTTTTTATTTTTGAGGCTTGTTGTGGCGCTGGGGCACAGGCTTAAGACTAAAACCGCGACAGGTTGTGGATTCGACCCCACTCAAAGAAGTGAAATATTCATTATTTTCATTTCTTCAAAGCGCTGTTGCAACACGTAATGCCTTAAATTCAGCGAAAAGGGGGGAAAAGAACGAATGCCTACCCTACCCTATGAATATAAAAAAAAACTTATACATGAAACATGACTGCAGAAACAAACTTTTTTATAATTTAAAAAACAATTTTTTCATTTTATATTAAATTATTACACAAGTTAGTACCTTTCAATGTATCCTATAACAAAATATGTAAAAGTACATTCAAGAACCTGCTGCCTGCTTTTCCATACGTCTTACGTATTGTCTCATTATTGCCTTTTTCTAGTAATGAGTAAATATGTTGTAACAGTTTCAACCTAAGAATATAAAAAGTGCTCTACATTATATTATCAAACAGACTAAAAATAACGAAACTTCAAACAGTGTTTGTTATTTAAAGTCAACACTACATTTATTTTAATGAAACAATTTAATCAAAGCGCTCTCGCACTGCTTGGACGTAGCGTGCATGACAACGTCTTTTTATTCTCAGCTTTCTTAACCTAACATTTTAAACATGAATATATAAAGTTACGTTAAATGCAAGTAGCTTTTCATCTCGCATACATTTCTGTTGCTCGTTTCGACCCACTTCGACTACTTTACTTCGACTACTATTCTGCCGGTTATGGCGAAAATAAGCTGAAGAAATTTATACAATTGACTAACGAGACTATTCACGTTTTGGCTTCCTTGGTTTATCGACGTAGTATACTAGTTGAACGTGCGGTTTCGTTTTATAAAGATGTTAAATCAAATCATCAAAAAAAGTATTATAAAAATATATAACCAAGTCAGACAAAGTAAGGTTCAAAAATATTATAAGTTTTAGTTAACACAAGGTTCCCTATAACTCCTCCCCTATATGTGAGATACAGCCGGGTGAAGCAGAGCCCCCCACTACAAACGAAGTACGCAAGCGAGTCTCGCAGGAGAAGAGAGAGGGAATTAACTGACCTGCTTGTAGGTTCAAATTCTAGTCTACATACATACATATATTAATATCTAAAAAATATACTATAATTTTAAATCATCATCATCATCAGGCATCTGTTTTATTTCTTCAAACATATTTAATAATTGTAATTTTTAAGTCAATTTGCGTGGGTTCAATATAACACCGCTATTTAAATAAGTGGCGCTATCGAGTGGGTGGTCTGGATATTTGGTTATAGTACAAAATAAATCTGAGGTGATATATTAGCTTGATAAATAACTTTATTTTCTTGTGATACATTTTATAACAATAGCACATTTTCAAGTTTATTTCTTTGTTTGACATATGGTAAAAAAATATTTACTTATATTTTTTTATACATTTTTTAATGTGTGAATAGGCTGTTATTTTTTGTTTTCTTTATATCTTTATATTTATAGTACTATAAATAATAACTTTTGGCCGTGTGATTCCGGCTTAGAATAGAATCACCCTGGTACTGATAGTGTCGTAAGAGGCGACTAAAGTACCTGTGGGAGCGGCTTGTTACCACCTCCCGGCATTTAAGACCGGCATTAAGTAGTGGCTTCGGCTACTGCGTTTCGCATTAGGTAATGTCGGGCCCCAGTGCCCGTCCACCTTAAAGGTCGGCGAAGGTGATCACTTACCATCAGGTGTACCCGTACGCTCGTTTGCCGTCTTTTCCATAAAAAAAAATATATAAATAAAAATATTATACAAAAGAAATTAATTTTTATATATGTTTAATAAATTAGAAATAATGTTGCATTATTTCATTTTTTATTTCTCTGTATTTTTTATGACGATAACTAGATCTCACCTGTCACCTGAATTTGTCCTCCCCCTTCGTTCCTTTCACCTTGCTGCTTTGCTTTGCTTATTATGAATTATCCTCACTCTAGAATCATATTCTGGAGTGATCCCCACTCTAGAATATGATTTATGATTAGTTTGTAATATTTAATCATATTGAATATTTCATAATATTTAATATTTTCAATGAAATATTTAATATTTCATTTCTTCATGTTCACAAGGCGTTGAGTCCCACAGTCAACATGAAATGCCTCAACTTCGAAATTGACCTATTGTTAAGACACTCTGATCCATCGACCGGAGTGTCTTAACACTAGATTCCTGAGTTACCTCTGCCTACAACACATAAGTACAAATACCTACGGTCTCTCGTGATTTCAATATAAAAGCAATTGCGTAAAAAAGTATTGTAATACAGTGTTAAATATAGTTAATGAGATCACGGTGTGTAATGATTGTGACAGACGACGCCGATGATTTTAAGAAAACGCCTGTTTTGTAATAAAAAATATAAAAATATACTATCAGTGATGATAAACAGCTTCATTAAAAATGTTCAAAGAAAATCACAAACACCATTTAAAATAAAAGAAAAATTACAATATTTAAGTTTTACTGTAGTTATAGTATAAAGCTTGACCTTTTCATGCCTCTGTATAATTATTTTGTCAAATGTATTTCGAATAATTTTCTTAAATTTTCGGTACAAAAAATGAGTACCTTCAAATATGCTATTTTGTTAATTACTTTCAATTTTTTTTTCTTGTAATTGAGAAAATGAATTCATTTGGAAAAAAAATAATCAGTAGTGGTGAATAGTATAAGCCATGAAACTTACTTAGGTTATTGCAAATATGGACATTTGAAATTAATATCAGCTTGATACTTTTATGACATCTTAAGAAAAATGACGGATAGATGGCCAGATCAAAATCAAAATCAAAAAATTCTTTATTCAATTAGGCCACTACAAGCAGTTTTGAATCTATTTTGAATCTATTCACTTTTGAATTGATATACTAACTAACTGATTTTCATAAAAATGGGTATGTTGTTTCATTTCCGAGATGCTATGACCACCTTCCGGCTCCATATCATACCAGCTATCTGACATCATAATATTGTATTGTCAACCAATTTAAATGTATCTGCAAAATTTCAGATCAATCGGAAGACTTTAAGTGGCCCAATTTTTGCTCCCAAGATTTCACCCGCACAAACTAACTAACGAGCACGGCAAGTTAAATAAAAGCTTTTAATAAAAGCTTAATGAAAATTTAATACAAATAAAGCGACTTATCCAGCTCTTGTACTTAGTGGTCTGAATGTTCGGTAATATACACTTTGCAATATTGTTACAACGTTTTATTTTGGGCATTATAAAGTTTCCATTCTTTACCCCGCATGAAGCAAAAAAGGCGCCAGTAACCTAGTGCTTAGAAATTTTGTTTTAAACTTTTTGCCAATTTTCTGCTGTATTGCGTCGTGAGAGGAGTAACTTACTGCCGCTTTACATCGGAGCAACAAAATGAAATTAGTTTATTCCCCAAATGAAAACCGAATCCTCAGCCGCGACATTTAAAGGCAGGCAGGCATTTTGCTGCTACGCCATTACGGCCTCGAATTGAATATGGAGATATTAAAAGGGAATATAATTATATTTGTCTAATTTGAGCTACAATTTTTTTTCTGTATATTACTACTATGATCTCTTCTTTTTGTTAGATTTTTTAAATTGTATTTTTAAATAAACACCGTACTGTTGTGAACGTACATATGTATGTGTTGTTTGTATATATTGGTATATGTGTCCTTTGCTCTTTAATACACTGTAATGAATAATATCTAAGATTCTTAAATAAATCTTATTGTTATGAATTTGTGGTAAATACCATAGTATTATATAACTTTTACTGTATTTGTACAAGTCAAAGCATACAAAATAAACAAAAAAAAATATTTCAAACATTTATACAAATAGGTTAATTTGAACATTGTGTGTATCTATGTGATCTTCTTATAGAAAAAGTTTTGGAGTGTTAGTGTTAGTGACTTACTAACATTGTTTATACACGCGATGAATGGATAAGAGTGTTACAAATGTTTTCACTCACTCTAACTCAGCTTCACGCTGTATCCCGCACATGTCACAGTAGGCAGATCTCTCTGCCGTTGCAGTTGACACACCCAATGTAGAGATACTCCGTTACGTTTCCCACTTTCCACTTTTGTACATAGAGTGTTGATTCGCAGTTTGAAACGGTTCCAGATTTTATCATCTATAATAAATCAATTTAGTACATATTAAAGAATAGACCTGTTAATTGCTTTAGCGTTGAAACATTTCATATTCTTTCTTATTCTCTCACTATATGATTTTTTATTTGTTGGCCATTATAGTTTATAATTTGTAAGCTTTATTTGTATGTATCTAAATATTTTACTCTATGCTTAGGAATGTGCAGTGGTCACACAAGCCAATTCGGGCTTAAGACCACGAAGATAATGTATTTATTATAGATTAAATAAATAATAAAATAATAAAAAAAAAAGGTTAAGATTTCCTTCATAATGCATAACTGCACTGGCAAACAACCAATACAATTGTTGTTTGTAAAATCTTATCATAGTTCAGTTCTGCTTTTTTACATTAGCAGGAGAACTGTTCCCATAATGATCATTTTCCGCCGGTTTCTGAAGCTATATATGTATATGTATGTATATACAGTAGATAACTCAACAATAACATGTTCTACGCAATATTTATATCGTTCGAAAATATCCAACATTTAAACATTCGCTTAACCTATTCACTATTTTTGTAGAGTTGTAGGTTTGCTGTACTATTAATTAATATCATATTATTAATAAAAAAAACAGAAAATACTAATATGAAACTATACGAAATTAAAAAATAAATCAGAAATAATATTTATATAAATCCATACAGAAACCGATCTCATAACTGCCATTGGAAGTCACATCTCATCCTATTAATTGAACAATATAAATTCAATTTACGTCTAGATCCTAAACGCAAATAGTACTAATATCACTGGATATTAATGCTATCATTATTGTATGGCTTAGAATCGTCTATTAATCAAACATTGGAAGCAATATTTGTCCGCGTCCTCGTTATATTGAGTTATGACTTATTATCAACTCACCTGGCGTATACACGCTTTTAATGTCAATAAATAAAGTTGGTACTTATAATATGCATTAAGTTGGATCGTAGGAAAGTGTTTGATTGTAAATGCTAGTACAAGTGTAGTTGTGGGTTAGAGTCCGGTTCCTTTAAATTTTTAGCCCGTTTGATTTACACTATTATATCTACTAATTACAATTATTTTTTCATTGTAATAAAATGATAATTTACAAATTTATTATAAGTACAAAAAAACATGTACTCAAAAGCATGCAGATGTAAGCCCACATTTTTTTCTAGAAGAAATTTCTTCCAATCAACCAATGGAAGCGGACGACTGACAAACTTCAGAAGGGATTTAATTCTTATAAATTACATTTATTTAATGTTTGTTTACAATTTATATATTTTATATTTATTTTCTTCAGTCAAATAAAATCACAAGGTGTTATTATTTAATTTCATCAGTCAACATTTTAACTGTATTACATACGTTTATATTTAATTTTTAATCATATACAGATTAAAGAGAGAAATAGTAACATAACCAACAAAGGAGACTTACGCAAAAACAGTCACAGTACTTGGATCAAAGGGCAATATTTGTATTCAGAACGCGTTACTCGGATTTATATTACATGAGGGTAACTTCACGGAATGCTCTACGATACACTGTTTAGTGCTGTAATTAGATAAGCTCAGTAATAAGTAAGATAAGTAGGATTTTCACACATTATGGATCTCCAATATGTGGAAATCGGACTGAAATAATGACCTATCATTAATTTCACTATACTTTTTTGCATACTGCAGAAAAAAAACTTTACATTGTATGTTTGATATACGTACATATAATTTGATGTGCATATTTTCACTCGCTCTTGTCTTAAATTGGGTTGAAAAGAAACTAAGTGTCTTTACTAGATACTCTCTGTCTACCCTATTATATGCGGGATTATATTCAACGTGAAGCTAGATACTTCCACGTACCTACTTAATCAAAATAATAAAGTGTTATCTAGCGGTCACTCACATAAAGGCATACTTTAATTGTTTTTATTCAGTACGGAATATAAATTCATTAATTTCAATTATTTTACATATTTTTCAATATTTCTTTAAACTCTTTAAATGTTTTGTTTAATATCACTATTATAATAGGTAGTAATCTAATATAACGCACTAAACTAATCTATTAATATATAAAATATTAAATTTGAAAGTGCCTAAGTTTTAAGTAGACTAAGCCTTATAAAGTCATCTCAGCGTCGAACTGATTAAAATACTTTGAAAACTGTAATACGTATAAGAACTTCAACTAATTTTCTGATAAAAATTATGTGAGTTATGAATTTATAATTAACACCTGTTGCTTGTTAGTTCCGTCGTTAACTAGTTCAGTTGTAAACGAAAAGCTTATGATCTATTTTTTTCCACTTAATTGCGAAAAAAAGGAAGTCTGAGATATATTAAAGTTAGGACACTGTCTTTCGTCTTCCACTTGAAATCAAAATATTTAGATTTTACGGTTGACTATAATCGCGATGTTTATGGGTTCGCTCCTCACTCGGTGTGTGTGTTTTTTTTAAGTCGGTTAAATAAGCAGAAATTAGCGGAGTAGAAGTGGAAAATGGAGTATTTTAAAGTGTTAAGAAAGTTTCTTACGCCTGTTATACGGGTAAAAACATAAAGCAACACCAAAGATCCTTCTTAAAAAAATATCCATTTTATCATCAATATTTTAAAAATTCTAACAAAAAAACAAGTACAGTTTAATGAATAATGATTGGTCTCAAGTATGATTTATAGTCTGTCTATTAGCTATGAGGAAAAATTAACAAAATTTCATTTTATTTTGTTTTTGTGCATTTATAAATTTGATTTGTGTCGAAAGATATTTTTTGAAGATTTTATGGACTGTTCTTCTATCTAGTCAAATTCAAATTCAAATTCAAATATTTTTATTCAAAATAAGAAGTTACAAGCTTCGTTTTTTGAACGTCAAACAATTTACCACCGTTCAAAATTTTTATACGCTTTTTAAATTTAAGTTTAGTAATTTACCACCAGTTCACTAAAGTTACTGCCTCAGACCTAAGAAGAACCGGCGAAAGAAACTCAGCGGGACATGTCTTTTTTTTAAATCAAATTTTACATCATATAATCAATTGTGCCAATAGGCCTCAGACAAAAAAAAATATTTTTATTTTTATTCATTCAGCTTATACTTCATTTAATTATATATGTTCCACAGTGGCTCGAAAAAGTCATTAGTTTTTTTAATAAAAGACACGGAAATTTGCGGAATAACAGACCGCGCGCAACTGCTTGTGTTCGGCGCAATGATGATACCGCTGGAAGGTTAAGAAAATATGTATATTGAATAGATTTGTACTGAATGCTTTTATGAACAATAAAACAGCTGATAATATAATAAAGGTTAATTTAAAAAAAAAAACAAGAATACTCTTAATTAAATTATCTTCAACCAAAAAAAAACTGCTTCATTATTAGTTTATCCTTTTGCAAGCTACTTTACCACAGATAGATTAATCATACAGAGTTACACACACGTCAAATTTATAACACCCATTTTTTTGCGTCGAGTATACAAAATAGTTATATACGAATTGCGCATTCGTAACCTACTTGTAAATAAAAGTTATTCAATAATAAAGTTAAATTTTTCTTTCTCATTTCCCTTATGCAGTGCACTCAATTTGTAATTCAGTTGTTAACGAAAACTTTGCGAAGCGACGAATAAACGAAGTGCTTTTAGTTTTTGGAGCTTTTGCGGATGCAATATTACACAAACAACTTTTTATATTTTAGAAGTATGAATTATATTTATTTTGTTTATATATTACTTATTTCACTATAGAAACTATATAGCTACAAATGGCAGAAAAAGAGCATTCTCCAACCAATCCTTTATTTCGGCAGAATAAAGTGTACGTGCGCAAAACTATCTTTAAATTCATATAGACATAATAAATTATTTTAAGCACATAATTTGTCAATAAATGTACAAAGTTACTCAGTTTCAAGCTGCTTCCCGCCGATGGCAGGGTAGGCAGAGGGAACTTGGGAACTTAGTGTTAAGATATTCCGTTTCCCAATTTCCGCCAAATTTGAGGCTTTGCATGTTGAGTGGCGGAACTTAACGCCGCGTTTCGGCTTGTACTAGAACGAAGAAATGAAAACATTAAATATTTAAATTGTAAATATTAAATTGTTTTTTTCCTCGATGTAAATTAAATAAATTTTACAGCGCGGTTGTACCCTAAAATATTGTATTCATTTCTCACTGTGGAGAACATTTATGTTAAAAACCATACCCATTTTCTTTTTCTGGTCCCGCGATACACAGAATCTTCAAGATAGACTACGAGTTAAGAATGGAATGTGGAGATTATAATGTTTAAAATTATATAATTTTGCGTGAAAACTCTCTCACTATTCCGAATAATATATACAATAGCAGAACACATAAAATAAGGTGTTACCTATACGTTCTCCCGGTTCTTAAAAATCTTTAAGCTCAAGGCTCTATTCCTAAAAGCACTTTAACAAACCACATTATATACAAACTCGTACATTAATATTGATATTCATAAACTTGATAAAATAATATCTATTTTAATATATCAATGTACTCAGCTTCACGCTGTATCCCGCACTGGGCAGGGTAGGCAGAGGGAACCTTTAGGTTACCGACCTAGTGTTAAGACACTCCGTTCCACTTCCGTTCCCCACTTACCGCCGAATTTGAGGCATTGCGTGTTGAGAGGCGGAACTCAACGCCACGCTTTCACACTATTACTAGAGCGAAGAAATGATACATTAAATATTTAAATTGAAAATATTAAATATTTCATTTCCTCGACTGGGGGTCGAACCCAGAACCTGTCAGTTACAAATGGTAATTTTATGTTGTGACGATTCAAAAGTGCTTGCTAAAGCCTATTTGAATAAAGAATATTTTGAATTTGAATTTGAATTTACAGTCACACTCTTGTGCCGCTGCGCCACGATAGGCCTCAATATATCTATGTAAGTATATCTATTGTATTGCCAAGATAATTAGTGCTATTAATTATACAGTACTTTTGTGTTATATTACAAGGAATCGGACGTATAATTATATATAATATAGCTTTTGTTCTAATATACCATTTGTTTGTGTAAATAGACTTATATAAGTAGAATTTACACACACACACACACACACACACATATATATATACATATATATTATACTAGATTTTTAGTACATTTTTATCCTAAAGTGTATTCGTCATTCGTCCGTTCGTCGCGGAAGGCTGCCTACCTAATAGGTACACACGTAGAGAGGGCAGTAATTTATAGCCGTAACAGACGACCGGACCGCACCACGAACATGGTGCGCCATCGGGCCATATTCGATCGTGTGTAGCACGGGTCGGCGAAAAAAAGGTGGTGCGGAGCAACTTCAATTCAGTACGTGGTTTGGACCGACCCATGTTTGATCGAGTGGATGGCGTACCAAACCAATTTTTGATTCAGTTGCTATTAGGCCACCGTAAGTGGTACACGTCGTAACAATAAGACAACATTGTTTTGGATAAGAATAGGAGATATATAAAGACTATTTTCATCACTCGTCTTTTGTATGCAAGGATCGTAAATAATACGTCATACAAAAATCGTATATTAGGGAGTATTGTAAATTTTGTCATATTCCAAGACCTGCTCTAATCCATTGAATACGAACTATAATAGTCATAAATGTTTTCTTATACTAAAAAACGTAAAAATAGGTATACTGATATTAAATAATAAATATTATGTCGGCTTTCCATCTCTTCTATAGGTATATTAAAATTAAATAATAAATATAAGTTCAGATTTCACTATTCACCCTAATTATTTACAGTAAGCAAGGATACTTTAATTTGTTATTTATAAATAATTGATGAATCATCTTATTTATAATTTACAACTTAAAGTACATACACTTGCTTTGTTATTATGTAAAATTAAATTGACAATGACGTACTCTTTTAAAGTATTAAAATAGAAGTTATATAATAATAAATAGAATAAATCCACTCACAGCTGTTAACTGTTTAAAAATACGTAAAAATATCTAATGTTTAAAAATTAATATTTTATATAAATACGTAATATTCGCAAAAGTGTTCAGACATGTATTGGCTCAGTTGGGAGGCGGCGGTCTCAATATCTAAATGACCTTGTTCGAGCTTTCGTTATCATTTTGTTTTTTTTTTTTTATTTTGCTTTTTTTTTTTTATTTATTTTGGTTTTGTTTCTGTTATTCTATTATTTTAATTGATATTTCTAGAAATTTAGAAAATTTTCTTTTTTCTTTCAGTTTGCATTATGATCTTAGTATAATTTCGATATATTTTGCTTGCTCAAAATACTCTTTATTACGCGTAATAATTATTAAGTAATATATATTTTATCGTTTAATGGTTATACTTAGACATAATAATATATTCGACGTATATATCGAATATTTTTAAATCATTATAAATATGTTATATTCACAATATTGTGTTTCTATTATTCTATTATTTTTGTTACTATTTCTAGAAACTTATAAAAAAATATTTTTTTATTCTGTATATTCTTTACTACGCGCAATAACTGTTATTTAATAAATATTTTATCGTTTATTGCTTTTACTTAGATGTAGACTGTAAGCCTTACATGTCGCAACATGTTCGCAACAATATTCAGTCTATTCTTAATAAATCTTATCTATTATATAAAATTTTAGAGCTATATAAAGATTTTCCATGCTTGTGGCAATACAGCACATAAGCTCTACTACAATGAACATGTACGTAATGATTTTTTGTTACGTAATTTTTTGATAGTGAAGGTGGCATACCGAGACGTGTTCACGCTGTGCTAGCAAAAGCAGACTGGACGACAGTGCTGCCAACTGATCAAAAGATAAAGAATACTTTAAAATCCCCTAAATTCAAACTAAACTACCCTGATTTTTGTAATATTTTTAATGTTTTTTTTAAATGATAAAAATTAAAATACTCAAGTGATAATAAATTCAAATCTATCTTTTACAAATCGCCATTCATCCGCCTATCTTCTCTTCCCACTTTATTTATATTTTTGAATATATCCTTACTCTGCTGAGCTTTGATTAACTTTGGGCATTATTTATTGTTTTATAAAAGTTTTTACTTCATTTATTAAATAAGAGTGCACATATATGAAGAATAAATGCTTATCAATATCTTTTAATTTAAATTTTACTCGTTTACTTATAGTTGTTTGCTTTAGACGTTTAGTTCGACTACAGAGGACACCAAGCTACCACGAACATGCTATATAATGAATATATAAAAACGTATAAAACATTCTTACGTACAAAACATTCTTATTAATGAAGTCTCTTATTCCAGCTGTTGTTCCATTGTTCCATTTCTTAAAAAATACCCTAAATAATTTTTCACTATAAGTTTCCCTCACTTAAATTTTTCCCTAAATTTAGGGGAAAACTCCCAAGCTGAAAACATTGCTATACGGTACGCCTCGCTGTTTGGTCGTCTGGCGCAAAGGCCGTGCCGGACTGTTTGGGGTTTAACCAAACCAAGTTCGGTCGTCTATTTGCACTTTTATATTGCATAGGTTTATTTAATTCTTTATAGAATAAACATAATAATATATTTTTTTATCATATTTAGTTACAATTAATTAAAATCAATACGCAATGTAACGAAAAATCGGCCTTTTTAAAATTACGTTATACACGCGGGAGCTAAAAACAAAAAAATAATTTGCATAATTTGCTTAACTAGAATAAGACATTTGCTTAACTAGAATTACATTAAGTATAGTATGTTTAGTCTAACATACGATTTTAATCACTTAAACTCTCTTCTTGGTAAAAAAATATGTTTCATATATTATTATATTTATTTATCTTTATTAATATAAATGTAAAATTTTTGGGTACGATAAAAGCTCATCGTTAAATTTCTTTGATAGTAAGCGTTTTACATGAGCTTATTATTACTTCCATAAGATCTAGTCAGAATGTATCAAACGTAGCAATGAACTGCTTTTGACTCA
The DNA here is from genome assembly GCA_019049475.1 of Eueides isabella. Lineage (NCBI taxonomy): Eukaryota > Metazoa > Arthropoda > Insecta > Lepidoptera > Nymphalidae > Eueides > Eueides isabella. The sequence continues at coordinate 7,029,398 of CM032409.1, read as the reverse complement.
CTGAGGAGTCAAGTAGGGTATAGCGTTAGGTCCAAGTTATAGAATACTAACGACATAACAATAATAACTGTATAAACTTTTTCAAAAATTATTTTCTAGTATTTTCAGGAAATAACATTTTCACGTACAACACTTTCTGCCTCCCAGTTTCTGGTAGATTTTTTAATTGGCGAAATTTAACTCCACGTTATATTTACCAAAATTTTGTTTTGAAATGACAGTTTAATTGTATTTTACTTGGCCTTGAGTTTTACTTTAAGAAAAGTACAAAATTATATAAAACAATTGTGGTAACATAATAAGATAAGTAGTAATATTTTATTTGTAAGTAAAATACATATGAGGGGGAAAAGTAGATAAGAAGGCATTATAAATATACATACAGATAATTTGTAACCGTCACGTTATGATGCCGTAGCACAGTTTCTGACAGTAAACGTGAGGATTGTGCTTTCGATTCTTATTCAAGAATGATTTATTTTCATTTCAAGAATTCCCGTAATTTGTGCAGATTGTTTATATGTCTTGACAATAGGTGTTCTCTTCTTAACCAAGCCTAACGCTGTATCCAGCTGTAATCTAATTTGTTGAATAACATTTCATATTCGCCTCGAATAAATCGCATCATCCTATTACTTAATTTTCATTTAACACTTTATAAAATGAAGTCAGTTTCAGAATAAAAGTATCCTCAAACAAAGTTCGTTCAACTTTTAAGAGACAGTCTGTAGTATAATAATATTAAAATGCCCTACTTATTTAATGTAAACAACGCTTAATTTCATACCAGCAACAACGATCCTTTAAAATAATAAGTTTTTAGTTAATGACGTACATAAAAACTTTTGACACAAAGATACGTTGTAGTTTTACACAACGAAATTGTAAGTCTTGCACGAACGTTTTGCGGCAATCATAAAGTATCATATTCATAACCTTTTGTTATGGCGTATGTATGTCATTACGTTTTGCTTTTAAACATTCGTTTTGTTCTTTTATCTTTTAATTAGCGGCTCTTTTGCTTCTAAATATAGTTTTACTATTTCTTTCTTGCGGCTTCACTCTTGTGGTCATGTGGAAATAATAACGAGTTGTGTGAGTAAGGTAGAATTTTTTCGATAATTGGACTGCCCAATACAAAATTAAAATTTGTAACCCTGCAATTATTACGTGTATTGAACTACACAAACACTTTAGTTCTAAAATATCTGTATAGAAGTGTAAATAAATAAGTGTTATTTTTACATATTCTTCTATTTAAAAAGAAGAACCTTTACTTTTAAAAAATCATGATAAACTTGAGATATTTTTAGTGCAATTAAAAAAAATCGCTTTTCACCTTGTACAATTGAATTTGGTATTAAATATTATGTACATTATGTAGTGATGCAAATGTTTACTAATTATAAAAGTAGAAGAATTATCTAAAGTCTAGAAAAGTTACGAAAGTACTTATATAGATAACGTACAATAATATTGTGAATTGAAAGACAGAACTCATTTTTGAGACACCTTAATACCCAAATTGATCTTTCAAAAGCGAAACATTCCATTTACATCAGTAAGGAAACCAGAGCGCATGCAATTACTGGCTACGTCCAGTTCAAATCTATATTCATAAACGTACGGTCAGCATAATAATGAAGAACAGAAAGTTACGATATTACTTAAATACTTCTTTTACGCCGTTTTAGTTTTGATATATGACGTAGCGTAGGTTATGATTAGATAAGTATTAGAAGATAAGTATTAGAACATGAAATTTCTCACAAGTAATTTTATCCTAAGTTATTTTGTAGATAAAAGCACACTAAGTTTCCCCTTAAAATGAAACTAATTCATTAAATAAACAACAAAATATTATTTAAAAAACGTTTGAAAAAAATTACAGCCACATTATCAGCGTAAAAATTCGAGGACTAATTTCCTGCCTCATAAATTAAAAAATATATATTTTTTTTAAATATCAAAATTATATTTTTTTTGTTCTGACCATACACTGCAGGGTAAATTTCCAACAATATTCTGATGCGGTATTCGCTAAGATTCTAATCTATGGTATCTAGGTTTGCTCCTTTATAATAAATGCAAGTTGACCAACTATTAAGATATGCTGTATATGATTAGAAATATAGAGGAAAGAGATTTTCTAATGAAATAGAAATTGTACACCGAAACTTAAGGTTGTTTGTCAGCTTCAAAAGAAAGGTAAAACAGACAACATACAAAAAAGCTAATGGAATATATAAATGTTCCACACAAAAAAGTCACACACACAATTACATAGTACCCAAGCTTTCTGTTGTGGCCTGTCGTAGCGCAGGGGCACAAGCGTGTGACTGTAAGCCTGTCGCGCTTACAGTCACACGCTTGTGTTGTTGTGTGGGTTCAATCTCTGCTAAACATTTAATATTCAATTACCATAGCTACGCTAGTATATTATTAAATAACAATACAAAATATAATGAGCAATACAAGTAATACTTATAATAAGGCACAATCATACAAATATAAATGATTGTGCCTTATTTAATTATAATATATCATTTAATTATCACTTCACATTTCAAAAGATTCATAAATTATCTTATTGGCAAACAAAAAGAAATTACTATTCAGATGAGATTTTCATTGTATTTGCGCTTCACAAAGACAAAATAATGTGAATAATGATTTCATACTGGTTTGAGTGATTTGAACTATTTTTGTGAAATTTAATAAAATATATTGTCTTGTTAAGTAAGTATTTTTTTGAGGCAATAAGTGCATTGAGGTCTGTCGTGGCGCAGCGGTACAGTGAATGTAAATGTGATAGCTTTTGGGTTCGTTCCTTACTCCATGATAATTATATATTTTTATATCTTCGTTCTGGTTACGTCACTCAATATGCCTGCCCTGCCATGTGTGGGATACAGCGTGAGGTTTCTTTTTTTTATTAGGAGTAGAACTAATAGGCCACGCTTGGTCTTTTTAAAATAAAAAGAATTATTTTCCCCGAGTACATGTTTCCTGCAATTGCAGTTCAATAAGCAGCAAAAATCGAACCAATTACCATTTTGAATAATTTAAGTTATCGCCAAAGTATAGTTCTCCAAGAAGTTAATAAAGAAATACTTTTAACATTTTGTCGCAAATAAAAGACATAGAAATTTAAATATAAGCCGAGAGCGCGACAAGTTGCAGAGAACGTGCGGAATTTTACTCAAACAATAGCATGTTTTAGTTAGCATTAAATTTTCTGTAGTATAAGAAATAAGTGTTAGTTAAGTTAATATTTGTATACAAGTTTGAATTATTGTAATTATTATTTAATACTATATTAAAACGAGTTTTAGTATAATTTAAAATAAAATATTACGATACAGTCAAAAAATATATTCATTCTCAGTAAATTATATCTGTAATCAAAATTGTATTTGATTGTAAACTGGACGTATAATAAAATTAATAACGTTCATTTTATTCTTTGGCAAACACGGCGTACTTGTTGAATCTTGATTTGAAAAATAATGCGTTAAACTAAAAAATATAAACAACAATAACGATATGTAACATTACTCTATTAAAAACATTAATTGTTGACTGCTTTATCATATTACACCACATATAAGACACACAGCTAGGTCATGTATGAGTAACTTTATTATAACTTATTTGTAGGTAATGAGGGAACCTACAACGTTAAATGAAGTTTGGTTTTTATATACTTACTTATATTTTTTATTTACTTACTTAGCTTCACGCTATATCCCTAGCGGGGTAGGCAGAGAGAACGGAGCGCCAAACGCTACGGTCTCGGCATACCTCTTTCGCCTCGTCCACTGTCATCAACCTCTTCATACATGCCCTCCGGGGGGTCTTCATGCTTTTTACGTGACCTTCCTCCAGTATCGTCGATACTGTGTTTTCGAAGGTCAACCGAGGTCTCCCCCTCCCTCTCTTATCACTCACTATTCTATCATTGCACTAACCAACCGAGAAGACACTAACACGCCTACACCTCGACTCCCTCGCACGCTCTCTGGTCCGCCGGCCCAGAGAGCGATCCGGTTGCCAGGTAAATCGGCCGTGTCACTGCCTTTTCGCTTGGTCTCAGTCACACAAATAACATCCAGATCTCTGTCTTCCATCACATCTAATAATTCATTCATCTTTTCTTCCATCCCTCCTCTTACATTCCACGTAGCTATTTGTAGCTCCGTCCTCCACTTCCCGCCGCTCCGGACATGGCGTGCTGGGTGGCGGTCCCCAACGCCGCATTCGTCTCCACTTGTCGCATCAGCGGGGACGCACTGGTGCGCGTCGCCGTGGGGGGACGCCCTATCAGTGCGCGCTCGTGTGGTGCACATTGTGGTTGATGGAACGTTGCAGCCCTCTAGAGGGCTAGCAGGGGTCGCTACGGGCAAGCCTTCCATCGTGAACCCCCTACATAACACAGATAAATCATTAAATCTTATAATGATGACTATTTTATAAAAATAGTAAGTAACCTACCAATAATCAATAAAAATATAAAAAATAATAGGGACTCATTTTTAGCTAAGAAGTTATTATAATTATCTTCAACAATAAGAACTTTTTTTTAAAATTATAACGTCTTAAGAGGTTACGGTGGTATAATATCATCATGGGGGCCGCCATGTTTTTTTTTACATATTACATTTATGTAAAGTGGTCTCAGAGAGAGAATCGATGTCGGACATTTTCAGTTTTTTGTAACTCAGTAATGATAACAGCATGACAGTAGACTTATTTGAGGAGAGAAATGTATAAAGCTCTTCCAATAATATAAAACTGTTCCTAACCTAACCTAACCAAAAAAAAACCTAACCTAACTGAAAAATGTTAGTCATTTGAATTTAAAAAAGAAAGAAATGTATGTAAGCACGTATGTAGTTGGTTTAAAAGTATATATCTCTATGACTATGTAAATATGATCATATATTTATAACATTTATTGTTATATTGTATTTATTGTATATTAATTTATTTATTTCAATCCTTCTTGCACTTCTCTGCATACTTATTTTACATCCTTTGTCCATATGGTGAGCCTGTGAGAGATCACATTTAGTGATAAAGCCGTCATTGTATATCTAATTCTTCATATTTGTATTATATTTCTGTTTTTATTTTTTATTTTTATTTGTGCAATAATTATGTAGGGCTGTCGTTGAGGATGCAAAATGAACCGAAATGAATTTACTTATATATATTTATTTAAGCTATTTAGTTACAATTAACTAATCCTAAGACGCGACAATCTGTTCGATGTCAGAACAAAAAGTGAAGATCTCTAAACTCTAAATTATATTTATACTAAATTAAACGATATAACGTAATCGGTGAATACCAGGTGGTCCCCACAGTATGATGTTTCTCGTTAGCGCTCGACGTTCAGGAGGTCTTGCGAAACAAAGCAGCGATGGTGGTATCTTCACGGAGCGTATTGCGATGAATCATACATGGTGTGATTATTTATGATGTTTCTCGGTAGCGCTCGACGTTTGGGAGGTATTGCGAAACAAAGCAGCGTTGGTGGTAGCTTCACCGAACGTATGGTGTGATTATTTCTTAACAACTCCCTCCACAGGATCTGCAGCTATTTGGAGACTTTTGTCGAAAATAGTGCTGATAGAGACATAGGATCTTTGGGGCTGTCCTGGACATCTTGTGTTCTGGTTGTCTCGTCCTCTCTCTGGTTGATATTCTTCGAAGGCATACATTTACGACGAATGAGGACTATGCTTATAATGAGTACTGATGCACCGATAAGTATGTAGACAGGTATAGTTGTGTGATAGAGAGTGTCTAAGTTCGACGGTTCCAAAGTCACTGGTTCTTGAGAGGCAACCCTGATGTTGGTTGAGTGTAAGTGACTCAAATCTATGCTATTCAATTTCAAGATGGTCTTCGCTGTCGCTTTGTATGGGTCTTTGTTACCATATTCTGTATTCAACATTTTCAAAACTCGTCCTTTCACTTGATCATGGTGGTTAGTGATGGTAAAGATGGACGTTTGTAGAGCACACCCTTGAGGTATTTCAACTAAATAACTTCCATGAAGGTTTCTGTATTGATCTTGAGAACAGGCTAAGTGAACTTTCGTTAGGTTGGGAAAGCTCAGAACGTAGTGACGATCATCCAGTCTCTCCATGGCTTGAGATGATAAAATTACTGGAGTAACTCGACAGGATTCATGAATATATTGCTGAAGTATAAGATGTTGAATGCAGGTCGTTTGTTCTCCATAGTGCCGGTTTAAGCTGTCCTCACAAAGATGACCGTGACTATACTTCGGACATTCTGTCTCTATATACAGTAGATCTTTTTCGTGGATTGCTAAGTATGGATAGGTAGGGATTATATTTTTATTATTACTATTAGGGGCTAAGGACAAAGTGTAAAGGATGTAGTTATTAGGATTCACGGATGGGAACTTAATTACCAAGATTATATCATTATCTTTATAATAATATCGTAATCTTAACAGATCTAAATATTCTCAAAAATTGATAGCTACCACTACTTCTAAATTGAATAACCCTTTCACTTTATTAACATAACATTACTATATAATAACAGTTTCTTTTTCTATAAATGCATGTCCTTCATGAATATTAATCGAAATTTTAAGAAATTTGGAAGTATTTGCCGGTCTAATTTCCTCATACAATTTTTTATAGTACTGTATAGATTTTGGCAACGCTCATAACACTCCTGCGTAGTGTTAGAACCTTGCGATAAAATTGCTAAATCGTTATATAGAGAGATCTCATCTCGTTGGTCCGCAAAGTTGTTCACTAAAGCAGTTCGAATGCTTTGCCAATCGTATGGAATCCCATTAGAATTTATTAAGTGAGCAGCAAAGCTTGTTACTTTGTTCAAAATCCTATTGAGAAGGGCACACCTACTGAATTCACTACACGACTGGCCTACTAATTCTTCACATAATTTTAAAAATCTCGTGAGCACATTCAGGTGCCCGTCGAACTCGGGTACCAACCTTAAGGCTTTATAAATGGTATCTAATTCAGACATATCCGTTCCCTCTTCTATACTACTCAAAGTAATATCTCTTTTTCTATCTATGAAAAGTTGCCTACTACTAGTAACTATCCTAGGTTCCTTTGATTTTCTTAAATGAAAAATCTTGGCAAATTTTATTAACACAGGTTAGTAAAGGCTAGGACTGAGCAACCACTAAAAAGAATCTAGTGTACTCACATGAACATGTTTCGGTCCCTCTGCGTTATCGATGTCTAGATAAACCTCTGATGCAGCACTACTTGTAGATTCGGATGCTCTGGATGCAGCTAGACAAGCTACGACGGGGCTTCACGCGATTACGGAAATCTTCTACGCGAAACGTTCCGCGAGCATCCTACCGACTGCGCCAATTATGTAGGGCTGTCGTTGAGGATGCAAAATGAACCGAAACGAATTTACTTATATATATTTATTTAAGCTATTAGTTACAATTAACTAATCCTAAGACGCGACAATCTGTTCGATGTCAGAACAAAAAGTGAAGATCTCTAAACTCTAAATTATATTTATATTAAATTAAACGATATAACGTAATCGGTGAATACCAGGTGGTCCCCACAGTATGATGTTTCTCGTTAGCGCTCGACGTTCAGGAGGTCTTGCGAAACAAAGCAGCGATGGTGGTATCTTCACGGAGCGTATTGCGATGAATCATACATGGTGTGATTATTTATGATGTTTCTCGGTAGCGCTCGACGTTTGGGAGGTATTGCGAAACAAAGCAGCGTTGGTGGTAGCTTCACCGAACGTATGGTGTGATTATTTCTTAACACAATAAAGTATTATTATTATAGTTGTTGTAGCTCAAGTCTTTTTTATTTTAAGTATTGGGTAGTTCATTGTGCGTCGTCCGCTGGGTGTATGTTTCGACAACTGAAGGACACTTTGTTTATCTCTCGCTCTTATTTATATTGTAGTATGTGTAGTGAAGTGCTATATAAATATAGACATTTTGTATTTTATCTGACTAATATATATTTAAACTACTGCTTCTATTTAACATAGTGTCAATGAACTTAAGGCAATAATAAAATAGGTATATTTTACACGCTATGATAAATATAGCAGTAAATTACCACATCAAGTTCATCTATTTTTGTTTCTAGTAACACTACAATGGCACATTTCTGACCTCCGCCCACCTACTCGTAGATGTGATTATCACTGGCTTTGTTACTAAGTTGCTCTTAATCCAAAGAACAACTGCTCTCTCCTGTACGCTCCTTTTTAGTACCTATTGATCCATGACTGTTTTAATTATATCTTAAAACACTTTTAAAGTGAATATAAACAAGATAATAAGTAATGAAGTGTCATAAGTAATGAAGTGTCATCTCCAGTCTAAAATTATTAATTACGATGAACATAAATTAATTGAATGTTCAAACGCTTTGTTGGTTCAAATTTGTTGGCCGAACATCGGAAAAGGTAATATTTATTTGTAATTTACTATATTTAGTACTACGTCGTTTTTTCATTACTCTATTTGTTAAATAAAATATTAATTTTATCTAATAAAATATATTTTTTTTTATTATTGGCAATAAAATTATCATTTCAGGATCAAATACACCTATAAAAGTAACAAAAATGTAATATTTTAATATTCACATATATGTGTAGTTATGTATATATAAATTTCAACTTAGCGGGCTTAGAACCAGAGGCTCTCGTCAAAATGTGTAATTATAAAATCAAGCAAGTCGGAAGCAATAAGCCTCAATTATGCGCATAGACCGTTTAATAATTATATATATATATATATACAAGAAAATAATATGAAAAAAATCACCAACATATTACTGTGGTTAACTACAATCGCAGTGGTTTTCCATCCTATTATCTACCCCTACTCAAGGAATATCATTCTTTTGACAAAAATTTCATTCATTATTTATATATATATATATATATATATATATATATATATATATATATATATATATATATATATATATATATATATATATATATATATATATATATATATATTATATATATATATATATATATATATATATATATATATATATATATATATATATATATATATATATATATATATATATATATATATATATATATATATATATATATGCCCTTCCCTATATATATATATATATATATACCCCCCTTCAAAGAAGAATTCGAAGAAGGGTATATATATATATACCCTTCTTTGAATTCTTCTTTGAACTTGCAATATAGCAAATATATGTATAGAAGTACCGAAAGTAGCTGTATAGCTATAACCTCAATGACAGTAAAGCAAAAGCTTTCTGAAAGGCATTAAATTGTAGCAGCAGTATAAGTCGATATAAACTACTTCAGGTGAGATGGAGATTGTTTCTCTTTGTGCAATTTGAAAATACATTTTACTTACAATGTTCTATATTAGAAACAAAGTAAGAATATTTGTAGGAACTTCTTTACTAACTTCGGTTCATGGAATAATAAAGTATCGCTCTGGATAATGCACAACAGCGAGAGCCGAATAAAATAGAACCATAATTGATTATAAACGTTAATCACGAAATATCCTAAAAATTACCTACAGAAATCTTATATTTTACGTATCGCCACCTAACGAGTGTATACCTTCTTTTACAGTAACCTTTTTGTCTCGATTTCATATAAGCGACAATGCAATCCAATGTGATTGCCTAACTTTATATGGTAATAATGGAACGTAGCCTTTGACTGAAGCTGTCTAAACCTGACACACTTGTTCTTTGTTTTATATTTTGTTTGACATAAATATATACTACTTTTTTATTTTGTGTAAATAATACTATTAAACATATTATTTCTTAATCCAAAAAAGTATTAAGTATGGCATAGGTAAAACAAATTCTTGATACACGGCGGCGTTAAGTTCCGCAAACTATGTAAAAAATATCAACGTTGTTTTAAATATTATCACTTCTACAATAAATTGGAACTAGCTAGAACTATGTACTCGTCGTATCTAATATTCATGGCGCGTGTGACCGTAGTGCGTAGGATTTATTTGTGTACGTGTTGGTTTATCTCGAGAGAAGCAGTCGTAGACGCGAGGAAGATTTCTACCCTTTTACTTCTAGTTGGATTTAAATAAAGGATGAATGTGACAGTTTGACGCAATATATATTTCTTATATATTTAATTTTATAATTATGCAAATAAACTACTATAGGTGCTCATGAATCGGTATCGTAAAATAAATGGGATTTTTTTTTGTCATGAATATCATAACTATAGGTATTGTATATAAATATTCGATAAATATTAAACATTCTCACTAATTTACGTTCACAAAAAAAGGTCTACAAAATAAAAGGAAATAAAAAAGAAGCACTAATCACTTCACCATTGTCACGTCTTATAAAGAAGAATGACTATAATTTTGCCTGAAGATATTAAAAATTATCATATATGAAGTCAATGTAAATAAAGCTAAGTGCACTACAAATATATGCGAACACTAATGCATGTATTTCAGTTTAATAAAAAAACTATCGTATAATTTGTGCGGACGAAGTCGCGGCTAAACTTTATTAAATATATAGTGAGGATTATCAAGAAAATATTATAAAAAAAGCAAAAAGCAACAGCATCATTTTTAAAGTGCTTCGAACTGCTTATGGATACATATTCCATAACAAATGATGTTATTTTAATACATATTTGAATGAACAGTATGGAGACCCACTAGTTTGTGATTACATAATTATGTCGTACCTGACTCAAATAATTTAGGAGGTATTAATTATTTTTGAAATTTATAGTAGAATGAATCACAATATCTTATTTTTGACAGCATCAAGCTGTATCTCTGAAGCTACTAGGAGGACTCTAAAGAAATCCAAAGAATGTAAAAACAGTCAATTCTGAGAGTAAGAATCGAACCCACACTCGTTATGTATTTTGACGGATAACTTAATTGTTAAATATAAATTTAAAAAATCAATAAAAATAAAAAAATAAGATTTAACATATTCCCAATTCCCAGATGATGGTACTCGGGTTTTCGTTCAAAGAGAAATATTTTTATGATAAGGATATTAGAATTTATCACAACAAAAAAATATAAACATAGTCCAGAGTAGGAATCGACTTTATAACGATCGCGTTTACAGTCAGACGTTTACTATCTCTGGCTGACATACTTAACTCATATATAAATTCTCATACAAAAATCGTTTACACTCATACTTTATCCAACTAAATAACGGCAAGCACGTAGATACTTCATAGCATAAATCTATGAATGGGTGTCACCGCGTGCGTCGAATGTCCCGAATTGCAACTCAGTTGTAGACAATAAAAGTTGCCTTCGAATAAATTGTCTTCGTATAACCTACTGAGAGAAGTAATATTGCCTACTTTGTGAGATATTTTATATAAGTTTACTTAGTAAAATTTTGTAGGTAAGTAATACGACCGAGCGATGGTTGTACGTTCTAACCTAAATATGAAACTCTCAAATCCTTTGTATAATTGGAAATTTAGACATTAAATTTTTAATTATCTTTTATATTTATAATAAAATTATATGTAATGTGTAAAGCGATGCTTTGTATAGTCAATTTAAAAACTTTTTAAAATGAAAACATCGAACTTCCGTATTATTATATGTTGAACGTATTAAATCATTTAATTAGTGAGCTAATTACTACGGTAGTGAACAAGGTTTTTGATTAAAAACAGTCCCACTCAGATCAGTTCATTTATTTAGGAGAAGATTCTAGAACAAGCCTTATAGAGTCTTTGTCATTTATATTTAAAATTTTTAAATGCGTTTATTTGTTTATCATTGTTACTTATGATTTCAGATTTTGCAGAGTTCATGCTAAAATTTACTGCAAATTGTTACAGTCTTGCCACTTGCAGTACAGAAAATTTAAACTTCTAAGCTAACGCAAACAAAAGAGAAATTCATTTATGCATCGGTTTTGCTGTATTTTGTATGATATACTAGCCGCATAAAACCTTTCGTAGTAAAGTTTTGTACCGTGTGTATCGTTACGTGTTTAATATGTGTATATGAATACTTTAGTACGCCAAAACGAGCGCTATATAAAAGTTAATATTGGCCAGAAATCAAAATGTATTGTGTACTAAATTATTTGAATATTTGGTTCTTATTATATTATACAAGCTATTCTATTGCATTTGACTAAGTAACCTCTAAAGAAACATTTTGGACGAGAGAAAATTTTGCATACTAATGTTAAAAGTTCTCTAGTGTTAGTCAACCCTGCATATGGCAGAGAGTGTCTATTGTTAAATCACTCCGTTCTCCACGCTCCGTACAGTTTGGGAGACATTAAGATTGATTTGACATTTGGCGGAACTCAATACTTCTCTTTGCCTTACTACTAAAGTGAGAATATAGAAAAAATTAAACAAACTCGTTCTCCCGAATGACAATCAAACCTTTTTGAATTGATCACTGTACCATGCTGCGACGGTTAGTACTAAAGTTTGTTTCATTTTTGTCTGTTCTAATAATGCGTATGATTCCACCTCTCAATACGGCGATCAATGTTTATAATATACAAGGATTTTTAGTATCCACTCTGTGTACTCTGAGTAATCATTGTAAGAAGCGAAAATTCTTACTTGAATTAAGTTATTAAATACCTTTTATTTATTACAACGATTACTTGTTTAGTAATATTTGGAAAACTTTGCCGGTAAAATATTACTAGTGATGATATAAATTCATTAGATCTAATGGCTTTATAAGGAAATACATTCTAGTGACTTGGGAGAATTCACTCATACAAAGAAATCTTGAATGTTGAGACTTATACGAGACACATGACATATTTATGTATGTCCAATAATATAATAAGCTCAATATTATTATTATATCTTCTCTCGGCTGACGGCTCAGGTCGGAGACGTGAGAAGCCCAGAAGAGATTGCTGTCCACCTTGATACCTAAATTTTAACAGTGTTACTACTTTATAACTTGCAATTGTTAAAGAGAATGGGGGGAAAGTAAAGAAAAATTAAGTTATGGTAATCATTGTCTCAGGCTGCCGAGGAAACACACCTGTGACTTATGAGAATTAAATAGCAGACCATACCACTTGCTCCAGGGGCTAGTTACATGTAAATTAGAATTTATTACATTTACAGCTTTTGCCATGTTGTTCACGTCCCTTGTCTTTGTTGTAATATTCATATAAAATATTTCTTGTTCCTTCCTCCAATGTTGCCTCAAACATTATGAAATTTACTACTTCTCTGAAACAACATTTCTAACTGAACATCTCGTAAACATTTAGATCTGAGGTAAAGAATTAATTAAAGAGATTTTAAAGAGTATCAGGATATGGAAATTTCTTCGCTATTGATCGTAGCCATTTAAGTTGAATCCTATATTCGGTAATCGTAATTTTAAGCCCAAATATAACTTAACTTCTCTCAACTCAATAAACAGAGTCACTATTTATATTAAACATTCCTTCTGTCTGGCATATCGTAATTAATTTTTAAAAGAGCGTGTTATGAAAACTTTAATATGACAAGTGGACGTAAAATACAATAATAACATAAATAATTGTATGTATTTGTTTATTAATTTTTTATCAAATCAAATGCGGCGTTAAGGTAAAACGCGGCGTTGAACACACAATACCTCAAATTCGGCGGAAAGGTGGGAACGGACGTGAAACGGAGTGTCTTAACACTATGTTCTTAAGTTCCCTCTGCCTACACTGCCATGTGCGGGATACAACGTGAAGCTGAGCTTATTATTTTAGTTTGGAATATTGTGAAATCCATTTAAAATTTACGTAAAAATGAAAAAAATGTCCATTCAGAATTTACATTTATAATATTAGATTTTTTTCTGTGTTTCCTAATTCCATTCAGCTCCTTATTTTTAATATACTTTGTTTGTAAACGGTAAATTTTCCACAATCTTTTCATAAGAAAAACATTACACATTTGAAAATAAACACTAATATTTATTAAACTTTAAAAAATATAAGACAGGAACAGATTTATACGATAAAAGTCAACTCCTACCATTACCAATAATACTTTCAATATTAGAAAAAGAAAAGAGTTTAGGGAAGTAGTAGGAGAGGACATCTCGAAATTTCGATTGCATCGAGTCCGTAATTCTTTTATGGGTCAGGGTGTACGCTTTTACAATAGGATCCCAGAAAACGTCCGAGAATTTTCTATTTCAGAATTTAAAAAGTTGTGAAAAGACGTTTGGGTGTTAAAGGTTATTACCATATAAATGATAACACGCCTTCTCGCTTCAGGCTACTTCAAATGTATGATTGTCTCATAACTTATGAAAAATTTTTGATAAAAAAAGACACGTCCCGTTAAGTTTCTTTCGCCAGTTCTTCTCAGGTCTGAGGCAGTAACTTTAGTGAACTGGTGGTAAATTGTTTGACGTTCGAAAAACGAAGCTTGTAACTTCTTATTTTGAATAAAAATATTTGAATTTAAATTTGAATTTGATGTGTTAAAGTTCACGCCAATAACATCACGGCCAGTGACGTCAAACTAATGTTTTATAAAATAAATTGAAAACGGATTGATATGTAATTTTAAGCTATCTGATTGTACCTGCATATTTATTGTGTTATTTAAGTAAATTTATATATGCTAGATCATATTACAACATGTTTTTTTTAAGAAATAAATACAATATAAAAACGCTTGTACCTCAAAACTGACTTATCCCACAAGTTTTTCATATAGTCGTCGTCTCACTTTCCACTTGCTGTCACGTTTGTGTACCCTGTAACATTCAGATTTAAACTCTTTTCTTAGTATAAGGAAATATATAGATTTTCATAGTTTATAGTTACAATTATTCTGTGAAAATTTATGTTTATATAAAAATATAATCAAATAATACTCAGCTTGACGCTATATCCCGCACGTGGCAGGGTAGGCAGAGGGAACTTGGGAACCTAGTGTTAAGACACTCCGTCCCACCTCTGTTCTGCATTTTCCGCCGAATTTGAGCCATGGCGTGTTGATTGGCGGAACTCAATGCCGCGTTCGCCTTGTACCAAAGCGAAGAAATGAAAACATTAAATATTTGAATTGAAAATATTAAATATTTTATTTCCTCGAGTAGTGATCGAACCGAGAACCTGTCGGATACAGTGACACGCTTGTGCCGCTGCGCCACAACAGGCCTCAAATAATATTACTCTATAACCTAGATAATATTCATCTAACTGAACACTTTATCCAACTTGTGCATGAAAATAATAATAGCTTTATGAACGTTTGGAGATCGAACTCACAACTTCTGTATCAATGTCGTAAAAGTCTATGCAAATGACACAAAATGCCATAAATTATTACAATAAAGAATTTTCCTATGAATTTCTTAAAAAGAAAATTGTGGAATATGACTGTTCTCGATCGTTCACTTAATTAATAGGGAAAACTTTTTTACAGGATGTTTTATCCTGTTACATTAATTACGTCTAATGGTTTTAATTAAACATTATTTAATATACATTTAAAATACATTTTGCTATTTTAATAATAATAAAAAGAAGAATTTGAGCACAGCGCAGCGTTACTAGCGTTCCAGTTCAATTTTCAATCGAATCTATAACAATCTCTCAAAATATTGATATATAAAGAATTTCTTCAAATTACTTTTTTACTCACAACACAATAAGTCTATGTGGAAAAATCGTGCCATTGAGGTACGAGCAACAAAAATGAATGTTAAATTAATCTTACATTCAAAATAAACGAAAATAAATGTATAATTTAACAAGCATCAGTTATATCCCCTAAGAGAGCTGTACTGTGGTCAACTTAAAAATAAATGTTTTGTAGTTTGTTAAGATTTATTCGCGTAAGTTTAATCCTCTAGAGGGTGATTGACACAGCTTATACTTGTTATCAGTTTTATTTTCTGTATTGTGTTGTGTTATAGAGAATAGAGAACATATATTTCTAAAGGCCTTATTTAACAATACTTTGTTTTTTTGGTTAAATTATTTTAACTTTAGTTAATTATTATTAACAGCAATTTCTTTCCATATATTGAAAAAAGTGTAAAGTATTACAAGTGCAGTAATATGTGAGAATCTATATTAAAATGTAGTTAGTTTGTATAAATATTTTACCGTAGCGTTTGGCGCTCCGTTCTCTCTGCCTGCTAGGGATATAGCGTGAAGTTAAGAAGAAGTCAGTTTATATAAAAATATTGTTGAATATAAAACATTTAAAGGTTTGCTAATTGAAAGCTAAATTATAATAGTAATGATTTTCACAAGAGTAAGAAGTGATTAAAGTCGACGTCATTGCTGATATTTCGTATACCAATAACTAACCAAGTCGTATTTTAAAATAAAGTGACGAACTTTGAAGCGAAGTAACTTTGATAAACATCACCAAGTTATGTAGATCCGCTTTCCTCTTGGTACTAGGACAGATTACAAACTTATCTTATCTTTTTTGTATGTGTTTTATGTTTTTGCTTTAAAAGTAAATATTTTCAATTATAATTATTTCTAAATTTAATAAAAATAACGAAAAGAAATCTTTCTTATTATATAATTTATATTGGATTTTAATATATTGGAAGCAAAAAATGTCACAATAAGCGTTTTAAAGTGGAGACCGCGCTGGCTGGATGTGGTATCACCGTGCAGCACATACAATCTAGTTTGGAAATGAGCAGCATTTTCTTGTCAGGCTTCTAATAATAATTGTATGATTGCAATAAATTGTTCATTAAGTTAGTGTTTTAATTTTATATTTAGTAAATCTATTACTCAGCGTCACGCTGTATCCGCACATGGCAGGGTAGGCAGAGAGAACATGGGAACCTAGTGTTAAGACACTCCGTTCCGTTTCCGTTCCTCACTTTCCGGCATTTTGAGACATTGCTTGTTGAGTGTCGGAACTCAACGCCGCGTTTTGCCTTATTACCAGAGCGAAGAAATGAAAATATTAAATATTTAAATTGAAAACATTAAATATTTTTCTTTTTCGAGTGGGATTTCAACCCACAGCCTGTCGATTACAGTCATACGTTTGTGCCGCTGCGTCACGACAGTCCTCTCTCTATCTATACTAGGGTAATATTAATATACTTAAAGCCATTTTCCTTTTTTTAGCTTCAGGCTGTGGTATAGACCCCACAAATGGCAGGGTAGGTAGAGGTAACTTCTTTACACAGAAAAAATATAAAAAAGCCTCATTTTTTTGTTAAAGATCCTTTTGTATCTTTCATATTTTACCCACAAGAGCCGAAGTATAAAATAATATTTTATTAAGGTAACTAATTATGGAATACCTAATGCATCAATATGTACAAGGAGTAGTAATAGTCAGCTTGACTGTTGTCTGTACCCAATTTCAACTTTTGGCTATAAAGCTTCGTTGGCTAAAGCACTATTCCTAATTTTAATTTATTCATATTTTGAAATTGCAGGTTCATTTCAACGCTTAGGAGATTAACTTTAACCAGTAATGTCTTCCTGCTCAGGGTCCCTGCCCTCACGGACATCAAAAGGCAGGTGCGTATATGGAAATATTAACCTGAAATTGTAAGTGAAAAAAGATTCTGATCAACATAATATAAATACTGGCATATAATGGATAGCTCTATTAAAAACTTATAGCTTATTATCATGACATCAGACATTCGTAAAATTACGTATTTAGAAGTGTAAAACCAACGCCGCGCTCTGTCTACTAGATTAGGGAAAATGAGAATATATTTTTAAGTTAATACATTTTCTTAATCGTATCGTTCACTATCTTAGCTGCACCGCGATAACCTCATATACTACATTTTCTTCAAAAAAACATATATAATATATTTATTTTCTCCAGGCTGGCGTAGGGGCACAAGCTTGTGACTGTAACCGATAGATTGTGGGTTCGATCCCCACTATTCTACTTTCATGCAAAATATATTGTTATGTCACAACACATACCCGTTTATTTTTCTCTTTGGTAAAGGCCGGTAGCGAATCAAGATTAAAATAAATACTTTAGAAATTACGATGAATTCAAAACTTTACGGTGCCAAAAAATATAATTTTAGGTCAGTCTTACCGACGACAGATGTAACTGTGATTTTAAACACTATGTTGGGAGTCTTAGCTCATTCAAGAGGTAGCATAGATAAGATAATCACCCTCCGCCATCCATCCGCCAAAGTTGTCAGTGCTTCTGTAAAATTGGAAAATTGAGTGTTGTATTCAAGTAACTGTTTTCAAGGAACGATAAAGTAATAAGAATATTTCAAGTGGAAACTTTATTGATTCATGTTAATTTTTTGTGATTTTATTGTATATGTGTAACTGTAATTGTATGTTTCCCAAACATAAATAAAATAAAAAAATAAAAATAAAATAAAAATGTGACTTCAGAATAAATTGCGTATTGTACACGAATGTTGCTGTTCTTATTGCATCTAAAACAAGAATTTGAAAGCAATATTCTAGCTTTTCTTTCTTGAAATGTCAAATCTGCCTGTGTGTATATGTGTTCTGGTAATAAGCTAAGACGCGGAGTTGAATTCCGCTACTCGAGACGTAATTTTCCAAATATTCAACGGCGCGTGGGTTGCAGGTATCCATAATACCCGGTATTATATTTTTATAGTATTCCTTCTTCATATGTGAAATACAACAATAATATAAAAATATCATATTAACAATACGTTTTATTCTCTTCTATATCTACTAGACTATCTTAGCTAACCGCAGTAAATATATAAGTCCTAAAGATATAAATAAAATGTAATAAATAATGTATGTGTACTACATACATTTTAAAACAAGCAAGACTTTAATAAATTGCCATCCATTTATTCAATAGTACATGTAAGTATGACATATGTTTCTCATATATCGCCCAAGCAATTCTTAAACGGTTAATCGCTCAAAAACGTTTAATGGTGCTAAAAGAACCTTTCTCTAACGAGTGGGAAACGCGGCAGAGTGTAATGTTTTGTATAAAACGAGGTTTGGACTTGTGAAAAGAAAAAAATATAGTATTATTGTTAGTAATACGTATGTTGTTATTTTTATTTTTACTAAAGATGGAGAAAATGAATGATAGAAATAAATTACTCCATTATTTTCAGTTTTTTAACTTCATGCTTCTTCTTTCTAGCTTCATAAGCGGGAGACACCCGCTTATAACAAGGTTAGCGGAGAAATTTATTGTCAAAAGAAGTATGCCTTTTTCATTATTCACTTAACACAGGGAGGACACGAGAGTAGTAATTTTCTGGAGTCTCTCACTACAGAGAACAAATACTCTCATTTCACCGTCAAACTTTGTGTTTGACCAACTTAAAAAACTTGAATGAAATATTTAAGTTTATTTATTTTACGAGATACAGACGATAACATATTATCGTCACCAGAACAAAATATATGACATATAAAAATATAGGTACTCACTGTATAAATGGCACTTAAAATTATGCATCATCAAAAAGCACATCATTTTGTGGATGTTTGCATCAAATTTGATACTACAATAAAAAATATTTATTACTGCTTCTGTAAATTTTACGATCCAAATAAAGATTGTTATTTAACTTCCATTGTTATTTTAACTTTTAATAACGCATTTTTGGTATTAATTACATGTTAAATTATAGATGTCTTTTATAAAAAAATATGTTTCATTTTGTTTAACAAAAAACTAGTTTCTAAAGCGAAATGAGGACATTATTATTTTTTGTCTTTTTTCCAGCTTTACGCTGTATTCCACACATGGTAGAGTAGAGAGAGGGAACTTGGCAATCTTGTGTTAAGACGCTCCGCTCCACTTCCGTACTCTTCCTCCACTCATTAAATATTTAATTTGAAAATTTTTAATACTTCATTTCCGGAGATCGAACCCACAACCCTGTCTCGTTTACAATTACACGCTTATGCTCCTGCGCCCGAACACGCAATATTTTGTTTTTTATTTTAAATTATTTATATGTCACAGTGATGTAGCAATATGCAATAACTTTACAAGAAAATATAAGAAAATGTACGGGTGATACCGATGAAATGTTGTAAGGAAGCAGGAGCATATAGAGTTACTGCCGAGATGATCTCTTTCCTATTTTCCTCCAAATGAAAGTTTTATGTGATTTTGTGAACTGGCAAAAGGCGTTTCACAGAGTTATAAAAAAATTATAACCGCCTCTTTACAATGTGAGCCTTGCCACATACTGCAAAATACCTTCATAGAGATGACTCAGTGACCTGAGTGCCAGTAGGAGCGGGCCCATCGCCAACCAATCAAGTGGTAAGCAAAATTTCACCATGTCAGCTTGGTTCTTCAATTTTTTCTTTAGACCGAAATTAAATGACAGGGGAGAAATAAAATATTAAATGAAATTAGGTGACTTAAATTTTTTTACAAGCATTGGTTTTAACTATGACAAAGTACTGTTTAGCTGATCGTATACCCAATGAAGAGATACACATAATGGTAGGTTTCAGCTTGGATGTCACGGTAAGAATGAAGAACGTGCTCAGGTACTCGTTGAGCTTCGCCACTGATCAGACGAAGCAAACAAGAGAATTGGCAGGAAATCCAATAAAGTTCCATTTCCTACAGTAAATGAATAATGGTTAAAGAAGAAGAAAGAAGATGCATTGAACAGTATTTCGACTTCAGGTGAAAAGTAAAAAACAGAGTTGGTACTCTGTTCTTCTTTGGATACTATTCTGCGCGAGAAAACAAAAAAAAAACGGTATAAAATTAATGTAAAATACTTTATGAATGGTTGTAAGTATAACAGTGTCATCAATGTTAGTGCCATTTCGATTTCGTTTCACTTCAAAGTTTAAATTAGAGTTCAGCGACACAAAACGGCCCTCATTTTTCTTTGTAAGAGTAAAATATTAATATCAAATGGTTCATCGAAAGCCTTTATGAGAATGTCAATGTGAAAAATTATAGTAACAGTGCTTTTTTCATTACAGATAAACCTAAACAATACGTATAAATTTAAGTAATAGTATAAAGAATACTACTGTAAAGTAAACTTTAAAGTAACTTCAGACTGTATCATATTGCAGGTAGAAAAACTAGTGTTAAGACACTCTTCTCATCATGTTTTTGAGAAAATGAAATCGTGTGACACGCTTTAAATTGGTTTAATGGTTATAATAACCACTGAATTAAAATAATTTAGTCGTTAAATCTATTTATTAGTGAAGTTAACTGAGACAGATCCCTGTTTGTTCCTTAGTGATCTTAGCTTCGTACTTTAACTCTTGAGTGCACTTAATTTCATCGATAACTGAATTGATCTTTTAAATATTTTAAGGTTATTTGTAAATAGGACAACGAACTTTAGAAAACTATTAATAAATCTTATATATTAATTTAATATGCATAATAAAAAAAAACTTTTACTTTTACAAGTTTGGGTCGTGAAAAATCACAAATATAAATCATTTAAATTTGCTATTTTTCTCCAATATGGGACATTTTTAAAAACCTTAGATAACAGTATCAGTGGATACTGTTTAAAGTTGTAGTTTCAAATTTAGCATCAACATTAAAACACTTAATAGCTAAAGAATCCAAGAATTCATTAAAATAAACGAGAACAGTCACGGTGAAAAATTAAGCGGCATCCAAATGAGTACCGAGCGATAATTTATAAATCTGTCCAAATATTTCTTAATTCTGAATAAAACATAATAAACACATTCAATTCACAAACATTAAAGAATTATACATATATGTAGGTATATCGAAGTATATTTGCCATAGTGTCAAGTTTATATTGAACCCGAGTGTCGGCACGTTAAGAGTTAGTAACTCACGAGTGCTTGAAGTACTTTGGTGGCCTCTAATATAGGTATCTTTTATTTTATTAATTTTCCATATAAGTAGTAGTAGTAATCACATGTCCAATTATTCATCACAAATACGTGTTTTAAAGTTCTCTCTTTGGGCGACAAAAAGCTTTGGCCGCAAAAGAATTTAGTCTTATGATTCCGGCTTAGAATAGGATCACACTGGTACTGATGGTGTTGTAACAGGCCACTAAAGTATGTGTGGGAGAGTCACGCTGTCAGCAATGACAAGACGCATGGGTGGACTCGACTGGATTGTTAACACCCCCGGCATTTAAAACTGGCGTTAAGTAATGGCTTTTGCCACTGCGTTTCACATTGGGTAATGCTGGGCCCCGGTGCCCATCCACCTAAAAGAGGGGCAACGGCCCTGTAGCTCCTCTGGAGTTACAAACGGGCCGTGGGCGACAGTGATCATTTATCATTAGGTGATCCGTACGGTCGTTTGCTGTCTTTCCCATTAAAAAAAATAGGTCCATGCTATACTAATAGACTACAATTCTTATGAGAGGAGATGCTATTTTCAAGTTTCTTTTTATAGTATTGCTTATTTCTAAATTTTAAACAAATATTAAGATAGATATATACAAGTATATACGGTAATTTATATAAAAATAATATTTTTCTTTTTATCGTATTTGTTTTAGCTATACTTCAGCTATAACCTATTAGTATATGTCCACATTTCCGCTATAAATGGCATCACTCACTTCCACAGATTAGATGAAAGAAGTTTCTTTTAAAGATAAGTCTATCTTTTTAAATATGACTTCTGTAATTGTAATCGTAATATTAGTAATAGAGACGAGTATCTTATATGTAATGCGTTAAAGAATATATTAAAACAAAGAATTCACCAATTGAGAGTGAGATAAACTTAACTTGTAACTGAAATTTTCATTGTAGTAATTAAACAGTATACTGTAGTTATAAATAGGTAGCATAAATATATATAAATCTATATTTATGTATATACTATTTGTATATATGTAAATATACACGTATATATAAAATCTTTTTGTTACTAAATGACTAATCAATAACTCACGTACTTTGTTCTTAACAAATAAAGTAAAAATTTGGCAACGAAATAAAAAGGAAAGCTAACAGGTCAATGTAATCATGTCATGATTTGTCAAAGAATCGAGCATAGTGGTTCATTTCTACGATTTTATTCAGATTGTAGAAGTGAATGTCTTCATATATATGAAAAGTTATAGTAGGGGCCACGTAATCATAGCTTCTCAGATTTATATATTTTCCAGTTTGTAATGGACAATCCAAACGGTTTTTTTCTTTGTCTTCGGCTAAGCTTGTGAATATTAGGTTTTTATGTTATATATGATTTTTGCATTAATAGGGTAGAGGAAAATCGAAAGACTCAGAAAGTGATTGTTATCTAATCCTTGGCCTTCATCATAGACTTTGTAAACCTATTTAAAGTAAATAAAATTCACATATCAGTATTGAATAAGAAAAAAAATAATTGGTTTCAAGTTTGATAAATGGCTTCTTTATGACCGAAATAATTATTTTTTTCTTATGTTTTATTAGTATATATTGTTAGTTTTAACTTCGTGCGTCGTGGTTCAAATTTAGAGGTGGCGCAAAGTTTGCCCACTTAAGATGCAATGTTGCAGATTTTTTTCTAAAAGTTTGCAAATGATATCTATATGCCAAGTAAAGCGTAGAAACTGTGCTGTTCTACATAAAATAACATTGTAATGCTATCACAAAATGTACATCACTAATTTACAAAGTAATAGTATCTTTATTACGTTCATACATTAATAAAAGAACATGAGAAAGTGAAAGAAAATGTAGAAACAAAACGTATTTATTCGAACGGAATTCAGGTTTTAGAGTTTCTTACCTACAAAGAAAACAACGGAACCCATATCCCCGATCGTTTTGTTGTCCATCTGATCAAGACTATTTATCTTGAGATTGTGCAGAAATGTCAAGCTGAAATAATATTAAGTATTCAGGAGAACAATCCTTTAGAAACATAAAAATTAAGCTTCAAACAAACACAATTCTTAGATATGAGCAATACTCATAGTTTTTTCTGTATTTTACAAGAACATCGAACCCGCCATATGCTACTTGCCATTATGAAATTTGGCATAAAATGAAGACTTATAATACATTTTTTCACTACTCCAACCGCTACTCAAAGACACACTTAAGAAAGAAAAATACTAAACCTACGTTTTTAAGCTATATTGCGAAATAAAAAAAAACGACAATATATAGCTAAATCAAGTAGTAAACCAAATAGTGAAGTGCTAACAAAATCCTCTTTTAATTGCATCGTTGATAGTTTAGGCCAACGCTGGTTGTAAAGCCTATTTGAAATAGAAATTCAATAATGGCGACGGCCATATGAAAGGTTTTAGTTTACTCTAATTACTACGTTAAAAAATTGTTGCAAAATAGTTGAAATTTGTTGTATATGGTTCAGAAGAAAACATTTGTCAAACGTGCTGTTTTGCTGCACTACCTCAACTAATAATAAGTCAATTTATTTATTGTTTGCTGAATTTAAAATGAAATTTTCATATTCGTCTAGTACTTTGGTTATGACGCTAATTAAGTTTAGTGTCTTTTATTATTTAACGTTTCAATATAAGTAATCTTCTAAAAGATAGATTTTCTGAATCATACAAATAAAAAATCCAATTGAACAATAAAATAACATACCTAGGCCATTTATTATTGTAACCGGAAATTAAAGAAAATTATGTGAAATACTTTGGGCAGAATAATTATATAGCGGCAAGAATAGGTAAGCTTTGTATTTTAACTATGGGGTAAGACTATTCAAGCTTAAATATTGTAATTTTAACTTTATTTTAATTATGCTCATATAAAAAGAATTATAACCAATGTTAACAAAGCGATATATTTTTTATTGAAAGTAAATTTTCATATCTTTTATATAGTTTTGTTATGTACGTTACTTGTAGTAACGCAAAAACTTATGTATTTTGTCGAACTACTCGTAAGTAGTTGTACTTAAACAAACAGATCTCGATTTTTACATTTTTATTTTATTTTTTTACTATAACGACTTATAACGAGATGGTTGTGGATTTGACTCCACTTTGAAAAATAAATCCGTTACTCAACACAGTGTATGAAATTTGAATTGACATCGTAGAACAAAGTGTCTAAATTAATGTCGAACTGGCTTTATAAGTATTCATAAAAATATTTCTTAATGAATCTTTTACGTAGTTGTCAGAGTAAATTCGTAAATATTTTGATCTATGTGCATATATAAATAATTTGAGAGGCTTTGAAATGTGTGATTTTCATGTAGTTGATATCTGAATTATTCTATCATGTGAAAAACACTTTATTTTATCTTATCTAACTCCAGAACTATTTCAGAGTTAGTTGCTTAAACCTAAAATGATAACGAGAATATAACATGTGTATCAAGAGATCTCGAAAGAGAATTAAAGTCGTAACCGTCCATTATTTAACAGTACATGTTAATAAATATAGACGTATGAAAATATTCTATAACAAGGTAAATGACCGCTACGACAGGACTATTTCCCATTTTACGCCTTAGATTCTCCTCAATACAAATTACGGTGGAACACTTGCACTGTTCTGATACAAAGTCCGACGTAAAGTTATGCTACTCAAAATATATAGTAGACTATAATGTAATAGTCTTGCGAACAAGCGAAATACAGAATGTTTTTACTTATTTGGTTTCCTCTGTGTATAAAAAGTGAGTTACGCATATGACAATTTATATTTTATAACTGATAGAAACGAAGTTACGTGCAACGACTTGTCTAAGATAAAATTCAAATCAGCAAATTTATGAACACGCAACTCAAGCTTAACCTCACATTAGTTCTACTTCCTCAAGTTTAAAGATCAAAGATCAACTAAAATACAAACGCTAACAAGTTCATTCTATTCAGAAGTTCTAAATACGAAGCAACTGCTACCGAAATATACCTTCACTTGCTTGAAGTTCTTTCTAACTTTTGACTCCGGCTTCGCAAGAGCAATATTAATTAAATCGAATATTAAACCAAGTGAAACAGGTAACTCTGACCACAGGTATAGTGAGCTACATCGAAACTATTAACGTGACCTTATATAGTATTCTCGATAAATGGACAACATTAATGCTTGAATTCACGCTTCAGTTTGACCATTACTGCAAAAGCAGTAGTGAGTGAAATATTCCTAATAAACAACGATGAATTAATGAAATGTCGATAACATAAAATTGTGTTTCGTACATACGTATCATGTTTACATGATACGTACGTACTAGTATCAAAACTTCAATAGTGTTTTCAAACGCATTTAATAAAAAATAAATACAAAAAAGCAATATGTAACATTATTAAACCAATATTACTATTTAAAAAACGTAAATCTAAGTCGTCCTCGGCGTCTGTCTGCGAATTATGTGGAATTTATGGTATTTAAAAGGAGGATGTAAAAGTAATATTCTGTGTAAAAGTATTAATCTATTTCAAAATTATTATCTGGCACTTGAAGCGACATATAGATTTATTCCCCAGTTAATGGTGTTACCCGATGGATAAGTCTTACTTAGCTGTTGAAAAATTCAACATCTCGATATCGAACGAATTAAAGCTATGCTAAGAATTAGAGGATTAATAAATTGAACCGTATTGTATTATATCACATAACAAATGGTATATCAAAATTGAAAAAAAATGTATAATAATCATGGAAAATACAAAAAAAAACTAATGCAGGATACAGCGTAAAGTAAATATAATATAAATAAAAGTTGGCGCAAATTTGAATCCTTAATTGATAATAAGAGATTATTAGACAGATACTACGAAGGACAAATGCATTCTCAATAGCATAAGTGAAGATGTTTTTTTGTTAAACTCGCCGCTGTCATCATCAGAGAACGACAGCAGTTGTGATCTGCTTGTTACGTATTTAGTATTGTATTGTAGTGTTGTAGCGGTGTGTTCGTATGTATTATGTAATTGTGGGAGCATGTGTGTAGTAGTATGTGGGGAAGTACGATAAGATCTCACGCTATTACAGTGCGCGCTTATTTATTTTTAATATTTAAAATACTCATATTACTCCGTATTATCGTTACTTTTAAACATTTTTTTTATTGCTTCACTAGAAAGAGTAATAGTTCAAATAAACATAGCTACATATATTTTTTTTAAAATTGTAGTTATATCATCTACCACTAATGCTCTCCATATAAATATTATAAATAATATTTCCTTGATATACAATTTATTTCAAAGAGCAACATTGGTATATCCTTAATAGTCATAGAATGAATATGATACTTACAGTTTAACTAGATAAGTTAGACTATGAATTTGTTATGGCACTAGGGGGCAGTATTTATCTGCAAACGTAATGATTGTGATTTCGATACCAAATCCATGTATAAGAGTCGCGAAAATCAAATATATTATTAAACTTAACACAACCCTATTGTCAAATTTCAAATTCAAATATTTTTATTCAAAATAAGAAGTTACAAGTACTGTTCAAAATAAGAAGTTATAACTTACTGTTATGAGAATATATACTATGTGAGTGTCCGTTCCCCACTTTCAAATCCGGCGGAAACTGGGGAACGGAAGTGGAACGGAGTGTCTTGACACTAGGTTCCCAAGTTCCCTCTGCCTACCCTGCCTTGTGCGGGATACAGCGTGAAGCTGAGTGTCTGTCTGAGTGTAATTACGTAGAGGTAATCAAATGTACTCCGTCCCCCATGCACAACCCTATTTTAAATACATTGCATGTTGAATAGCGATATTCTATATCACGCTTTGTCTTGCTATCAGAGTGAAGAAAGAATAATTCATTGCCACTAGCAGGAATCGAACCATCAACTACCGCGTTTTAAGACAAATGCAGCTGTACTACTATGGACTCATTCGACCTCACAATATTACAACAATATTGTTTACGTTAAATAAATACAGACTTTTCTTCTACAAACGCAGAAATCTAACCATAAGTTTAAGTTAAAAATAATATTTGAAAATATTTCAAATGAAATTTCAAAGAATTTTCATATAAAACGCACTATTACTGAACATTATGTTACTGGCACGAACGGATTACATACGTACTAAGTGTTCGCGCAGGTGTATTCTAAAAGTATTATTCATGATAACGCATGAAATAACATCTAGTTGCTGTTCTAGTTTTAAAGATGTAAATTGTAAAATTATTAATTTGTTTCTGCTAAAATTATTTATATTTTTGGTATAAAATTTAATATTTATGAATATAAAAAATTGAATGTCATTTTTTAGAACAAAACGCTCATACAAAATGTACAAGCTATAAGAACTATTTTCTCTCCATATAAAGTTAAAAAATTGTGTAATTAAATCTATATTATGTACTCTACTATGACTGAAGTTGACCTGTTACCCTGTTTTACAAAAAGCACTTTGATCACAGGCAAATTAAAAGGGACCCGCCTTTTAATTATTATAATTGAAATGATATTATCAATTGCTCTATGAAAGTTGTTCGAACCTTCGGTAAAGGCTAGGAGATCTAATGTATAGATTCTTTGTTCCTAATTATACCACCTATTTTTAAAGACATTGCTAACCGAGTATCGTTTCTCCGTGTTTTGTTAGAAAAGTGAGGTAATTTGAATATTTTATTTTCATATGAAAATTACCTGTCGTGTTTACAAACACATACAAATAATTTAGTCTATATACCTCGTAATATCAGCATATCACGAGGTAAAAAAATCATGTATAATTTGTATCTGTATAGATAAATGAACCTGTAAGTAATAAGAACCATGTCAGTATAATTTATAAGAACCAAAAGCAAACTAACCTAAATTAATTTCATGAAAGAAAAGAGAAATCTACATTTGAAAAAGAAGTATGTAAAAAACTCATACAAGCCTAACGATATTTGCAACACATTCTATAACGTTTTACCATTTGTCGGCTTTCACTGCATTAGTAAATATACGATGTGAAGGAAAAAACTGTAGAATCGTATTTTATGCTTGAGTGTTTTATTTCTGAGAAGGATTTGAGCATAAAATCAGTATATTTATGCTTCAACAAACACGTTGGTTGTGGATTAGAGTATTATTTGAGATTTTTAAAATACTATTATGGTTGTTACTAGTTACGAGACCATTTCGAATATTCATATTCTAATATGAACATGTAAATATGCATCGGTCATTCCGTTGCACCTCATAACATTAATTTGCCAAAATTGGCCTTTTCTTTATGGAAAAGACGGCAAACGAGCGTACGGGTCACCTAGTGGTAAGTGATCACCGTCGCCCACGGCCCCGTGTAACTCCAGAGGAGCTACAGGAGCGTTGCCGTCCTTTAAATTAAAAGGGCACCGGGGCCCGGCATTACCTAATGCGAAACGCAGTGGCCAAAGCCACTACTTAACGCCGGTCTTAAATGCCGGGGGTGGTAATAAGCCTCTTACGACACCATCAGTAGCAGGGTGATCCTATTCTAAGCCGGAATCACACGGAAAACTTATGAATAACACAAAAAATTTTATATATACTTATGAATAGAGACAACAAGCGGAAAGTGACAAATTATTTACAGTCTGTAGACGACAAAGTCGTTATATGAAATCCAATAAATGGAAAGGTTCAATTGTTAACAATTACAGCAAATGTTCTATTTTATTTTTAGCGAGCGATTTATTTTAAGTTGAGAGCCATTTTTATACCGATTCTTGTGAAAATACTTTTGTGATTTTTCGTTAAATATTTTTATTAATGTTTAATTTAATACTTTAGTACTTCAATTTTGAAGTTTAATGTTAATTAACTGTTCCTGAAAGCTTTTGTTATAGGATAAAATTATTTTGTTTATGCACTGATTGCTATAAGATGATAGAGCTTGCTAAAAAGTATATTAAAAAACTACAAGAACCTACTTTAAAAATAATTTTAAATTAATACTCAAAAAAAAAGACCATCACTGTCATCATTAACTCAAACTCAAAACTATCACAATCTTTAATTTAAAATCAAACCTTTTGTAAAATGTTTTTAGATATGTCTACTTTTTACTTCATGCATTTCTTCCTTAATATGTAATTTTACAATTTCATTCTACACTTGTTTGTAAATTATAAGAATTGTTCAAACCTTTTCTATCGCAAAGGCGATAGACAACTTTATTATTAACTTATTAAAAAAACACAGGAAGTAAATTATATACACAAACTACAATATTGAAATAATATATTTTAAAAAAGTAAATACAAATAAGCATACAGAAAGAGAGGAATACAGCAAGAAGATAGAAAAAGTTGTACTTAAAGCCGACATAGTGGCAGCGGTACAACCTCTAACTAAACACAGCGGTTGTGTGTTCGATTTCCATTTCGGAAATCATCCTGATCAGTTATTTTCATTTCTTCGCTTCGCTCGGTCTGACAACAGTTCCGCTACTCGACATATAAACTTTCATTAAATATGAAAATGGGGAACGGAATGTCTCAACACAAGGTTGTTTCTACCTAATCTACTGTATGCGGAATGCAACGTAAAGAAAAATGCGGTAAATTTCTTTAAGTATTATATAAAAAAGAGAAGAGCGAAAATCACACTATACATACGAGTATACGTTTTTTTAATAGTTATTGTATTTTAAATATTTAAATGAAATATTTATATTTGTGGTAAATCATTTCTTTTAAAATTATTATTAATCAAAATTGTTTACACTGAATTAGATATTTAAAGATCTTATTGTTCCAAATTTCACACCTCGCTGAGTGAACACTTGCCTACTTTGCTTACTGCTTATTTTGAATGATGTAACTCATCATAACTCTTCGTTTTATTATTTGTGAAATGGTAATGATTAATTACAGGTGAGAAGATAATATCTAAAGTGGAAAACTATACAATATTATAACATAAATACGATTATAAGTATGGAATAAAATCACGTAATTTATTTTAAAAATTAATACACACAACCATTTGTGAATTTTCCTTTATGAAGCTATGTATTGTTTTTTGTTCCTTATCGAATTCACCATATACTTTACAAAAAGAAACATTTTAACTATATTAGAGAATAATCTACAATAGATTTATGAGAGTCCTACAATGTAACGAAAGATCAGATTAAAATATTTTCTAGTCTTAGCGTGTTCGTATTTTAAAAATGAATATAGAATGTTGTTTTTATATTTAACTGGACCCAAATAAATATTTTCTTATTTAAAAAAAAAACCCATTTATATTTTTAATTGACTGTAGTCTTGTCAATAATACAACTTGATAGCACTAAAAAAATATTTTAAAACACGCATTTTTAATCTAACTCAGAAACTACATACTCAACGAATCCCTATCAAAACTTTCCACTATTGAAGGGAATCCTTACTTTGACATAAATGCTCTTCTACATGATGAGAAACATAAATGCAAGAAGAATAGCAAGTCGTATAATATGGCATAATCGTTAATAATACGATATTCTTTGCGTATTTAAACTGATAAGAATTAACCTAATAAGAATTACCCTGTAAACGTAACGGTGTTCAATACTTATCTGGGGAACGTAATATCATTATTTTCTTATCTATTTTATTTAGAAAAAGAGCGGCTTTGAGTTCCGCCTCTTGACACTCTTCAAAGATCAAAAAGTGTGGAGCAGAGTGACTTGACATCCGTGTCATAGTATTTAGTTAAATGTTATGTTTGCAACATTGGTATAAATACGTGTAGGAATGGAGGGCTAGATGGCTCTTGTTTAGCCCTGAGTCGTCTGGCCTAACACTCCATAATGCTTACGAAGAAGAAAACAATGTCATAAACATAACAATATAAAACGGTTCAAAGAAGATCTGTTGCAAGAAGTTATACATATATTGTTACACAGTTACAATTATTTAACACCAAGTTTTCACTAGAAAATATTTCAAGAGTACTCTCATTTGTGTAGCTCGTGCTTATACATCTTATAAAATTCTTTATCTATAATTGCCTTTTAATATATAATATAAAAAATAAACAAAGACGTTAACGTATCACTCGGTCACGGCCGCATTAAGTTTGCCAATTTGTGAAAGAATATTTTTTACAAAGACATCATTACGGCGCGCTGTAATCCTCTAATCGGCTTGAGAGGTTGGTTTGAGTAAAAAAACATCTATTTCAAATGCCATTAACTTCAAAAAGGTTAAATTTTATATAATTGAGCTCAACTTACTAGAAAAGGTAGATTTGATTTTATTTTGAATTTTGGTTTTAAGAAATAAACACTGTCATTATGAACTCAAAGCTTTGATAACAAAATGAGTCCAGTTGTGGTTAAGGACCATTTGTTTGAGACAAAACACAAAAATATTTAATAAACATCTGTATACTAAATCCTTATCAGCTCCATTTAATATAAAACAAAGGAAAGGAGAAGGATCCTTGGAAAAGCTCTATTCTTTTCACAAATAAAAAGGCTGATATTTTTTCAAATAAGAAAGCACTCGAGGCCTGTCGTTGCGCAGCGGCACAAGCATGTGACAGTAACCGACAGGTTTTGGGTTCGATCCCCAGTCGAGGAAATGAAGTATTTAATATTTTCAGTTTTCAAATAAATATTTAATGTTTCATTTCTTCGCTCTAGTAATAAGGCAAAACGCGGCGTTGAATTTCGCCATTCAACACGCAATGCCTCAAATTCGGCGGAAGGTGGGGAACGAAAGTAGAACGTAGTGTCTTGACACTAGGTTCCCAGGTCCCCTCTGCCTACCCTGCCTCGTGCGGGATACAGCGTGAAGCTAAGAAGAAAAACTATTACTCGTAGGTAGGTCCTTACTTAGTGCTACGTAATGACAACTCGTTGTCCCGTCCCTAGTATAATGTAACTCTTTCTCTTTTTCGTATTATATATATTTAAATCTACGTTTTTTAAAGTTAAGTTACTTAAAATATTTAATATTCTTAATTTTACGCCACCTTTTTTAAAATTCCGTACCTTAAAAAGAAAAACCAGATTCCCTATTACGACTTGACTTATGATAACTTTGTCGTCCATCTGTCAAGATTATTTATATCGGGCTGTGTTTAAATATCGAGCTAAAATTAACAATGTATTAAATATTCAAGACTATGATTTCTTTAATGGTTTGAAAGTAATTTGTATGAATTTCACCGCAAAATCAAAAACTATGTATATTTATAAAAATTGTTACAAAGTGAAAATGTATAATAAAAAAACCGAGAATTACAAATTTATATTAATAATTCAGATGAAATCAATTAATGCTGTGAAGTATGAGAATGAGTCTTAACACTATGTGGCCAAGTTGCCTCTGTAATGTGTGGGATACAGTATAAAACTTAAAAAAAATGCTATGGCAACACTGTACTATGATTTAACAATTGGAACATCAATCTGTATGTTTAAGTAATTAAATTGAATAAAGGTGGTATGTGGTCAGGTTGTAATTAATTCGCCACATTATACAGAGCAGTGTGGGCGGGTCGAAACATCCAGATATTGCGTATAAATATTTATTTCATTTTATATAACAATGAAAAATGATAATGCGAAATTAAAAATTAGGAAGAAAAAATAATAAAGAATAAATCATTGGTTGTTGTCACTTTACGCTAGTATACATACAAACAAACGACTGACAAGTATCATAGAGGCTTGTCGTGGTGCAGTAGCAAGCGTGAGACTAAAATAAATATTGAATTTATATGTAAATTAAAAATTAAATATTAAAATGAAATATTTCAATAAAAGTTATAGCATAACTTCATAGTTTGTTACATGTCTATACTTGTACGTACTATACCTACCTACTAAACTTGCATACAGACATATATCAGAAGTTAGTATCGCGCATTGTCTAGAACAGACGTGTACAACTTCTCATATTATTCAAAGTGCATACAACCGTACAGCCAAGTTAAAAGCAAGTTAACAGCCAAGTTGACAGTCTTGTCCGAACAGCTGAGCAACACGTACGTCCTTTCTGTCAAGTCTCAGGGGTTGCAAACCTTTTGTTGCATCATTAGCAGTATTAGCGACATTTGCATACTACATTATGGGCAGATGTGCAAATTGTAACCATCAATTTTCTGATGGAGTGCAGTGCTCCGCTTGTGCTAAACAGTTAGACTTCAGTTGTGCTGGTCTAACCGAAGCTGGCTGGAAGAGATTGGGCACGGATCGGAGACAAGCCTGGAGATGTACATCTTGCAAAACTGCTGGTTCAACTCCTCTTAGTCCCACGGAACAGTCCTCGTCAGCGACTATTCTTCACGAGATTCGAGAGATTAAGTTGCAACTAGCAGAATTCCGCGAGATAAAAGCTAAATTGGCTTGTCTTCCTACATTAATGGATGAAATCAAATCCATGAAAACGGACATTGCTGATTTGAAAAATTCGTGTAACTTCTCGGGCGCATCGATCGACGATCTCAAAATGAAGTCTGATGATATGAATACAAAAGTTGTTAACTTGGAGGGTAGGGCACGTGCTACCGAAGATAGAATGAGCGACCTGAATTCCCGATTGGCAAATGCAGAGCAAAGATCGAGATTAAACAATGTGGAGATCAAGGGCATACCTTTTAAAAAAAATGAAAATTTATTTCAAATCATTGAGGCCGTTTCCAAAGAAATAGGATATAACGTTCCAAAAACTCAAATTAATTATATTTCAAGAGTGCCTACATATAATCCAAAAGATAAGGCTATAGTAATGTGTTTCTTGAATCGGTACATTAAGGAAGATTTTGTATCGGCGGCACGCACTCATAAGATGCTGAGAGCCGAGGACTTGGGGTTTCACGGAATACAGCAGCGTGTATATATAAATGACCACCTGAGTTCTGATTCCAAGAAAATGCTGAGCAAAACGAAAGAATTAGCCAAGGAAAAGGATTATGCATATGTGTGGGTTAAATTTGGGAAAATTCACGTAAGAAAAAACGATAGCTCTGGAGTCTTTACAGTTAATAAGCTAAGTGATTTAAACAAGTTTGTTTAGTCTGTTTCATTTTACAAGCTTCCTTCCACATATTACAAGTAAGATTTATTGTTCTGCTTATATTTTATTTTATAGTGTGTACTTTTAAGCTTTGCCTTATATTTATATTTTGTTTTTTTGTTTTGAAATGTTTACCTTTACTTTATATATTTTTTAATATTGTTAAGCTCATTAAACTAACGCATTTACACAAAATGTTTGCGGCACCTGGATCACCACTTCCACCTCGATCGCTTCGCTACTGCGACAACAAAAATTCTACTCAATTACGCATAATAAACAATAAAAATGTATCGCTCTCGCTTTGCCTGCATAGAAGTGGATGCCGCGCACTTTCACGTCGCCTATTCTATCCCTGTCACACTCGTTTGACTATTTCTTATTATTTATACAATATGCCACATGCTACGCTCGTTCGCAGTCTTTTAGATATTTTGATGATAGTATTAAATGATCATAGTTGTTTATTATATAATTTAATATACTATATATCTTTTCGGACATCTATTTTTCTTTCATCTTTTTTAATTATTATATTTTGCTATGTTGCTATTATTTAAATATTTCTAAAACTCAGTTATGAACACTCTTAGTGGGAATCTAAACATATATTATCAGAATGTCAGGGGACTGCGATCTAAAACATCAATAATTTATCGTATTGTGTGCCTTAACTCGTACGACTTAATTATTTTAACGGAAACGTGGCTGTTGGATGGTGTGTGTGACTCAGAATTGTTCGATGGTAGGTATATTGTATGGCGTCGAGACCGAAATTATGACCTTACCAAACAAAGCCGCGGTGGCGGGGTGTTAATCGCCGTAAAAAAGTTTTTTCAAGTTACCTCGCAGTTTCAATTTAATTCTACCGCGGAAGATATGTGGATATCACTGCCGATTAAGCGCTTTAATAATAATAAGTTCGTAAAGCTTAATATATGTGTTGTTTATCTGTGCCAACAAAAGCTAGGCCATAGTTTTTCAGTTCAATTGCGGAATCATTTGAATATGCTCGGTAATTCTATATTTAATCGACCCGACGATGTTTTCCTAGTTGTCGGAGACTACAACTTGAGTGGTATATCTTGGATATGTAACAGTGATGGTTCATATGGTGCGACTAGCGTGACAAGCCCTGATGAACAACTTTTAATCGATGAACTTTGTACATTCGACTTAAGTCAGTTCAACGGTATTTTAAACAGCCATGGGAAGATTTTAGACCTCGTATTGTCTAATACTTCCGTACACGTCACAGAATGCTTAGAACCGGTAGTTCCTCTCCATCCACACCATAAGGCACTCGTTATCAAATTAAAATCATATCACAACGCTGCCTTACGGTCCGAGGCAAGAATAAAACGCATGTTTCATAAGGGGAATTACGACGTAATCAACCGGCAAATAGATATTATCGACTGGCATAACGAGTTTTCGGACAGAGATGTAGAATCCGCTGTTGGTAACTTTTATTCAATTATTAATAAATTAATTGACTCTAATGTACCATCTAAACTTTATTACGAAAATAAGTTTCCGGTATGGTACTCGCCGTCGTTAAAAAAATGCATAAAAGAAAAGTATAAATATTATAAAAAGTTTAAAAACTATAGTAACCAGTCAGATTATTTAACATATAAAATACTTAAAAATAGAGTAAATCAAATTGAATCGGAGTGCTATTCAAATTATATATCATGTGTCGAAAAATCGATCAAAGACAA
The DNA here is from genome assembly GCA_019049475.1 of Eueides isabella. Taxonomy (NCBI): domain Eukaryota; kingdom Metazoa; phylum Arthropoda; class Insecta; order Lepidoptera; family Nymphalidae; genus Eueides; species Eueides isabella. The sequence goes on along the minus strand of CM032409.1, from coordinate 6,992,755 downwards.
CCCTAGATATTTTTGGACGTTCGTCAAATCACGGTATAAATCACATAGCATGCCGAATTCTATGGTTTGTGGTGGCACTGTTGCAACGGACGGTGCTTCTATCGCTAATCTTTTTTCAAAATTTTTCTATTCAACTTTCATTCAACCCTCTTCCTCGGTAAGTAGTTCATATATAGCCTCAGATAGCAACATCCCGACATTGACTAGCGTCTCCAGTATGTACTTAGATATTAACGATATTTCTAAGCTACTTTCATCATTAGACACTAGTAAATCAGCCGGACCAGACTACTTACCCCCTATATTCTTTGTTAAATGCGCTAAATCTATTTCTAACCCTATTCACTTACTATTTCGAAAATCATTGTCAGAAAATATTGTCCCGTCAATATGGAAATCAGCTTTTATCACACCAATATATAAAAAAGGATTAAAAACTGATATTACAAATTACAGACCTGTTTCAAAATTATGCGTTGTTGCCAAAGTATTCGAGAAGATCATATACAGGCAATTATATCCATCTCTGAAAAATTGTTTCTCAGATTATCAGCATGGCTTTCTTAAAGAAAGGTCAACAACATCTAACCTAATTTCATTGAATGAATTTATTGCTGATGGTATGAGTGGGGGAGGGCAAGTAGACGTTATTTATACCGATTACAGTAAATGTTTTGATAGAATACACCATCCTACTCTGATTCGTAAGCTTAAAATCATTGGAATCAGCGGGGACTTGCTTAGGTGGTTTGAGTCTTATATTTCTAACAGATCCCAGGCTGTTGTTATTAACAACTATATATCTAGCTGGGTCGTTGCACCCAGTGGTGTGCCTCAGGGTTCCCTGTTAGGCCCCTTATTATTTTTAATATTTGTGAACGATATTGGATCATGCTTTCGTCACTCTAATTTGCTATGCTTCGCCGACGACATGAAAATTTATAAGGCCATTTTATCTAGATCCGATGTCACTGACTTGCAGTCAGACTTACAGAGACTTAACTCTTATTGTGAATTAAATAAGTTGGACCTCAATATATCTAAATGTTCATTTGTATCGTTCAGTCGTAGGTTGTCTCATATTCAATCAACTTATCAATTAGAAAATCAAAACTTGCAGAAACTAACAAAAATACGGGATCTCGGGGTTGTTCACGATTCGGCGCTTATTTTCGACGAGCACATTAACGCGGTTGTGAAGAAAGCCTCAAGAGCACTTGGGTTTATCATGCGGAGCTCAGTTAATTTAAAGATGTTAAAACTATCAAAATACTGTACTGCACCTTTGTGCGAAGTATCCTTGACTACGGATCGCAGATATGGAATCCCCGGTACAGGAAATATATAGATAGAATCGAGCATGTTCAAATGAAATTCGTTAAATTTCTGTGTTACCGTCTGAGGCTACCATATTCTTCTAGTACTTATTTAAATCGATGCGCTCGATTCCACTTGCTCCCTTTATATAAACGGCGTGAGTTATCCGACATAGTTTTTTTGTTAAAAATAATTTCCAATAAAGTCAATTCCCCAGAACTACTCTACAAAATTAATTTCACTATACCATCAAAATCTGTTAGATACTATACTCCTATCCAACCACCTCTGGTATCCACATATTATTGTCAAAATGCATTCTTGTGGCGAGCGAGTAAAAGCTTGAATGACTTGTGCAGATTGGGCGACTTGGACGCTTTTAACTCAAGTGTGGCGGTGGCGAGGCGATTGTATAACCAAAGTTTCTTTGAGCTGTATCGTTAGTTGGGTGGATTGTGTAGAAAGGTTACGTATCATCCTCATGTTTGATCTGTTCGCATTATATTTTTATATACTATTTCTATTCGTGAAGACCTGTAATTGGCCAAATGTAGCCTATAAGTGTTGCTATGTATTGTTTCATGTGCTGTTGGTTTTCCAATTATTAAATAAATAAATAAATAAATAAATAAATAAATAACCTATCTGAAGTTATCTATAAATGGATTTTTGATGATCACACGCATTCTTGAATATATATATATTTTTACTTTTTGTCATTATCTTTCCGAGTAAACAATGTGCAAAATTTAGAAAAAAATCGTTAGTACTACTACACTACACATGGCAGGGTAGGCAAAGGGAACTTGGGAACTTAGTGTTAAATCACTTCATTCTACTTCCGTTTCCCACTTTCAGCCAAATTTGAGGCATTGCGTGTGGGTGGTGAAGAAGTGAAAAAATTAAATATTTTATTTGAATTCACAACAGGTGTTTATAGTCACACGCTTGTGCCGCTGCGCTACGAAAGGCCTGCCGATACTAAGTTAAAAGTGGAAAAGAAATATGAGATCAATTTAGTCTTATAAATTAATAAACTATTTTCAATAAGATGTCTGGAGCAGTCTAATTCCGTTTAAATTTGATTTTCAGTTTAGATATCTAGAACTTCAAAGGTTTGAATAAAGCGAAATGACTTTCCCAACATACGTAAGAATGTATCTTTTATTAATTTAAAATAATGACTTATTTTTATGGTTGTTTTCATAATATTGTCAGTAGAAAATCTTTACTTTTTCGTAAAAATCTGATCTATTTTATATTTTCCAATGTTCATCAAACATTACTTTTTATTTTCATATACATTTTGTATTTTGATTTCAGCGGGATAGGCAGTCTTTGTGATGGCAAGGTCGTAGAAAATTGATTCATAATAAAAAATGTAGTGAAAACGAGGCTGTTTATAAACAAATCACTGAAAAGTCAATAAGATTTTAGATTTTCGCAATTATTACACATTTTAAATGAAACATATTTAATCGGATTAATCGCATTTATTGATTTTAATACTCAGATTCACGCTGTGTCCCGCACATAGCAGGGTAGGCAGAGGGAACTTGGGAACCTAGTGTTAAGACACTCTGTTCCACTTCCGTTCCCTACTTTCCACCGAAATTGAGGCATTGCGTGTTGAGTGGCGGAACGCAACGCCGCGGTTTGCCTTGTACCAGAGCGAAGAAATGAAAACATCAAATATTTAAATAATAAAATATTATTATTTTTATTATTAATATTTCATTTCCTCGAGTAAGGATCGAACCCACAACCTGTCGGTTACACTCATACGCTTGTGCCTCTACACCTCGACAGGCCTCAGAGATTTTAATACACTTTTGGAAATCCGACGTTTCGAACATTTTGCAGTAGTCGTAGCTGGTTGGCTCTAAGCTGAAACTACTCTACTCTAAACAGAAAGTTTGTGCCGTTTTGGCGTAAACACTTGAAACGTATGGCTTTATGTGAAATTTTACAGTAAGATAGCTAATAATATATCAGAACAACACTTGTTGATAATTTTTACAAAGATTTTGTTTAATTTGGATATAATATTTCTACTTTGAACTAAAAATAATAAGACAAGGTATAAAGAAGTAATTGTATTATTAAATTGTACTTCCGGTCTTGTACCTATTATCTGAAACCTGTCATATCTTTTAAAACTGATTAAAATATGCCACAGACAGACGGGATGCTTTAATAGGAATAAGGTCAAGATGATGAGAACCGATACTATATAACTTATGTTTATGATGTTCATTTTATTATTTTGTAATACTTACTGTAAATAGATATAAAGTATTTTTTTTTTCAGCTTCACGCTGTATCCCGCACTAGGCAGGGTAGGCAGAGGGAACGGAAGTAAACCTAGTGTTATGACACTCCGTTCCACTTCCGTTCCCCACTTTCCGCCGAATTTGAGGCATTGCGTGTTGAGTGGCGGAACTCAACGCCGCGCTTTGCCTTATTACCAGAGCGAAGAAATGAAACATTAAATATTTAAATTGAAAATATTAAATATTTCATTTCCCTGACTGGGGATCGAACCCAGAACCTGTCGGTTACAGTCACACTCTTGTGCCGCTGCGCCACGACAGGCCTCATATAAAGTAATTGCTATATATAAAAACAATACTTTAATAAATATATCGAAATAATTTAAAACATATGTTTTATTTTGTTCTTATGTGAATTTCAAATATAAAAATAATAAATACCCTTTACAACTTAGACGGAAATATAATTTTGCCATATCTATTATAAGGCTGATTATGTCTATATTTGCACTAATATTTTATATTTACTTAATTCTATTTATGTATTTATAGTTATTAAATACTTATTTTTTAAATATAAGTTACCTGATTGAAGGTTGAAATTAATTTTTAAATTAAATTAAGACCCGATACATGCAGGCAATACTCAAACGTGAGTTACTTATATGTACATTTTATGATAAAGACCTACAAAAAATTAATGAAACTTTCGTTACCATATGGTATAAACTGACAATATGTTTTTCTCAGGAATTCCATTTTACATACATAATATATGTGAAATTTACAACTGTGTATGTTTGTGTGTGTATTAATTCAATCAGTCTAAATACTCAACATTGATCTGCAGATCGTCGTGCACGACTTGTGAGAATACATTTACTTATAAAGCCGTCAACTAATGGATTTATCTCGTCACCAGTGATATTTTCGCAAACAAATTATTCTTTTTCATTTATCTTCATTACAAGGATCATTTCGAAGTAAGATAAGTGAACAAGTCGTGGTACGGCAAAATGGTTATATATGAACTCGACGTTTATAAGTTTGATTGAAATTGGGGAGATCAAGTTTTTTTTTGCACTGGTAACAAGACAAAATGCAGTGTTGAGTTCCGAAGAGTGACTTGCAATGCCTCGCAAATTCAGTGCGCGGGAAATAGAGTGACTTAACTATAACAGTTACTTGATATATATGGTCGAGGCCTGACGCAGCGGCACAAGCGTGTGACTGTAAACGATAGGTTGTGGGTTCGATTCCCACTCGAGGAAATGAAATATTTAATATTTTCAAATTAAATATTCCAGAAATAAAATAAATCCTATTACTATAAATGAGAGATACTCTATGTGTGGGAATAGACTAACTCTAGAAAACGTTTAACCTTTTTGTATCAAAAAATAAAATGTCCCTTTACAGGATACTACTAGTTTAACGCAATGAAATACAGTACTACTATATGCTATTCTGAATATATTAAATAATGCAAAAGCCTAATATTCGTGTAATTTACTACATAATATATTTTGCTTTAAGGCCATATTCATTTTTAGACGCCTGTTTTATCTTACTGAAGTATTCATATTCTCATATTAAACACGTAACGATACACATATTTCAGAGGCAAATATTTGCTTAGATATTACGCAATGTATATATGTATAGGTACTTTTTTTATTTGCATTTTGATTTGATACTCACTATTTTACACGAGTTAAATGTAGTTTACTTTCTTAGGATAAGAGTTCGTCGTTCGTGACACATTTATATATATATTTTTTTTTTATTAAATAGTGGGTTAGACAAAGGATCCTAGTGTTAAGACACTTCTTTCACTTCACTTCTACTTTTAAGGTATTGTGTTTTGGGTGATGACAGTTAACGCTAGTCGTTGCCTTCTTTATCAGAGTGAGGAAATAAATATAATTCAATTATAGTCAGATGTCAAATATAATTGATATCGCAACGAGATATTAAAAATGTTAATAACTTGTAACCTTTAATAATAATGTATTGATAATATTGTTTTTAAGTTAATGCTATAAAATATTAGTTTTTAGGAAACCTTTACCAGATTTGTGTGATATGAAATTAAAAACAATGCAAGCCGTTGCAATATCAATATTTGAACTTGCATCATTTGGAAACTGTTTAAGAGCTTGAATGAAAATGAAAACCATAGCCGTTGTGTTAGACGCTTTACCATTGTATTACGATAACCTATAATTTAACTCAAATACTATAACTAAGGTCTCAAATCCGATTGCCTCGTTTTATTTCATTTGTGATACAAGCAAAACCTTTTAACAGTCCTTTCAGGTCTGTGAAAGAAATAAATTCACTTTATTTACAAAATTACAATTTTTAAGACTAAATAATGCTTAGATATGTTCGGTGTTGACTTCATCTGCTTAACACTGATTCTCTGGATACCCTCTGCCTACATTGCTAAGCGGGAAAAATGTACGGAACTGAGAAAGGTTACATTTTAATGTAAAAAATCTAATCTTGATGAAATGACAGTCTCTTAGTTTCTTTCATGATGTGCGTACCGATTGCAATCATTGAAAAGGAAAAACAAAACTATTTAAAAGATTCAATTCACATAATGATATAACGGCGCGACGACAACTTTAATACAAAAATATTGATTTCTAATTTATTTAATTATTAATTATGAATTAATATTAATTATGAAATAATGTTGATAAATATAAATATTAATTATGAATTAATATTGATAGTTATGAACATTAATTAATTCATAATTTGAGATATTATTGAAAACACCACAATCTATTGTCCGGGCGTACATTGCGTGTTGAGTGGCAAAACTGCTATAAAAAAATATTTCTTTAATTTTCATCGCATTTAAAATTATCGTCCACTAGTGCGATTCCGAAAGGGTGTAAGGCGACACACTGCACTATACAGAGTATTATTGTAAATACAACGATTATGGGTTCAATTACCAAACAAAAAAAAGCTATTTTTATTTTCAAAGACTATATGGTATCAGTTGACTTTATAGTGGCAGTTATGGTAATTGAAGTTGACCCGACGGAGGAGTTTTATTTGTAAAATAGAGCATCAGGTCAACTAGAGTCGTTCTAGAGTAAACATCGATTTTATTACGCGATATATTAATTATATATAGAGAGAAAATATAAGTTCATATAGTTTGTACGGTTTGCATGTATACTTAATTTTAAAACGTTCTCGTTTGATTTACCATATTCAAATTATAAAACTCTTTACAAAAACTATAATATTCATAGAGAATATTGAAGAAATCTATATATACAACTACAACATGAAGTAGTAAAATGTCAGGTGCTATGTTATTCATGCGTAAACACGAATAATACCTTTAGAACACGCCAGCGCGAAGACTTAGTACGTGTGTACGTCGTACGTGTCGGTGACAAAATGTACAGTAATACTGAATTTTATACATAAAACATTTGAATTTCCTTTGAATTTAACACTTCAATTATGACATTTTTTGTGTATAATAATATGAACTCTAAGATTGAATGACGCCGTTGTGGCAGCAGCTGTACGGCGTTTGACTATCAACGCGGCGGTTGTTGAATTGAATCCCACTAGCTACTTTATAAGGGCGACAAAGTTCGGCCATTCAACATAAAATGCTTCGAAAATAAAGCGGTGTGCAGCAAAGAATATCTGTCCGTTGGCTACGATAGAGTCCAAATGTAAACGCAATATAAGTACTAGATTCGATATCTAATATGGTGAATTATCTTGAATTATTGTTATTTCTATGTTTTCAAAACAGAACATCTAGAATTCGGACAGAAAATGGAGAACGAATTGCTTTCATTCAATGTTCTAAGTGTCTGTGTCTGGTTTTGTATTACCAGAGCCTGAGTCACGATTGATCTAACACTCATCATCGTTTTTACAGCTACGTAATAAGCTACTTCTACGTTCATCTGATTTACTTTTACAAATATATTGAATATTGTAGTTTGCAAGTTAATTTGCGTGGGTTCAATATGACACCGCTATTTAAATGAGTGGCGCTAGCGAGTGGGTGGTCTGGACATTTGGTCACAGTACAAAATGAATGAGGTGATATATTAGCTTGATAAATAACTTTATTTTCTTGTGTTACATTTTATAACAATAGGACACTGTCAAGTTTATTTATTTGTTCGAAATATTGTAAGAAACAGTTACATATATTTTATAATACATTTTTTTTATTATGTATATAGACTGTACTTTTTTGTTTTCTTTTTGTCATTATATTTATGGTATGACAAGAATCTTATACAAATTAAATAAATGTTAAATATAGGATCCCGCTATAAAGCGACCTTCACCGAGCTGGTTAATGGATGAAAGATATTTTTTATCAAATAAAATATATCAATAAATAAACTGCGAATGGGTTGTCTAAACAATTTCAGTCCAGTATATGATTAAATAACATTTTTTTTCTTTTTAAATTACACTGATTGATTAATAATCAAATTCCATTCTAATCGAAGATATGAAACCTATAAAATATACTATGGTATCATGAGAATTTTATACTTATTAAATAAATATTGAATATACGTTGAGTAAATTAAAAAGAATATTGTAATTTTTATTTTTTATTTGTTTTATGTTTATGATATTTTTCATGTCACCCGAATTCGAGAAATTCTCACATAGGTATTTGATTTATATCAAAATTCAAACATACGAGGACTCGAACCCGTGTCTCTTAGGCTTGTGATGTTTGTAAGTAAGAGGAAACATTGCCTGTGAATTCTGTAGACGTGGTTTGAGTAATAAATAAAAAATAAAAAACGTGTAAAAAACTCTAAATTGTTTCATGCTGTAATACGCATAAAACAGGGTAGGCAGATAGAATTTAATTACATATAATCTGTTCTTCATTTTATGATTAATTTTACAGACAACGTGTCGGAACTCAACGTCACGCTTTGTCTTGTTCTATTTTTACAGCGCAGACTATTGTGGAAATTGGCCATATTTAATTAAAATTAAGAGAAGTTCTAGGGGGTGATAGATTGTGTTACCTACGGGTTGACGTATATCAAGGTTTATTCACTTCTAGCTTTAAATTTCTACTGAGGTCGGCATTCTCTAGCAGCGAAAGCGCGTTAACACGAAGGTTGTTGTTTCGATTCGCACTCGGGGAAATGATTTACTTAATAGCTAATAACTAGCTCTGGTGATGAGAAAAGGCCACTGAGTGTCGCCACTCAACACGCCTGTCTAGAAATATATTTTTGTTGTGTAAATGGAAATAGAGTGAGGTGTAAATACAGTCCTGTAATATTTATGTATTTATACAAATTTGTATTATCTGTTGCTGTACGCTGAGTAGGTAAAAGATTATCTAATGCCACACAGTTATCAAGTAATGATGAATGAATTCACTAAATTTTGGACACGTTACCACTACGCCATAATATATAAATATATTTTTTTAATTTCTGTTTTGTTTGAACATTTCATTTAATTTCACTATTATATTACTTAGTAATCTAATAAATAACCGCCCTAAACTAAGCTTCTTTATTCATATGGATACAATATTAAATATGAAAGTGCCTAATTTTTAAGTAGCATAAGCCCTACAAAGTCATCTAAGCGTCGAGCTGTTTAAAATACATTGAAAACTGCAGTACGTATAGGATCTGTAATTAATTTTATCATAGAAATAATGTTAGTTAAGAATTTATTATTAACACCTGTTGTTATTTATTATGAACACCTGAAAAGCTTATGACCAATTTTTTTCATCTTCCTTGCTTCAAAAAAGGAAGGTTGAGGTATACTTAAGTTAGGACACTCAATTTTTCGCGTTCCACTTGAAATTAAAATATTGAGATTTAGCTGGTTGTCTATAATCACCCATCTAGGCGTATACTTGTTAATAAGTCGGTATAATAGGTAAAGAATAACGTTCAGCTCAAACATTCAACAAGTCATGTTTCGAAAGTTAGTCGGGAAGTGAAAATTGAATATCTTAGAGTGAGAGAGAAAGAAAGTTCCTTCTGCGCGCTATAAGGGGAAAAATCCTTGAAGCAACACCAAAGGTGCTTCTTATTTTTTTTTAACAATAATATATGTAAAGACAGTAAATCCAAAATAAATAAGCACTATAGTGCAAGTATACTCGTAGTTTGGGATATTAGGTTATTTTTTATAATCATGATCCTACCTGCCTTGCAATATGCGAGATGGATGGGATTAAATGATGTTGTTACTCACTCTGGAAGCTAACTTTTTTTTTTATGGAAAAGACGGCAAACGAGCGTAAGGGTGACCTGGTGGTAAGTAATCCCCAAGTAACTCCAGAGGAACTACAGGAGCGTTGCCGTCCTTTAAGGTGGAAGGGCACCGGGGCCTGGCATTACTTAATGCGAAACGCAGTGGCCAAAGCCACTACTTAACGCCGGTCTTAAATGCCGGGGGTGGTAATGACCCGGTCGAGTCTGCCCATGCGTGTTGCTATTACTAGCAACGTGACTCTACCACACGCACTTTAGTCGCCTCTTACGACACCATCAGTACCAGGGTGATCCTATTCTGAGCCGGAATCACACGGCATAACTATGTTGTATATTTACTTTAATTGATAATTCAAGAGTACCTGTTTAGTTTATTGCCGGCTCTTCCCAGCAGACCCGCCTTAAGAGCCGGTTGTAGCTTGTAGGACTGATACTACAGACAGTTCTATGTAACTTGACGATTCAAAAGTGCTTGTAATGGCCTAATTGAATAAAGAATATTTTGATTTGATTTAATTGGCTAAAAAAAATTATTTTTAGTATGCTGCCGCACAATAATATACAGAGTAAAGACGACCACCACTCTGCTTTTTACTATTCGCCTTAAGTCGCAATACTGTTTACTGCATCTTCTTTCTTCTTTCCCAACTTTATTTTTTCCTTTTAATATATGATATACCTAGTATGATTCTTTGATTATGGCGTTCCGAGCGTGTCAGTTGAGCACATATCACTTCGCCAATGTCACTTTGAATGCGGAAGACACAAAGGAATTGTGTAATAAAAGAAGATCAAGTTAAAAATTGTCTTCACCTATAATAAAAAAATACATATATTAAAATAAATATATACATTATCTACACACAGGGTTAGTAATAAGAAATATATAATACAAAGGTTTTAGTCTACATTTTAATATTGTTATATCTAATATATTTACATAAAAAATTACATAACTTTTAATATCTATACGTTTCCCTTTAATATACGTCAACCTGCAGGTTACACATCTACCCTTTTTTCTTAATTTTAATCAAATGGGGTCTGTCTTCGTATTTGTGTTTGTTGAGTAATTTACAAACTTCTGTAATTACAGTTTACGAGATTCGTTGGGTAACACACATATACATTATACGTTACGTACGTTTATTTTATATAATTTAATTATCTATGATCATCTTTGTATAGTAGGTAGCAAGTAAAGATTACGAGTTGATTGCGGATTCATACTTCACTTGGATATAAAAAGTCAAAATACCTCTGATTTTATGACAAAGTGTTAAAAAAGTAAAAGTAAAAATTATAAATAGTTTTAATAATTTTGAAATAGCATTAAGCACTTAGTAAAGAAAAATATTTATTTCGGAAACATATAAGAATTTTAGCGTAACTTTTGAAAATTATCCAAACGCTGTGATCACCAATATATTACACGCACGTAAGCGATTTGTTTAATATTTAATAGTATTGAAATCACATTGAATAATGCGAATTTGTATCTTTCTATTTTTGTTACACGTAGAGTTAGCACGCTTTGTGTTGTCACAAAGTAATAATAGTAAGTAACAGTGAGTATTTACACTAGGGTATTCTAGCTGAAAAATAAACAATGATTGCTTACATGATAACATCTTATAAAGTAGAGTTACAGGTTAAATACTTATTCGGAAGATCATTCAAATTTTTTCTATTAAAATTTTAACTTTTTTTAAAAAAATATTTAATTTCATTGATAATACTAACATATAAGCTTTTCCATACCATTTTATTCTTTTATTAGCTGGTGCAATTAAATATATGCACTTGAAAAAACACAGTTATTTGAAAACGATTACAGACAGATATTTCAACTTTATTTTTTTATTTAGGCACGGATATAGAGACGATATAGTAGAATAGTAAATTCTTACGAATTTAACATTGGTCTAAAATATTTGAATAATTCAAGTGTCCCAATAACGTCACTTGCGAATTACGCTAAGATTTACACGGTAAGCTTAATGGTTAAATGTGGGCTATAACATACAACGTAGTATGTGAGATGTGACAAATAGAGATGCGGGTCCGTAACCTTTAAAAGTTAAAATATGTAATTAGTATTATAAAATTAACCAGTAGTAATAAAGTTGGTACAGTGGCATCAAAGTTTGTATTTAATAAAATAATTTGCCCACATCGAGGTGGGGTCATCGTTCATAGGGTTAATTTGTATTAAGTGTTTTTAGAGACTTTAATTACATATAGAGACTAAGGATAATTATAAATAAAATAATCAAATATGATACGCCTGTGCTATAATAACGAATTAATATATGAATTATCTATTCGTAAAGAATTCGCGAACAATATATTAAGGTAATTTAAATTATGGCAAGCGCAGACCACATGGAATAAGTAAAACACGTAGACCAAACTATCTCTTGAGCCTCTCATTATTATTATTGATTTCACAACTTCTAAGAACAGACAGCTCCCAATAATTCAATATTAGTGAATATATTTTAACATTTTAACTTCATTATAAATTCGAGACCGAGTCTATGTTGACAAGGGGATCGAGAGCCAAGGGAACTCTAATACATTAGTATGGAAGACTTTTGGCATATACGAGATGTAATATATGAGGTAAATTTTGATTTTAATCGTTTTTTATTATCAGTTTTAGTTGGCTTATTAGTAATATTTGCATATGGTTAGACTAAAAAAGCTTGGTATATTCATTTATATTTAATTTTAGCTAAGATAACTTCTAACATTCGATAAAACCTCGAGGAGGAGTATTATCATTACTTTTCCCTTGAATATTACCGGCTTAAAGTCATTTATAATACATTAAAGCAGCCAAATATGGTGTGGCCATAAATCTTCATATAAATCATTAGTATTATCGCATGTAATATTTAGGCTTCTCTTTTTATATATGCTATTTTTCAACTATACGATGATTCTTGCTTATGACAGGGTAATCTGAGATAACCAAGTTTTAAGATACCCTGTCACCAAGCATCGCCTAGCTTATTGTGTGGTAGGACATACCACTGGGTATCTTCTCACCAGACCTAGCAAATGAAAATTACTCATTCCCCAAGTGGTAATTGAACCCACAACAACTAAGCGGTGTTCCGCTGAACCCTACAGACTGAGGTGCAGTAAACAAACAAAATAATATCTATTTTTTTATACTTATACTTAATTCGTCTTAAGTCTGCTGAGTACGAGTACACCACTTGAAGAGTAAAACTGCATATAATGAAAATAAAAATTAATAAGAAGAGCAAAAAACAGTAGAATTGGTTGGACATTCAATAACAAGCCAAACCAACAGTATCTATACCGCCAACCTATAAAAAATAAAGTTGGAATAAAGAAATAAGAAAAAAGAAAGAAAAACCTGATGCCAAGACACACACACACAAAACTTTCCGTCTCTCACTTTCCGCCCAATATTGTATGTACTTAGAAAATAAAGCAGAGACAATAGTTGAATAGTCTACAGTCTCGCGTGACGTCAGTATAAAAGCATTTACGTGTAAATATATTGTAATACAATGTTAAAAATATAGTCAATGAGATCACGGTGTGTAATGATTGTGGCAGACGACACCGAGGTTTTAACGAAAACAACTGTTTTAGGTACAATATGAAACATTTCTTTTAGTTTAATGTCAAATTTATGACATTATTTAAATTTAATTATGGCAGTAACATTACAGCTAGCTGATAGCAACATCCAATCTCCTCTCGTTAAATATATGCAGCCCAAGTTAAAGAATCTACGCCGCGCTATTGTGTGGAATGCAAGAGGGATTAGACTATAACCGTCACGTTTATAGCCACACGCTATGCCGCTGCACCACGATGTCAGTACTTTAATATGAAACGTAATATACTAATAAAAATGATAAATAACAAATAATTTGTGGTTTATTTATAGCTCCATTATAGTACCTATTATTGGCTCTTAAACCAATCATTACTGAGATATGGTGTGTAGAGATTAATTGTCATAGTTAGTATTAAATGTAGCTAAGAGCACATTGGTATAACTTTGAAAAACATATTAGAGATTGTCACGTCCTCGACAATTTATCATTTGTTTGTATTAATCTCTTAACTAGAGACTCACATTCGGAGGTTCATGTCTCATATAATGTCAATTAAGAACTTATTTATATATCTGTAAAAAGAAATGTAAAAATTACCTATTTAGAATATTAGACCTAAACTGGGATAGTTTTTTTTTTTTTTTCAGCTTCACACTGTATCCCGCACTAGGCAGGGTAGCAGAGGGAACGGAAGTGGAACCTAGTGTTATGACACTCCGTTCCACTTCCTTTCCCCACTTTCCGCCGAATTTGAGGCATTGCGTGTTGAGGGGCGGAACTCAACGCCGCGCTTTGCCTTATTACCAGAGCGAAGAAATGAAACATTAAATATTTTAAATTGAAAATATTAAATATTTCATTTCCTCGACTGGGGATCGAACTCAGAACCTGTCGGTTACAGTCACACTCTTGTGCCGCTGCGCCACGACAGGCCTCAAAACTAGGATAGTGCCTATAATATTAAGAAATGTGAAATTTAGCATTAAATTTCAGCTTGTAATTACCCTTTTTCACAAACTTTTAAAGCGCTCTAATTGGGTGCATAGTAGTTTGCTTCTGAAATATTATGGCATAGTAGGTAGTTTTTACGTTTCCACGCCAATACGGTTTTTTTATATTTACCTAAATATTGTAATTAAATATTATCGCTATATTAATTGAATAATTATAAGCAAGATTAGTCATTTTGCGATTCCCAGTGAGTGACTGTTAACGCGACAGTTTATGGGTTCAATACACATTCAAAGAAATAGGATCTTTCATTTTTTTTTTTATTTTCTCCGCTCTGGTCACAAGACAAAGCTTGGCGTTTAGGTTAGTCACCTAACACGCAATGCTTCACACTTGGCGGAGAGTGGAGAACAGAACTGAGTGTTTATTACTATTGAGTTCCCTATACTTACACTGCCACAGGCGGGATACAGTGTAAAAATAAAAAAAATAATAGGTGTTTCACATTTGGTTAGATAAGGTTGAATTGATTTTCACTGTATCATTTCCATTGCTTGTAAAATAAAATAAAAGTATAGATACATATTATATTTGCTATTTTACTCAGATTAACTACGTTTATTTGGTATTTGAAAATGCATTATCGTAAACTCGAAATTTCAGATGTTTTCACTGTAAAACGTGACTGAATCAGACCGTGGACTGTCAGGGTCTCTGGTCAGAGGTAGTCTATTATTCTAGACAGGACGGTCTAAATAATGTACTTTTGAAGCATCTCTATATGAGTAGAAATTATCAAACAGAGTAAAAGATTGCCACTCGTTTTATAACAAAAAATGACATAAACCTAAAAAAAATAATAATATAATAATAACATGAAAAAAGAGAAATACATTTTTTCTTCCGGCAATTTAAATCGCGCAAGCCTGTTACGTTAACGTAAAGTAACTGGTTTAAACGCTTACAAGTTTTATAACCAAGTAAAACAACTTATTTTTGATATAATTATTTTTTTCTCATATTGTTATTTTCTTTATCGCCTATTCCAAGATAAATAAATGGCGGCGTTAAGATTCGCGACGCTATACCATGTTTTGAATTTAGGCAGTAAGAAGAAAACATAGTGTCCTGACACTAATTCTTTCAAGAGTTTTAAAACAATTGGTATTTTGCCAGCGAGCTTTTATGTAAATGAGATCTTACTACCAGCTATAAAAGCAATGAAATACTCACATAGTGCAAATTACCGATACCACTATGTTGCAACTCTCATCTGTTTCTAGCCCTTTGCTTATCTGTTAAGTAGTAATAGAACATAATTATAATAATCTTTTTTTACTTATATAGAACATAATACCCATCTTCACGCTGTATCCTGCATGGCAGGGTAGGTAGAGGGAACTTAGGAACCTAGTGTTGAGACACTCCGTTCCCCATTTTCTGCCAAATTTGAACGTGTTTAGTGGCGGAACTCAACGCCACATTCTGCCTTTTACCAGAGCGAAGAAATGAAAACATTAAATATTTAAATAGAATATTAATATATTAAATATAATAGTCACAGCACTTGGACGGCTTCCACGAAATGCGGGTTCAATCCTGCTTCGTTTAAATTTTTAAAGGTTTCTAATATTAGTATTATTGTTACTAACTTACTTATTTAACCTATTTTTTATTACCTTAATGTAACGTTTTTATTATAATTAACGTATTGTTATTTATTATTCTTTACGATGTCCTTATCGTGTATATGATAAGGGAGAGGAGAACCTAGTGTTAAGACATTATTCTACTGTTTTAGTTTCGTTTTTCGTTTTAAATACGCTTAATTTTTGAGCCATTAAAGCAATCATTAAATTGCCACTGCGTCACGATGGCCTCAAGTGTCTGTAATCTGTATGGTGTTATTATTTCAATCTAATACCTACGATCGATCTGCATGACTTGTAAGCATACATTTACTTATGAAGCCGTTAGCTCTAATGGACTTATCTTGTCACTAAACAATTTAAACATAAATAACTAATCGTAACACGTTGGTATAGGATATTGGTGTTATAGGAAGACGCGTGCAGTCGTAAGATTTAAGATTTTAATTACTCACGACACGACGATGACTCTGTTCGGATATTTTAAAACATAATAACATTAAAATATCACTAATATTATCTAAAATACATAATTCTTCTTTGTAATTTGTAAAACATAAAAATAAAAATTCTTTACTGTTAAATAATTACTAGTAATGTGAAAATTTTTAACTTATTAAATTTATATTAAACTTTATAGAAATATATTTTATACATTTGATAATACGTAAGTTAATTTTTATAAAAGTGTTGTATAATTTGGTTTTAATACGATAATAAATTCCCACCCTGGCTGGCTAGGTCTAGATTTCAGTCTTTGTATCCTTTACAAAGAATACGCAAAAATTATTATAATATATTTTATCATGTCACGTATACCTCTAAAGGGTCAGTGATTTTTTTTATAAATGATTGCATAAATAAGACCCATAGTAAGGTTCAACTCACAAACATCATTTTACAACCTTTTGCTTTTTACACTTTACAAAAGCCAATACAGTGTAATAAATAGTGGCGGAGCCTGCATGATAATGTCTTTTTATTCTCAACTTTCTTGACCTAAAATATGAACATGAATATATAAAGTTACGTTAAATCCAATTAACTTTTCATCTCGCATACATTTCTGTAGCTTGTTTCGACCTACTTCGACTACTTTGCTATTCTGCCGGTTATCGCGAAAATAACCTGAAGAAATTTATACAATTGACTAACAAGACTATTCACGTTTTCACTTACTTTGTTTATTGTCGTAGTATACTAGTTGAACGTGTAGTTGCCTTTGTTAAAGATGTTCAATTCATTCTTTTTCACATACTCACAATATTTGAAACAAATATAGTATAGTAAATATATGTTACCAAGTCAGACACATTGAAGTTCATAAATATAATAAATTTTAGTTAACACAAGGTACCTACTAACCTATAGCTACTCCACTATATGTGAGATACAGTCGGGCGAAGCAAAGAAGGAAGATTTCACAAACAACACTTGTATTAGGTATTTGACAGTGCAGTTATGCATTATGAAGGAACTTTAGTGTAGCAACAAATCCTTCAATGAATTTAAGATTAGACTAAAACAACTGCAACCTAGTGTTAAGACACTGTGTTCCACTTTCATTCGCCACTTTCCACCGAATTTGAGGAATTGCGTGTTGAGTGGCGGAACTCAACGCCTCGCTTTGTCTTATTACCAGAGCGAAGAAATGAAACATTAAATATTTTAAATTGAAAATATTAAATATTTCATTTCCTCGACTGGGGATCGAACCCAGAACCTGTCAGTTACACGCTTGTGCCGCTGCACCACGATAGGCCTCTCTTATTAATTTAACAATATAAATTCAATTTACGTCTGAGTCCTAAACGCAAATAGTACTTATATCACTGGTTATTAATTCTATCATTATTGTATGGCTTAGAACCGTCAATTAATCAAACATTGGAAGCAATATTTGTTCGCGTCCTCGTTATATTGAGTTATGACTGATTTTCAACTCACCTGGCGTATACACGCTTTTAATGTCAATAAATAAAGTTGGTACTTATAATATGCATTAAGTTGGATCGCAGGAAAGTGTTTGATTGTAAATGCTATAGTTGTGGGTTCCAGTCCGGGTCCTTCAAATTTTTTGCCCGTTTGATTTACACTATTTCATCTATTAATTTCAATTATTTTTTCAATGTAATAAAATGATCATTTACAAATTTATTATAAGAAAAAAAAAACATGTACTTAAAAGCATGCAGATGTAAGCCCACATTTTTTTCTAGAAGAAATTTCTTCCAACCAACCAATGGAAGCGGACGACTGACAAACTTCAGAAGGGATTTAATTCCTATAAATAACATTTATTTAATGTTTGTTTGCAATTTATATATTTTATATTTATTTTCTTCAGTCAAATAAAATCACAAGGTGTTATTATTTAATTTCATCAGTCAACATTTTCACTCTATAACATACGTTTATATTTAATTTTTAATCATATACAGATTAAAGAGAGAAATAGTAAAAATTATCCTTATTCTCTTCATAACCAACGAAGGAGACTCACTCGAAAACAGTCTTAGACAGTACTTGGATCAAAGGGCAACATTTGTTATCAGATCGCGTTACTCAGATTTATATTACGTGAGGGTAACTTCACGGAATGCTCTACGATACACTGTTTAGTGCTATAATTAGATAAGCTCAGTCATAAGTAAGATAAGTAGGATTTTCACTCATAATGGATCACATATTGGAATATGTGGAAATCGGACTGAAATAATGACCTATCATTAATTTCACTATACTTTTTTGCATACTGCAGAAAAAAATACTTTACATTGTTTGTTTGATATACGTACATATAATTTGATGTACATATTTTCACTCGCTCTTGTCTTAAATTGGGTTGAAAAGAAACTAAGTGTCTTTACTAGATACTCTCTGTCTATCCTATTATATGCGGGATTATATTCAACGTGAAGCTAAATACTTCCACGTACTTAATCAAATTAATAAAGTATTATCTAGCGGTCACTCACATAAAGGCATACTTTATTTGTTTTTATTCAGTACGGAATATGAATTCATAATTTTTTGGAAATGTTACCACTGTGCTATATTATTTTATTTTTTAATATTTCTGTTGAACTTTTCTATATTTCAATTATTTTACATATTTTCCAATATTTCTTTAAACTCTTTAAATGTTTTGTTTAATATCACTATTATAATAGGTAGTAATCTAATATAACGCACTAAACTAATCTATTAATATATAAAATATTAAATTTGAAAGTGCCTAAGTTTTAAGTAGACTAAGCCTTATAAAGTCATCTCAGCGTCGAACTGATTAAAATACTTTGAAAACTGTTATACGTATAAGAACTTCAACTAATTTTCTGATAAAAATTATGTTAGTTATGAATTTATAATTAACACCTGTTGCTCGTTAGTTCCGTCGTTAACTAGTTCAGTTGTAAACGAAAAGCTTATGACTTATTTTTTTCACTTAATTGCGAAAAAAAGGAAATCTGAGATATACTAAAGTTAGGACACACTGTCTTTCGTCTTCCACTTGAAATGAAAATATTGAGATTTTACGGTTGACTATAATCGCGATGTTTATGGGTTCGCTCCTCACTCGGTGTGTGTTTTTCTTTTTAAGTCGGTTAAATAAGCAGAAATTAGCGGAGTAGAAGTGAAAAATGGAGTAATTTAAAGTGTTAAGAAAGTTTCTTCCGCCTGTTATACAGGTAAAACATAAAGCAACACCAAAGATCCTTCTTAAAAAATATCCTTTTTTCAACATCAATATTTTAAAAAATTCTAACAAAAAACAAGTACAGTTTAATGAATAATGATTGATCTCAAGTATGATTTATAGTCTGTCTATTAGCTATGAGGAAAAATTAACAAAATTTAATTTAATTTTGTTTTTGTGCATTTATAAATTTAATTTGTGTCGAAAGATATTTTTGAAGATTTTATGGACTGTTCTTCTATCTAGTATAAATAAACAAATATATGCATAAATAAATTGTTTTTTTTAGCTTCACGCTGTATCCCGCACGAGGCAGGGTAGGCAGAAGGAACCCGGGAACCGAGTGTCAAGACACTCCGTTCCACTTTCTGTTCCCCACTTTCTGCCAAATTTGAGGCATTGCGTGTTGAGTGGCGGCACCCAACGCCGCGCTTTGTCTTATTACCAGAGCGAAGAAATGAAACATTAAATATTTAAATTGAAAATATTAAATATTTCATTTCCTCGACTGGGGATCGAACCCAGAATCTGTCGGTTACAGTCGCACGCTTGTGCCGCTGCGCCACGACGGGCCTCAGCTAAAAAAAAAAAAATTTTATTCTTATTCATTCAGCTTATACTTCATTTAATTATATATGTTCCACAATGGCTCGAAAAAGTCATTAGTTTTTTTAATAAAGACACGGAAACAGACGGCTTGTGTTCGGCGCAATGATGCTACCGCTGGAAGGTTAAGAAAATATGTATATTGAATAGATTTGTACTGAATGCTTTTATGAACAATAAAACAGCTGATAATATAATAAAGGTTAATTTAAAAAAAACAAGAATACTCTTAATTAAATTATCTTCAACCAAAAAAAAACTGCGTCATTATTAGTTTATCCTTTTGCAAGCTACTTTACCACAGATAGATCTAATAATACAGAGTTACACACATGTCAAATTTATAACACCCATTTTTTTTGCGTCGAGTATACAAAATAGTTATATACGAATTGCGCATTCGTAACCTACTTGTAAATAAAAGTTATTCAATAATAAAGTTAAATTTTTCTTTCTCATTTCCCTTATGCAGTGCACTCAATTTGTAATTCAGCTGTTAACGAAAACTTTGCGAAGCGACGAATAACGAAGTGCTTTTAGTTTTTGAAGCTTTTCCGAACGCAATATTACACAAACAACTTTATATATTTTAGAAGTATGAATTTTATTTATTTTGTTTATATATTACTTATTGCACTATAGCTACAAATGGCAGAAAAAGAGCATTCTCCAACCAATCCTTTATTTCGGGAGAATAAAGTGTACGTGCGCAGAACTATTTTTAAATTCATATAGACATAATAAATTATTTTAAGCACACAATTTGTCAATAAATGTACAATGTTACTCAGTTTCACGCTGCTTCCCGCCAATGGCAGGGTAGGCAGAGGGAACTTGGGAGCTTAGTGTTAAGATATTCCGTTTCCCAATTTCCGCCAAATTTGAGGCTTTGCGTGTTGAGTGGCGGAACTTAACGCCGCGTTTCGGTTTGTACTAGAACGAAGAAATGAAAACATTAAATATTTAAGTTGTAAATATTAAATTGTTCATTTTCTCGATTAAAATTAAATAAATTTTACAGCGTGGTTGTACCTTAAAATATTGTGTTCATTTCTCACTGTGGAGAACATTTATGTTAAAAACCATATCCATTTTCTTTTCCCGGTCCTGCGATACACAGAATCTTCAAAATAGGCTGCGAGTTAAGAATGGAATGTGGAGATTATAATGTTTAAAATTATGTAATTTTGCGTGAAAACCCCCCATCCGGTCTGTTTACACCAGTTGATCACTATTCCGACTAACATATACAATAGCAGAACACATAAAATAAGGTGTTACCTATACGTTCTCCCGGTTCTTAAAAATCTTTAAGCTCAAGGCTCTATTCCTAAAAGCACTTTAACAAACCACATTATATTGAAACTCGTACATTAATATTGATATTCATAAACTTGATAAAATAATATCTATATTAATATATCAATCTACTCAGCTTCACACTGTATCCCGCACTAGGCAGGGTAGGCAGAGGGAACCTTTAGCTTCCGGACCTAGTGTTAAGACACTCCGTTCCACTTCCGTTCCCCACTTTCCGCCGAATTTGAGGCATTGCGTGTTGAGTGGCGGAACTCAACGTTGCGCTTGGGGGTTGAACCCAGAACCTGTCGGTTACAGTCACACTCTTCTGCCGCTGCGCCATGACAGGCCTCAATATATCTATGTAAGTGTATCTATTGTATTGCCAAGATAATTAGTGCTATTAATTATACAGTCACCTTGTGTTATATTACAAGGAATCGGACGTATAATTATATATAATATAGCTTTTGTTCTAATATACCATTTGTTTGTGTAAATAGACATATAAGTAGAATTTACACACACACACACAAACACACATACACACACATATATACATATATATTATACTAGATTTTTAGTACATATTTATCCTAAAGTGTATTCGTCGTTCGTCCATCCGTCGCGGAAGGCTGCCTACCTAATATATAGGTACACACGTAGAGAGGGCAGTAATTTATATTGCATAGATTTTATATTGTTATTTATTTATATTTATTTAATTCTTAATAGAATAAACATAATAATACGCAATGTAACGAAAAATCGGCATTTTTAAAATTACGTTATACACGCGGGAGCTAAAAACAAAAAAAATATTTGCATAATTTAACACACATTTGCTTAACTAGAATTACATTAAGTATAGTATGTTTAGTCTAACATACGATTTTAATCACTTAAACTCTCTTCTTGGTAAAAAAATATGTTTCATATATTATTATATTTATTTATCTTTATTAACATAAATGTAAAATTTTTGGTACGATGAAAGCTCATCGTTAAATTTCTCTGATAGTAAGCGTTTTACATGAGCTTATTATTACTTCCATAAGATCTAGTCAGAATGTGTCAAACGTAGCAATGAACTGCTTTTGACTCACTGAGGAGTCAAGTAGGGTATAGCGTTAGGTCCAAGTTGTAGAATACTAACGACATAACAATAATAACTGTATCAACTTGTTCAAAAATTACTCTCTAGTATTTTAAGGAAAAAATATTTTCACGTACAATACTTTCTGCCTCCAAGTTTCTGGTAGATTTTTTAATTGGCGAAATTTAACTCAACGTTATATTTACCAAAATTTTGTTTTGAAATGACAGTTTAATTGTATTTTACTTGGCCTTGAGTTCTACTTTAAGAAAAGTATAAAATTAATTGAAACAATTGTGTTAACATAATAAGATTAGTAGTAATATTTTATTTGTAAGTAAAATACATATGAGGAGGAAAAGTAGATAAGAAGGCATTATAAATATACATACAGATAATTTGTGACCGTCACGTTATGACGCCGTAGCACAGTTTCTGACAGTAAACGTGAGGATTGTGCTTTCGATTCTCACTCAAGAATGATTTATTTTCATTTCAAGAATTCCCGTAATTTGCGCAGATTGTTTTTATATTAACAATAGGTCTAAAAGTCTCAACAATGGGTGTTCTCTGCTCAAGCCAGCCTGACGCTGTATCCAGCTGTAATCTAATTTGTTGAATAACATTTCATATTCGCCTCGAATAAATCGCACCATCCTATTACTTAATTTTCATTTAACACTTTATAAAATGAAGTCAGTTTCAGAATAAAAGTATCCTCAAACAAAGTTCGTTCAACTTTTAAGAGACAGTCTGTAGTATAATAATATTAAAATGCCCTACTTATTTAATGTAAACAACGCTTAATTTCATACCAGCAACAACGATCCTTTAAAATAATAAGTTTTATTCATAACTTGTCCCATTAAATTGAAATGACGTACATAAAAACTTTTGATACAAAGATACGATATAGTTTTACACAACGAAATTGTAAGTCTTTCACGAACCTTTTGCGGCAATCATAAAGTATCATATTCATAACCTTTTGTTATGGCGTATGTATGTCATTACGTTTTGCTTTTAAACATTCGTTTTATTTTTTTATCTTCTTATTAGCGGCTCTTTTGCTTCTAAATATAGATTTACTATTTCTTTCTTGCGGCTTCACCCTCGTGGTCATGTGGAAATAATAACGAGTTGTGTAAGTAAGGTAGTATTTTTTCGATAATTGGACTGCCCAATACAAAATTAAAATTTGTAACCCTGCAATTATTACGTGTATTGAACTACACAAACACTTTAGTTCTAAAATATTTGTATAGAAGTGTAAATAAATAAGTGTTATTTTTACATATTCTTCTATTTAAAAAGAAGAACCTTTACTTTTAAAAAATCATGATAAACTTGAGATATTTTTAGTGCAATTAAAAAAATCGCGTTTCGCCTTGTACAATTAAATTTGGTATTAAAAATTATCTACAATATGTAGTGATGCAACTGTTTTCTAATTATAAAAGTAGAAGAATTATCTAAAATCTTAAAAAGTTACGAAAGTACTTATATAGAAAACGTATAAAAATTTTATTGTAGCGGTATTTCAACCCGCGCCTCATAGAATCTATCCAAATCCAAATCCAAATAACAAAAGGTTTTATCTATTTTTTTTTTTACTTCACGTTCAATCTCGTATATACTCGTATAGGCAGGTAGAGTGAAAGTCAAGTTTTAAAACTGGCCAAGCCAAGTGTAAAGACAGACTATTCTTTAATTTCCTTCACATTTTAAAATATTGTGAGTTGAAACACAGAACTCATTTTTGAGACATCTTAATACCCAAATGGATCTATCAAAACCGAAACATTCCATTTACATCAGTAAGGAAACCAGAGCGCATGCAATTACTGGCTACGTCCAGTTCAAATCTATATTCATAAACGTGCAATCAGCATAATAATGTAAAACAGAAAGTTACGATGTTACTTAAATACTTATTATACGCCGTTTTAGTTTTGATATATGACATAGCGTAGGTTATGATTAGATAAGTATTAGAAGCATGAACATGAAATTTCTCACAAGTAATTTTATCCTAAGTTATTTTGTAGATAAAAGCACACTAAGTTTCTCCTTAAAATGGAACTAAGTCATTAAATAAACAACAAAATATTATTTAAAAAACGTTTGAAAAAAATCACAGCCACATTATTAGCGTAAAAATTCGAGGACTAATTTCCTGCCGCAAAAAATATATATTTTTTTAAATATGAAAATTATATTTTATTTGTTCTGATCATACACTGAAGGGTAAATTTCCAACAATATTCTGTTACGGTATTCGCTAAGATTCTTATCTATGGTATCTAAGTTTGCTCCTTTATAATAAATGCAAATTGACCAACTATTGAGAAATGCTGTATATGATTAGAAATATAGAGGAAAGAGATTTTCTAATGAAATAGAAATTGTACACCGAAACTCAAGGTTGTTTGTCAGCTTCAAAAGAAAGGTAAAACAGACAACATACAAAAAAGCTAATGGAATATATAAATGTTCCACACAAAAAAGTCACACACACAGTTACATAGTACCCAAGCTTTCTTTTGTGGCCTGTCGTAGCGCAGGGGCACAAGCGTATGACTGTAAGCCTGTCGCGTTTACAGTCACACGCTTGTGTTGTTGTGTGGGTTCAATCTCTGCTAAACATTTAATATTCGATTACCATAGCTACGTATATTATTAAATAGCAATACAAGTAATACTTATAATAAGGCACAATCATATAAGTATATAATTGTGCCTTATTTAATTATAATATATCATTTAATTATCACTTTTTCACATTTCAAAAGATTCATAAATTATCTTATTGGCAAACAAAAAGAAATTACTATTCAGATGAGATTTTCATTGTATTTGCGCTTCACAAAGACAAAATAATGTGAATAATGATTTCATACTGGTTTGAGTGCTTTGAACTATTTTTGTGAAATTTAATAAAATATATTGTCTTGTTAAGTAAGTATTTCTTTGAGGCAATAAGTGCATTGAGGTCTGTCTTGGTGCAGCGGTACAGTGAATGTAAATGTGATAGCTTTTGGGTTCGTTCCTTACTCCATGAAAATTATATATTTTTATATTTTCGTTCTGGTTACGTCACTCAATATGCCTGCTCTGCCATGTGTGGGATACAGCGTGAGGTTTCGTTTTTTTTTTATTAGGAGTAGAACTAATAGGCCACGCTTGGTCTTTTTAAAAATAAAAAGAATTATTTTCCCCGAGTACATGTTTCCTGCATTGAAGCAGCAAAAATCGAACCAATTACCCATTTTGAATAATTTAAGTTATCGCCAAAGTATAATTCACCAAGAACTTAATAAAGAAATACTTTTAACATTTTGTCGCAAATAAAAGACATAGAAATTTAAATAAAAGCCGAGAGCGCGACAAGTTGCAAAGAACGTGCAGAATTTTACCCAAACAATAGCATGTTTTAGTTAGCATTAAATTTTCTGTAGTATAAGAAATAAGTGTTAGTTAAGTTAATATTTGTATACAAGTTTGAATTATTGTAATTATTATTTAATACTATATTAAAACGAGTTTTAGTATAATTTAAAATAAAATATTACGATACAGTCAAAAAATATATTCATTCTCAGTAAATTATATCTGTAATCAAAATTGTATTTGATTGTAAACTGGACGTATAATAAAATTAATAACGTTCATTTTATTCTTTGGCAAACACGGCGTACTTGTTGAATCTTGATTTGAAAAATAATGCGTTAAACTAAAAAATATAAACAACAATAACAATATGTAACACTACTCTATTAAAAACATGAATTGTTGACTGCTTTATCATATTACACCACATATAAGACACACCGCTAGGTCATGTATGAGTAACTTTATTATAACTTATTTGTAGGTAATGAGGGAACCTACAACGTTAAATGAAGTTTGGTTTTTATTTATTTTTTATTTACTTACTTAGCTTCACGCTATATCCCTAGCGGGGTAGGCAGAGAGAACGGAGCGCCAAACGCTACGGTCTCGGCATACCTCTTTCTCCTCGTCCACTGTCATCAACCTCTTTATACATGCCCTCCGGGGGGTCTTCATGCTTTTTACGTGACCTTCCTCCAGTATCGTCGATACTGTGTTTTCGAAGGTCAACCGAGGTCTCCCCCTCCCTCTCTTACCACTCACTATTCTATCATTGCACTAACCAACCGAGAAGACACTAACACGCCTACACCTCGACTCCCTCGCTCGCTCTCTGGTACGCCGGCCCAGAGAGCGATCCGGTTGCCAGGTAAATCGGCCGTGTCACTGCCTTTTCGCTTGGTCTCAGTCACACAAATAACATCCAGATCTCCGTCTTCCATCACATCTAATAATTCATTCATCTTTTCTTCCATCCCTCCTCTTACATTCCACGTAGCTATTTGTAGCTCCGTCCTCCACTTCTCGCCGCTCCGGACATGGCGTGCTGGGTGGCGGTCCCCAACGCCGCATTCGTCTCCACTTGTCGCACCAGCGGGGACGCACTGGTGCGCGTCGCCTTGGGGGGACGCCCTATCAGTGCGCGCTCGTGTGGTGCACATTGTGGTTGATAGAACGTTGCAGCCCTCTAGAGGGCTGGCAGGGGTCGCTACGGGCAAGCCTTCCATCGTGAACCCCCCACATAACAAAGATAAATCATTAAATCTTATAATGATGACTATTTTATAAAAATAGTAAGTAACCTACCAATAATCAATAAAAATTTAAAAAATAATAGGGACTCATTTTTAGCTAAGAAGTTATTATAATTATCTTCAACAATTAGAACTTTTTTTAAAAATTATAACGTCTTAAGAGGTTACGGTGGTATAATATCATCATGGGGGCCGCCATGTTTTTTTTTACATATTACATCTATGTAAAGTGGTCTCAGAGAGAGAATCGATGTCGGACAATTTCAGTTTTTTGTAACTCAGTAATGATAACAGCATGACAGTACACTTATTTGAGGAGAGAAATGTATAAAGCTCTTCCAATAATATAAAACTGTTCCTAACCTAACCTAACCAAAAAAAAACCTAACCTAACTGAAAAATGTTAGTCATTTGAATTTAAAAAAGAAAGAAACGAATTTACCCGGATGACTAATTAGAAATTATTCGTACAGTTTTCGGACTAATAGTCACTTCGAATGTTTAAAGAATACTACTATAATAAGGGTATATATGCATTTTTTGTTATTTTTATTTATGTATGTATATATGTATGTATGTATGTAAGCACGTATGTAGTTGGTTTGAAAGTATATATCTCTATGACTATGTAAATATGATCATATATTTATAACATTAATTGTTATATTGTATTTATTGTATATTAATTTATTTATTTCAATCCTTCTTGCACTTCTCTGCATACTTATTTTACATCCTTTGTCCATATGGTGAGCCTGTGAGAGATCGCATTTAGTGATAAAGCCGTCATTGTATATCTAATTCTTCATATTTGTATTATATTTCTGTTTTTTTTTTTTGTTTTTATTTGTGCAATAAAGTATTATTATTATAGTTGTCGTAGCTTAAGTCTTTTTTATTTTAAGTATTGGGTAGTTCATTGTGTGTCGTCCGCTGGGTGTATGTTTCAACAACTGAAGGACACTTTACAATTTGTTTATCTCTCGCTCTTATTTATATTGTAGTATGTGTAGTGAAGTGCTATACAAATATAGGGATTTTGGATTTTATCTGACTAATATATTTATTTAAACTACTTCATCTATCTAACAAAGTGTCAAAGAACTTAACTATATTTTACACGCTATGATATATATAGCAGTAAATTACCACATCAACGGAAGAATTAAATCTACTTTTTTTTTATAGTAGCACTACAATGGCACATTTCCGACCTCCATCCACCTAGAAGTTATCATCACTGGCTTTGTTACTAAGTTGTTCTTAATCCAAAGAACAACTGCTCTCTCCTGTTCGCTCCTGTTTAGTACCTATTGATCCATAACTATTTTAATTATATCTTAAAACACTTTTAAAGTGAATATAAACAAGATAATAAGTAGTGAAGTGTCATCTCCAGTGCTAAAATTATTAATTACGATGAACATAAATTAATTGAATGTTCAAACGCTTTGTTGGTTCAATTTTGTTGGCCGAACATCGGAAAAGGTAATATTTATTTGTAATTTACTATATTTAGTACTACGTCGTTTTTTCATTAGTCTATTTGTTAAATAAAATATTAATTTTAACTCAGTCACGTGTTTCTGTCTTTTTTTTATTATTGGCAATAAAATTATCATTTCAGGATCAAATACACCTATAAAAGTAACAAAAAGTAACAAAAATGTAATATTTTAATATTCACATATATGTGTAGTTATGTATATATAAATTTCAACTTAGCGGGCTTAGAACCAGCGGCTCTCGTCGTGTAATTATAAAATCAAGCAAGTTGAAAGCAATAAGCCTCAATTATGCGCATAGACCGTTTAATAATTAGATACATACAAGAAAATAATATGAAAAAATCACTAACATAGCACTGTGGTTGACTACAATCGTAGTGGTTGTCCATCTCTATTATCCATCCCTACTCAAGGAAAATCATTCTTTTGACAAAAAAATTTAGTATTGAGGTCGAGTTTCGTTACGCTTAATACGCAGTGTGAACTATGACGGAAAGCAGAGACCTGAGTGTCTTTGTATAAGGTTCCTTCCTTTATTTTTTTGAAGAGAAAAAAATGTGTTTACTAAAACGTTCTTACTTATAAGTAATATCTAACAATAATTAATCTTATAGGGGACATTTATTAACAAGTCCAAAATTAGTGATTTTTTTTATTTTTTTATATGTTACGCGCTAATCTTAGAAAGGCTAAATATTTTGGCAACTTTTCCTCAACATTTTGCGTGTTTTATTTAAATCAGTTGCTTATAAAAAATGTGGCAACTTGAAATATTAAGTTCTACAAAATTGCTACAAAAAATATTTATCTGAAATTTTTGTTTTATTTGTATAGATATTGTTTTAAAATTGATAATATTATTAGAACAAGAAAGTAATAATAGTGTAAGACATGCGGGCTAAGCCGAGAACGGGTTTCTAGCATAATAAAAGCGAGACCATTGGATATTGTTTTTATCGGCTAATAATTCCTTCTAGAAAATCAAGTGATGCATCAATTTACCGTCCATTTACATACATTACAGTTATATTATAACTTAGTATTATATTAGAGCAAAAGTATATATATATATATATATATATATATATATATATATATATATATATATATATATATATATATATATATATATATATATATATATATATATATATATATATATATATATATATATATATATATATATATATATATATATATATATATATATATATATATATATATATATATATATATATATATATATATATATATATATATATATATATATATGTATATATATGTATATATGTATATATATGTATATATATACATATATATACATATATATATATATATATATATATATATATATATATATATATATATATATATATATATAGAGAGAGAGAGCCGAATAAAATAGAACCATAATTGATTATAAACGTTAATCACGAAATATCCTAAAAATTACCTACAGAAATCTTATATTTTACGTATCGCCACCGTACAAAATAAAAGGAAATAAAAAAGAAGCACTAATCACTTCACCATTGTCACGTCTTATGTAGAAGTATGACTATAATGTTACCTGAAGATATTAAAAATTATCATATATAAAGTCAATATAAATAAAGCTAAGTGCACTACAAATATATGCGAACACTAATGCGTGTATTTCAGTTTAATAAAAAAAAACTATCGTATAATTTGAGCGGACGAAGTCGCGGCTAAATATCTGGTACTTTATTAAACATATAGTAAGGCTTATCAAGAAAATATTATAAAAAAAGCAAAAAGCAACAGCATCATTTTTAAAGTAAACGAAATTTTTAAGTTCCAACGAATATATTGAATATTAAAAGAGAACCGTCTCACATTTTCTCTTTGTTATAAAAAATAGGCAAGCAGTATTTTTATGGACACATATTCCATAACAGATGATGTTATTATATTAATACATATTTGTTATTAAAAAAAATATACAATTGATATTTCATATTTAAAGTGATGAAATCTGGGTTGAATGGACAGTATGGAGACCCACTAGTTTGTGATTACATAATTATGTCGTACCTGACTCAAATAATTTAGGAGGTATTAATTATTTTTGAAATTTATAGTAGAATGAATCACAATATCTTATTTTTGACAGCATCAAGATGTATCTCTGAAGCTACTAGGAGGACTCTAAAGAAATCCAAAGAATGTAAAAACAGTCAATTCTGAGAGTAAGAATCGAACCCACACTCGTTATGTATTTTGACGGATAACTTAATTGTTAAATATAAATTTAAAAAAATCAATAAAAATAAAAAAATAAGATTTAACATATTCCCAATTCCCAGATGATGGTACTCGGGTTTTCGTTCAAATAGAAATATTTTTATGATAAGGATATTAGAATTTATCAAAACAAAAAAATATAAACAGAGTCCAGAGTAGGAATCGACTTTATAACGATCGCGTTTACAGTCAGACGTTTACTATCTCTGGCTGACATACTTAACTCATATATAAATTCTCATACAAAAATCGTTTACACTCATACTTTATCCAACTAAATAACGGCAAGCACGTAGATACTTCATAGCATAAATCTATGAATGGGTGTCGCCGCGTGCGTCGAATGTCCCGAATTGCAACTCAGTTGTAGACAATAAAAGTTGCCTTCGAATAAATTGTCTTCGTATAACCTACTGAGAGAAGTCATATTGCCTACTTTGTGAGATAGTTTGTATAAGTTTACTTAGTAAAATGTTGTAGGTAATTAATACGACCGAGCGATGGTTCTACGTTCTAACCTAAATATGAAACTCTTAAATCCTTTGTATAATTGGAAATTTAGACATTAAATTTTTAATTATCTTTTATATTTATAATAAAATTATATGTAATGTGTAAATCGCTTTGTATAGTCAGTTTAAAAACTTTTTAAAATGAACACATCGAACTTCCGTATTATTATATGTTGAACGTATTAAATCATTTAATTAGTGAGCTAATTACTACGGTAGTGAACAAGGTTTTTGATTAAAAACAGTCCCACTCAGATCAGTTCATTTATTTAGGAGAAGATTCTAGAACATGACTTATAGAGTCTTTGTCATTTATATTAAAAAAATTTAAATGCGTTTATTTGTCTATCATTGCTACTTATGATTCCAGATTTTGCAGAGTTCATGCTAAAATTTACTGCAAATTGTTACAGTCTTGCCACTTGCGGTACAGAAAATTTAAACTTCTAAGCTAACGCAAACAAAAGAGAAGTTCATTTATGCATCGGTTTTGCTGTATTTTGTATGAAATATTAGCCGCATAAAACCTTTCGTAGTAAAGTTTTGTATCGTATGTATCGTTACGTGTTTAATATGTGTATATGAATACTTTAGTACGCCAAAACGAGCGCTATATAAAACTTAATATTGACCAGAAACCAAAATGTATTGTGTACTAAATTATTTGAATATTTGGTTCTTATTATCAGTTTAGGCCAACGCTGGTTGTAAAGCCTATTTGAAATAGAAATTCAATAATGGCGACGGCCGCATGAAAGGTTTTAGTTTACTCTAATTACTACGTTAAAAAATGTTGCAAAATAGTTGAAATTTGTTGTATATGGTTCAGAAGAAAACATTTGTCAAACGTGCTGTTTTGCTGCACTACCTCAACTAATAATAAGTCAATTTATTTATTGTTTGCTGAATTTAAAATCAAATTTTCATTTTTGTCTAGTACTTTGGTTATGACGCTAATTAAGTTTAGTGTCTTTTATTATTTAACGTTTCAATATAAGTAATCTTCTAAAAGATAGATTTTCTGAATCATACAAATAAAAAATCCAATTGAACAATAAAATAACATACCTAGGCCATTTATTATTGTAACCGGAAATTAAAGAAAATTATGTGAAATACTTTGGGCAGAATAATTATATAGCGGCAAGAATAGGTAAGCTTTGTATTTTAACTATGGGGTAAGACTATTCAAGCTTAAATATTGTAATTTTAACTTTATTTTAATTTTGCTCATATAAAAAAATATAACCAATGTTAACAAAGCGACATATTTTTTATTGAAAGTAAATTTTCACATCTTTTATATAGTTTTGTTATGTGCGTTACTTGTAGTAACGCAAAAATTGTATTTTGTCGAACTACTCGTAAGTAGTTGTACTTAAACAAACAGATCTCGATTTTTACATTTTTATTTTATTTTTTTACTATAACGACTTATAACGAGATGATTGTGGATTTGACTCCACTTTGAAAAATAAATCCGTTACTCAACACAGTGTATGAAATTTGAATTGACATCGTAGAACAAAGTGTCTAAATTAATGTCGAACTGGCTTTATAAGTATTCATAAAAATATTTCTTAATGAATCTTTTACATAGTTGTCAGAGTAAATTCGTAAATATTTTGATCTAGGTGCGTATATAAATAATTTGAGAGGCTTTGAAATGTGTGATTTTCATGTAGTTGATATCTGAATTATTCTATCATGTGAAAAACACTTTATTTTATCTTATCTAACTCCAGAACTATTCCAGAGTTAGTTCCTTAAACCAAAAATGATATCGAGAATATAACATGACCGTATCATCTCGAAAGAGTATTAAAGTCGTAACCGTCCATTATTTAACAGTACATGTTAATAAATATAAATGTATGAAAATATTCTATAACAAGGTAAATGACCGCTACGACAGGACTATTTTCCATTTTACGCCTTAAATTCTCCTCAATACAAATTACAGTGGAACACTTGGACTGTCCTGATATAAAGTCCGACGTAAAGTTATGCTACTCAAAATATATAGTATACTATAATATAATAGTCTTGCGAACAAGCGAAATACAGAATACTTTTACTTATTTGGTTTCCTCTGTGTATAAAAAGTGAGTTACGCATATGACAATTTATATTTTATAACTGATAGAAACGAAGTTGCGTGCAACGACTTGTCTAAGATAAAATTCAAATCAGCAAACTTATGAACACGCAACCCAAGCTTAACCTCACATTAGTTCTACTTCCTCAAGTTTAAAGATCAAACATTAACTAAAACACAAACGTTAACAAGTTCATTCTATTCAGAAGTTCTAAATACGAAGCAACTGCTACCGAAATATAACTTTACTTGCTTTAAATTCTTTCTAACTTTTAACTGCGGCTTCGCAAGAGCAATATTAATTATTTAGAATATTAAACCAAGTGAAACAGGTAACTCTGACCACAGGTATAGTGAGCTACATCGAAACTATTAACGTGGCCTTATATAGTATTCTCGATAAATGGACAACATTAATACTTGAATTCACGGTTCAGTTTGACCATTACTGCAAAAGCAGTAGTGAGTGAAATATTTCTAATAAACAACGACGAATTAATGAAATGTCAATAAAATAACATTGTATGTTTTAAACATGATACGTACATATGTACTTGTATCGAAAGTTCAATAGTGATTCCATCGTTTTTATAAAAAATAAATACGAAAAAGCAATATGTAACATTATTAAACCAATATACAATTTATAAAATTAAATCTAAGTCGTCCACGGCGTTTGTCTGCGAATTATGTAGTATTTATAGTATTTAACAGAAGGATGTAAAAGTAATATTCTGTGTAAAAGTAATAATCTGTTTCAAGATCATTATCTGGCAGTTGAAGCGTCATATAGATTTATTCCCCAGTTAATGAAGTTATTCGATGGATCAGTCTTACTTAGCTGTTGAAAAATTCAATATCTCAATATCTAACGAATAAAAGCTATGCTAAGAATTAGAAGATTAATAAATTGGACCGTATTGTATTATATCACATAACAAATGGTATATCAAAATTGAAAAAAAAAAATTATAATCATGGAAAATACAAAAAAGCTAATGCAGGATACAGCGTGAAGTAAAAATAATATAAATTAGAGTTGGTGCAAATTTGAATCCTTAATTGATAATAAAAGATTATTAGACGGATACCACGAACGACAAATGCATTCTCAATAGCATAAAGTGAAGATGTTTTTTTGTTAAACTCGCCGCTGTCATCATCAGAGAACGACAGCAGCACTGCTCCATTTACATAGTGTTCAAAGGTAGCCATATATAAAAAAAAAATATTTAATTGATACAAAAAAAATACATTCAAAAACGTTATAAATCTAATATCTTAAATGTATTACACAGTAGGTACTGATACTGCTCCCAAAACTAATACAACACTAGTGGAAATTCTAGAACAATACTTACCTAGTAATTCTATCACCTGTTGTGATCTACTTGTTACGTATTTAGCATTGTATTGTAGTGTTGTAGCGGTGTGTTCGTATGTAGTATGTAATTGTGGGAGCATGTATGTAGTAGTATGTGGGGAAGTACGATAAGATCTCACGCTATTACAGTGCGCGCTAATATGGTGCATGTGGTGGTGGACATGTGCAGCTCTCGAGAGGGCCGGCAGGGGCCACTGTGGGCGGTGTTCATTGTGGAAACTCCTTTTTATGTTTAATATTTAAAATAAATACTTTAAAATACTCATATTGCTCTGTATTATTGTTACTCTTAAACTATTTTTTATTGGTTCACTAGAAAGAGTGATAGTTCAAATAAACATAATTACATTTTTTTTTGAAACTACAATTACATCATCTACCACTGTTACTTTCCATATAAATATTATAAATAATATTCCTTGATATACAATTTATTTCAAAGAACAACATTGGTATATCCTTAATAGTTATAGAATGAATATGATACATACAGTTTAACTAGAAAAGTTAGACTATGGATTTGTTATGGCACTAGTGGGCAGTATTTATCTGCAAACGTAATGAATGTGATTTCGATACAAAATCCATGTGTAACAGTCGCGAAAATCAAAGATATTATTAAACTTAACAATGCCCTATTGTTATGAAATATAACACAAGAAAATAAAGTTCTCTATCATGCTAATATATTACCTCAGAATCATTTCGTACTGTGACCAAAGGTCCAGACCACCCACTGACTAGCGCCACTTATTTAAATACCTATGTCGTATTGAACTCATGTAAAATTTTAACCAGAGGTTAAGAAACGTTTAACAGTAAATTTAAAAGTTTCTTAATCTCTGGTTAACTACCTAGCGTTGAGTTGCAATACATTTCTGTAAAAATGTTCTAAATTAATTATCAGGATCATACTCTGCTATGAGACTATGACTATGATATGACTCTGTTATGAGAATATATACTATGTGAGTGTCCGTTCCCCACTTTCAAATTCGGCGGAAACTGGGGAACGGATGTGGAACGGAGTGTCTTAACACTAGGTTTCTGTTTGAGTGTAATTACGTAGATGTAATCAAATGTACTGCGTCCCCCATGCACAGCCCTATTTTAGATACATTGCATGGTGAATGTTACAACAGTATTCTTTACGTTAAATAAAAACAGACTTATCCTCCACAAACGATAAGTCCAACCATAAGTTTAAGTTAAAAATAATATTTGAAAATATTTCAAATGAAATTTCAAAGGATTTTCATATAAAACGCACTATTACTGAACATTTTGTTACAGACACGAACGGATTACATACGCACTAAGTGTTCGCGCAGGTGTATTCTAAAAGTATTATTCATGATAACGCATGAAATAACACATCATCTGGTATTTATCTAGTTGCTGTTCTAGTTTTAAATATGTAAATTTTAAAATTATTACATTTTTTATATGTTTCTTCTAATATTATTTATATTTTATTTATATTGTGTAATGAAATCTATATTGTGTACTCTACTATGACTGAAGTTGACCTGTTACCCTATTTTACAAAAAGCACTTTGATCAAAGGCAACGGGTCTCTTTCAATTACCATAATTGAAAGGATATTATCAATTGCTCTATGAAAGTTGTCCTGCTACCTTCGGTAAAGGCTAGGAGATCTAATGTACAGATTCTTTGTTCTTAATTATTCCACCTATTTTTAAAAACATTGCTAACCGAGTATCGTTTCTTCGCGTCTTCTCAGAAAAGTGAGGTTTTTTTTTTATGGAAAAGACGGCAAACGATCGTACGGGTCACCTGATGGTAAGTGATCACCGTCGCCCACGACCCCGTGTAACTCTAGAGGAGCTACAGGAGCGTTGCCGTCTTTTAAGGTGGAAGGGCACCGGGGCCCGGCATTACCTAATGCGAAACGCAGTGGCCAAAGCCACTACTTAACGCCGGTCTTAAATGCCGGGGGTGGTAATAATCCGGTCGAGTCTGCCCATGCGTGTTGCCATTACTGGCAACGTGACTCTACCACACGCACTTTAGTCGCCTCTTACGACACCATCAGTAGCAGGGTGATCCTATTCTAAGACTATTTTCAGGGTGATCCTATTCTAAATTTTTATATATACGTTTGATATTCATCCACTTCCATTGGTTGGCTGGAAGAAATTTCTTTAAGAAATAAGTCCACCTTTGTTAACTAGTTTTTAAGTTTGTATGTCTTGTTTCTTTTTTTTTTTTTTTCAAGTGCAATAAAAGAATATATATGAATAGAGACAACAAGCGGAAAGTGACAAATTATTTACAGTCTGTAGACGACAAAGTCGTTATATGAATTCCAATAAATGGAAAGGTTCAATTGTTAACAATTACAGCAAATGTTCTATTTTTATTTTGGGCGAGCGATGTATTTTAAGTTGAGAGCCATTTTTATACCGATTCTTGTGAAAATACTTTTGTGATTTTTCGTTAAATATTTTTATTAATGTTTAATTTAATACTTTAGTACTTCAATTTTGAAGTTTAATGTTAATTAACTGTTCCTGAAAGCTTTTGTTATAGGATAAAATTATTTTGTTAATGCTCTGATTGCTATAAGATAATAGAACTTGCTAAAAAGTACATTAAAAAACTACAAGAACCTACTATAAAAATAATTTTAAATTAATACTCAAAAAAAAAGACCATCACTGTCATCATTAACTCAAACTCAAAACTATCACAATCTTTAATTTAAAATCAAACCTTTTGTAAAATGTTTTTAGATATGTCTACTTTTTACTTCAAGCATTTCTTCCTTAATATGTAATTTTACAATTTCAATCTACACCTGTTTGTAAATTATAAGAATTGTTCAAACCTTTTCTATCGCAAAGGCGATAGACAACTTTATTATTAACTTATTAAATAAACACAGGTAGTAAATTATATACACAAACTACAATATTGAAATAATATATTTTAAAAAAGTAAATACAAATAAGCATACAGAGAGAGAGGGATACAGCAAGAAGATAGAAAAAGTTGTACTTAAAGCCGACATAGTGGCAGCGGTACAACTTCTAACTAAACACAGCGGTTGTGTGTTCGATTTTCATTTCGGAAATCATCTTGATCAGTTATTTTCATTTCTTCGCTTCGCTCGGTCTGACAACAGTTCCGCTACTCGACATATAAACTTTCATTAAATATGAAAATGGGTAACGGAGTGTCTCAACACAAGGTTGTTCCTACCTAATCTACTGTATGCGGAATGCAGCGTAAAGAAAAATGCGGTAAATTTCTTTAAGTATTATATAAAAAAGAGAAGAGCGAAAATCACACTATACATACGAGTATACGTTTTTTTAATAGTAATTGTATTTTAAATATTTAAATGAAATATTTATATTTGTGGTAAATCATTTCTTTTAAAATCATTACTAATCAAAATTGTTTACACTGAATTAGATATTTAAAGATCTTATTGTTCCAAATTTCACACCTCGCTGAGTGAACACTTGCCTACTTTGCTTACTGCTTATTTTGAATGATGTAACTCATCATAACTCTTCGTTTTATTATTTGTGAAATGGTAATGATTAATTACAGGTGAGAAGATAATATCTAAAGTTGAAAACTATACAATATTATAGCATAAATACGAGTAGAAGTATGGAATAAAATCACGTAATTTATTTTAAAAATTAATACACACAACCATTTGTGGATTTTCCTTTATGAAGCTATGTATTGTTTTTTGTTCCTTATCGAATTCACCATATACTTTACAAAAAAAACATTTTAACTATATTAGAGAAGAATCTACAATAGATTTGTTGGAGTCCTACAATGTAACGAAAGATCACATTAAAATATTTTCTAGTCTTAGCGTGTTCGTATTTTAAAAATGAATATTGAATGTTGTTTTTATATTTTACTGGACCCAAATAAATATTTTCTTATTTAAAAAAAAAACACATTTATATTTTTAATTGACTGTAGTCTTGTCAATAATACAACTTGATAGCACTAAAAAAATATTTTAAAACACGCATTTTTAATCTAACTCAGAAACTACATACTCAACGAATCCCTATCAAAACTTTCCACTATTGAAGGGAATCCTTACTTTGACATAAATGTATGATCTTGCTCTTCTACATGATGAGAAACATAAATGCAAGAAGAATAGCAAGTCGTATAATATGGCATAATCGTTAATAATACGATATTCTTTGCGTATTTAAACTGATAAGAATTAACCTAATAAGAATTACCCTGTAAACGTAACGGTGTTCAATACTTATTTGGGGAACGTAATATCATTATTTTCTTATCTATTTTATTTAGAAAAAGAGCGGCTTTGAGTTCCGCCTCTTGACACTCTTCAAAGATCAAAAAGTGTGGAGCAGAGTGTCTTGACATCCGTGTCATAGTATTTAGTTAAATGTTATGTTTGCAACATTGGTATAAATACGTGTAGGAATGGAGGGCTAGATGGCTCTTGTTTAGCCCTGAGTCGTTTGGCCTAACACTCCATAATGCTTGCGAATAAGAAAACAATGTCATAAACATAGCAATGTAAAGCGGTTCAAAGAAGATCTGTTGCAAGAAGTTATACATATATTGTTTACAGTTACAATTATTTAACACCAAGTTTTCACTAGAAAATATTTCAAGAGTACTCTCATTTGTGTAGCTCGTGCTTATACATCTTATAAAATTCTTTATCTATAATTGCCTTTTAATATATAATATAAAAAATAAACAAAGACGTTAAAGTATCACTTGGTCACGGCCGCATTAAGTTTGCCAATTTGTGAAAGAATATTTTTTACAAAGACATCATTACGGCGCGCTATAATCCTCTAATCGGCTTGAGAGGTTGGTTTGAGTAAAAAACATCTATTTCAAATGCCATTTACTTCAAAAAGGTTATTTTTTATGTAATTGAGCTCAACTTACTAGAAAAGGTGGATTTGATTTTATTTTGAATTTTGATTTTTAGGAAAAAACACTGTCATTATGAACTCAAAGCTTTGATAACAGAATGAGGCCAGTTGTGGTTAAGAAGCACTTGTTTGAGACAAAACACAAAAATATTTAATAAACATCTGTATACTAAATCCTTATCAGTTTTAGTTCATATAAAACAAAGGAAAGGAGAAGGGTCCTTGGAAAGGCTCTATTCTTTTCACAAATAAAAAGGCTGATATTTTTTTAAATAAGCAAGCACTCGAGGCCTGTCGTTGCGCAGCGGCACAAGCGTGTGACAGTAACCGACAGGTTTTGGGTTCGATCCCCAGTCGAGGTAAATGAAATATTTAATATTTTCAATTTTCAAATTAATATTTAATGTTTCATTTCTTCGCTCTAGTAATAAGGCAAAACGCGGCGTTGAATTTCGCCATTCAATGCCTCAAATTCGGCGGAAGGTGGGGAACGAAAGTAGAACGGAGTGTCTTGACACTAGGTTCCCAGGTTCCCTCTGCCTACCCTGCCTCGTGCGGGATACAGCGTGAAGCTAAGAAGAAGAAGCAACAATTACTAGTAGGTAGGTCCTTCCTTAGTGCTACGTAATGACAACTCGTTGTCCCGTCCTTAGTGTAATGTAACTCTTTCTTTTTTACATATTATATTTATTTAAATCTATATTTTTTATGGTTAAGTTACTCAAAATATTTAATATTTTTCATTTGACGCCACCTTTTTTAAAAATTCCGTACTTTAAAAAGAAAAACCAGATTCTCTATTAGGACTTGACTTACGATAATTTTGTCGTCCATCTGTCAAGATAACTTATATCGGGCTGTGTAAAAGTATCAAGTTGAAATTAACAATATATTAAATATTCAAGACTATGATTTCTTTCATCGTTTGACTGTATTTTATATAAATTTCACCGCAAAATCAAAAACTATGTATATTTATAAAAATTGTTACAAAGTGAAAATGTATAATTAAAAAACCGAGAATTACAAATTTATATTAATAATTCAGATGAAATTAATTAATGCAGTGAAGTATGAGAATGAGTCTTAACACTAGGTGGCCAAGTTGCCTCTGTATTGTGTGGGATACAGTATAAAACTTAAAAAAAATGCTATGGCAACACTGTACTATGATTTAACAATTGAAACATCAATCTGTATGTTTAAGTAATTAAGTTGAATAAAGGTGGTATGTGGTCAGGTTGTAATTAATTCGCCACATTATACAGAGCAGTGTGGGCGGGTCGAAACATCCAGATATTGCGTATAAATATTTATTTATCTACAGATTATAAGTTTTTTCTGTAAATTTACAAATTCATAGTAAAATATTTATTTGTAATATATTTTTCATTTTGTATAACAATGAAAAATGATAATGCGAAATTAAGTATTAAGAAGAAAAAATAATAAAGAATAAATCATTGGTTATTGTCACTTTACGCTAGTATACATACAAACAAACGACTGACAAGTATCATAGAAGCTTTTCGTGGCGCAGTAGCAAGCGTGAGACTAAAATAAATATTGAATTTATATCTAAATTAAAAATTAAATATTAAAATGAAATATTTCAATAAATATTATATTAAAAGTTATTGCATAACTTCATAGTTTGTTACACGTCTATACTTGTACCTACTATACATACCTACTAAACTTGCATACAGACATATATCAAAAGTTAGTATCGCACATTGTCTAGAACAGACGTGTACAACTTCTCGTATTATTCAAAGTGCATACAACCGTACAGCCAAGTTAAAGGCGAGATAATTTACTTGTATATAGCGGTTGACAAGTATAACCTGTCTGAAGTTATCTATAAATGGATTTTTGATGATTACACGCATTCTTGAATATATGTTTTTTTTTTACTTTTTTCATTATCTTTCCGAGTGAACAATGTGCAAAATTTAGGAAAAAATCGTTAGTACTACTACACTACACATGGCAGGGTAGGCAAAGGGAACTTGGGAACTCAGTGTTAAATCACTTCATTCTACTTCCGTTTCCCACTTTCAGCCAAATTTGAGGCATTGCGTGTGGGCGGTGAAGAAGTGAAAACATTAACTATTTCATTTGAATCCACAACCGGTGTTTACAGTCACACGTTTGTGCCGCTACGCCATGACACGCCTGTTAATACTAAGTTAAAAGTGTAAAAAAAATATGAGATCAATTTGGTCTTATAAGTTAATAAACTATTTTCAATAAGATGTCTGGAGCTTATTACAAAATCCGTTTAAATTTGATATTCAGTTCAGATATCTAGAGCTTCAAAGGTTTGAATAAAGCGTCTTTTATTAATCTAAAATAATCATTTATTTTTATGGTTGTTTTGAAAATATTGTCAGTAGAAAATCTTTACTTTTTCTTAAAAAATCTGGTCTTTCTTTAACTTTTAATTTTCATACGCATTTTGTATTCTGATTTCAGCGAGAGGCAGAGTGGCGAGAGGCAGAGTCTTTGTGATGGCAAGATTGTGGAAAATTGATTCATAATAAAAAATGTAGTGAAAATGAAGCTGTTTTCACCACTGAAAAGTCAATAAGTTCTTTGATTATCGCAATTTGCCTTGTACCAGAGCGAAGAAATAAAAACATCAAATATTTAAATTGAAAATATTAAATATAAGAAACTTCCTGATATTATAAAAGTTGTGCCGTTTTTACGTAAACACTTGAAACGTATGGCTTTATGTAAAATTTTACTCAATTCTATTTATGTATTTATAGTTATTAAACACTTATTTTTTAAATATAAGTTACCTGATTGAAGGTTGAAATTAATTTTTAAATTAAATTAAGACCCGATACATGCAGGCAATACTCAAACGTGAGTTACTTATACATTTTGTGTTAAAGATCTACAAAAAAATTATGAAAACTTTGACATAATATGAAATTTGCAAGTGTGTATGTATTTGTGTGTGTATAAATTCTATCAATCTAAATACTCAAGATTGATCTGCAAGACTTGTGAGAATACTTGAGAGAAGTAATTTTTTTTTGCTCTTGTAACAAGACAAAATGCAGCGTTGAGTTCCGAAGACTAACTTGCAATGCCTCGCAAATTCGGTGGGCGGGAAATAGAGTGACTTAACGATAACAAATACTTCATATATATGGTAGAGGCCTGACGTGGCGCAGCGGCACAAGCGTATGACTGTAAACGATAGGTTGTGGGTTCGATACCCACTCGAGGAAATGAAATATTTAATGTTTTCAAATTAAATATTCTAGAAATAAAAAAAAATATTATTACTATAAATGAGAGATACTACAGGTGTTGGAATAGACTAACTCTAGAAAATGTTTAACCTTTTTGTATCAATAAATAAAATGTTCTCACATCTAAAATGTTCCTTTACAGGATACTACTAGTTTAATGCAATGAAAAACAGTACTGTAACCTATTCTGAATATAATAAATATTGCAAAAGCCTTATTAATACTCGTGTAAATTACTACATAATATTGTTTGCTTTAACGCCATATTCATTTTTAGACGCCTGTTTTATCTTACTGAAGTATTCATATTCTCATATTAAACACGTAACGATACACATATTTCAGAGGCAAATATTTGCTTAGATATTACGCAATGTATATATGTATAGGTACTTTCTTCATTTCAATTTTGATTTAATACTCATTATTTTAAATAAGCTTGAGCTTGAGCTTTTAGAGAAAAAAAAATGTTGAAAAAATGTACGAAAGAAAGAAAACGTAAATTTGAAAAACATGTACATTGTAAGTTCTACTAATATAGGTATATGTAGGTCACTTTCTCAGAATAAATGTTCTTTCTCGTAAACGTAAATAGCGGGATAGACACAGGGAAACTAGAGTTAAGACACTTCTTTCACTTCACTTTTACTTTTTAAATATTGTGTTTTGGGTGGTGACAGTTAGCGCTAGTCATTGCCTTCTTTAGCAGAGTGAGGAAATGAACATAATTAATTATAGTCAGATTTCAAAAATATATGATATCGCAACGAGATATTAAATATGTTAATAACTTGTAAACTTTAATATAAATGTATTAATATTATTGTTTTCATGTGAATGCAATAAAATAATATTTTTTAGAGAACCGTTACCAGATTTGGTATGATATGATATTCAATGTGATGCAATACCGTTGCAAGATAAAAAATATATGTAAAATGTTCAATAAATAATTATTCTCCAAGTAGAATTTGTAGCGTTTTTTGAGATACAAAATAA
Organism: Eueides isabella; assembly: GCA_019049475.1. Lineage (NCBI taxonomy): Eukaryota > Metazoa > Arthropoda > Insecta > Lepidoptera > Nymphalidae > Eueides > Eueides isabella. Next base: position 6,948,372 of record CM032409.1, on the reverse strand, counting down.
GTGTTTTTATTATTAAATTATTCAAAGGTGAAATATGTTAAAAAGTTTTGTTCGACGCGTCGTACATTTTATTAACACATTAAAAGCCTATATATATGAGGGAAATGCTAAAACGGTATCGAATGTGTTGTAACAACCCTCAACCTATTATTGGTTTTTTACATTAGCAAAGATTTTATTTCAATCTAGCCTTTCTTTTTACAGTGCTGAAGAAAGTGATACAGAATAAAAAGAATATGTTATAATACACATATCTTATAAAAAATGGAGAAGACTATTAATAATTAATACTTTTAAACTTAGGGCTGCATTTTGTAATTAATCTTTTTGAATATTTCTTCTGAGTAGAATTTGTATTTTGAGCCTTACTTAATGTAAAAAAATGTGTCTTAACCCTAGGTTCCCAAGTTCCCTCTGCCTACCCTGCCATGTACTGGATACAGCGTGAAGCTAAGCATTAGTGAAAGCCTTATCGGTTTATATTTACAGTTTTGTTTGTTTTTTGTAGTTTATCTTAAATTCATTGTAATCGTTTTGTTAAAGTATAGTCAATAAATTTCTCTGAGTTACGTTAATTAACGGCGACACGTTTTGCTTTTAATCAAACGTGTTATTTGTAAAATAGGGTATAAGGTCAATGACAGTTACTGTAAAATTTTAAAAATAATTACTCTAATTATATAAATATTATATGTAATTTTTTATATGGTTTATAAAGTTATTCACTATAAGCGGAACGGAGTGCCTTAACATAAGGTTCCCATGTTCACTCTGCCTATACTGCTATGTGCAGTAAAAAACGTGAAGTTGAGTTGAGCTGAGTTTTTATCTTAAAACACAACATATCTCGAGAATTGGGCGGTGTGTGGAGAATGGAGTGTTTTAAATAAGTTCCCTCTAATTATAAGTAAGAAAAATGTACAAAAAACTAATAATAATACAGATTGATAAATAAAACGTTTTCATTTCTAGTCGTAAATCGAAAGACATACAAGCTATATGAAACACGTTAAAAGAGTATATAAAAATATACTTTATAAATGATATTGCAAGTATAACTGCAACGAGCAACATGCTATGTTATTCATGCGTTAACGTGAATAATACCTTTAAAACACGCCAGTGCAAAGTCTACGCGTGTACGCCGTACGTGTCGGTAACAAAACGTACAGTAATAGTGTATTTTACATGAAAAACCTTAATTTTTGTTATATAAAATGTTTTCAAGAAGCTAATTTATATATTTAAGACTCTCAGGCCGTGATAGCACAGCGGCACAGCGATTGAATGTAACAAAAATGATTGTTGGTTCTATCGACTACTCGAAAGAATTAATTATCCTTCTTATATCACCGCTCTGACATGAAGGCACGGCGTAAAGTTCCGCCACTCAACACGCAATGCATTCAATGGATCCAGTGTCTAAACATTAGACAGTTTCTTCTTTCTATATATAAGTAAAAAAAAATACACTAGTTATAGTAAGTAACAAAAAGTGGTACCATTATAATTTCTATAACATAGGAATAGTATTGAAATAATCAATTAAACTTCCTCTTTATTTTATGAAATCCACGTATTAAAGTTGCGGGCGAAGACTTGTTTAAAATTAAAAATATATATTTTTACGTACGTAGGTTACGTAAAAACTGTTAAATATATTTTCTTAATACATTTATATAAATAATTATATAATACATTTATACAGTAATTATAGTATTTATATGATATATAAATACTGAACTTATAACTATAATAAATGACTATCAGTTTTCGATGAACTGTAACACTATTATACTACCCATTATTGGCTCTTAAAACAATCATTACAGAAATCAGCGGTCGTAGAGAGATTAATTGTTATCACATTTACATCCTCAATCCCAGAAACAAAATAAATAATATTTATTAAGTGTTCCACTTCTTCGGATCGACAAATTATCTTTGTGTTAGATCATCCAATTATCGAATATCTAAAAGTTAATAATTACGATATAATCCAATGTCCCGTATAGAATCATGCGTCATAAACAACTCCTGTCTATTTCGACTACACTGTGGGGGCAGAGCCACAGGTAAAAATTTGTAGGCACCATACGCAAAGATTCGAAAATTGAGCTGAAATTCGGGACGAACAAACATATATTCGCCCAAAAAACATATATTAGCCAAAATATACCTTTTTGAGTAGATAAGTGTTAATCATAAAGGTTTTCAAAGTAGGTTCATTTCTTTCCACCTCAATTTCTGACGTAGTAAAAAAATGTGACATACTTCCCATAAGGAGCCTTTTTCTTTGGATAATATTATATTCTTTTCCATTTACAAGTCCTCGTTTAGCGCATACAGCACACTTTGGCATTACCCATCGTTCGTTTATGTTTTTTGGAGCGTCATTAAATATCTTTGGGCGATTAAGCGTTAAAGAATTTGGGGGGGCATTTGGGCGTTGTTTAGGGAACATATTTCATAATTTTACATATATCTTATAATAAACGAACGATAATTTTTAATATTTTTGTTTGGTTTCTAGTGGCTTGAAAGTATTTTGTAACATCTTTAATAAAATTATAGTAGCAGAACTTGCACTAACGCCTCTTGGGCAATGTTTAGCGAAAAATTGATGTCTTTATTATGTTATTTCGTATTATTTAAGGCCGAAGCCTAGTGCTAAGACTCCGTTCTCCACATCCTGTCTTCGGTAGGATTTTGAAATATTGCGTGTTAAGTAGTGGAATTAACTTCCGCGGTTTGTCTTTTTTGAAGAGCGAGGAAAGTAATTTAATAAATAGCACACAAAACCGTTTTGTTCAGAATCAGACGCTTTACCACTGTATTGCGAAAACCTCTAATTTACCTCAAATACTATAATAACTGAGATCAGTCTCAAATTCGGTTGCATCCGGTTGTCATTTGTGATACAAGCAAAACCTTTTAGCATTCCTTTCAGGTCTGTAAAAGAAATAAATTCGAGTTTACAATATTTCGAGACTACATAATACTTAGATATGTTCGGTTTTGACTTCAGCCACTTACGAGTTACAAGGATACTCTGGATAACCTCTGCCTACATTGCTGAGAAAGGTTACATTTTTAAACATTTTAATGTTAAAAATCTCGATGCAATGACATTGCATCAAATTATGAATTAATATTGATGACTATCAATATTAATTCATAATTTATAAACTAGAAATCACAATTTCTTTATTTAAGTCGTCACGCCGTTATATCATGTGTGAATTGAATCTTTTAAATTGTTTTGTTTTTCCTTTTCAATGATTGGAATCGGTGCGCACATTATCAAAGAAACTAAGAGACTGTCTTTTTACTATGTTTTAAAGTGTTATTCCACACTTAGGACAGAAAATACTAAACTTAAATTTAAAAAGCGTATAAAAATTTTGAACGAAGCAGGATTTGAACCCGCGCCTCTGGAATACCGTTCCAGCGCTCTGACCAACTAAGCCATTTGTTCTCACCAAGCTCCGTCGAAATTCTTATACGCTTGTTACAATTTATTTATGTTGTTAGCATCTCTGTAGGGAGATTTTTACAAATTTCCGCTACCCAAAGACAACTCGTAAGAATTATCGTTTGGCAAGAGAGAATACTGTATATTTTAATATTTTTACTATGTTTTAAAGTGTTATTCCACACTTAGGACAGAAAATACTAAACTTAAATTTTAAAAAGCGTATAAAAATTTTGAACGAAGCAGGATTTGAACCCGCGCCTCTGGAATACCGTTCCAGCGCTCTGACCAACTAATCCATTCGTTCTCACCGAGCTCCGTCGAAATTCTTATACGCTTGTTACAACTTATTTATGTTGTTAGCATCTCTGTAGGGAGATTTTTACAAATTTCCGCTACCCAAAGACAACTCGTAAGAATTATCGTTTGGCAAGAGAGAATACTATTTATTTTAATATTTTTACTATGTTTTAAAGTGTTATTCCACACTTAGGACAGAAAATACTAAACTTAAATTTAAAAAGCGTATAAAAATTTCGAACGAAGCGGGATTTGAACCCGCGCCTCTTGAACACCGTTCAAGTGCTCTGACCAACTAAGCCATTCGTTCTCACCGAGCTCCGTCGAAATTCTTATACGCTTGTTACAACTTATTTATGTTGTTAGCATCTCTGTAGGGAGATTTTTACAAATTTCCGCTACCCAAAGACAACTCGTAAGAATTATCGTTTGGCAAGAGAGAATACTATATATTTTAATATTTTTACTATGTTTTAAAGTGTTATTCCACACTTAGGACAGAAAATACTAAACTTAATTTTAAAAAGCGTATAAAAATTTCGAACGAAGCAGGATTTGAACCTGCGCCTCTGGAATACCGTTCCAGCGCTCTGACCAACTAAGCCATTCGTTCTCACCGAGCTCCGTCGAAATTCTTATACGCTTGTTACAACTTATTTATGTTGTTAGCATCTCTGTAGGGAGATTTTTACAAATTTCCGCTACCCAAAGACAACTCGTAAGAATTATCGTTTGGCAAGAGAGAATACTATATATTTTAATATTTTTACTATGTTTTAAAGTGTTATTCCACACTTAGGACAGAAAATACTAAACTTAAATTTAAAAAGCGTATAAAAATTTCGAACGAAGCAGGATTTGAACCTGCGCCTCTGGAATACCGTTCCAGCGCTCTGACCAACTAAGCCATTCGTTCTCACCGAGCTCCGTCGAAATTCTTATACGCTTGTTACAACTTATGTTACGCTTGTTAAAAATCTCCCTACAGAGATGCTAACAACATAAATACGTTCCTATATATATTTTGTTTAACGCGTTGTTTTTCAAAGTAAGAGACAATTAGTCCAAGCACACTGTTTGCCACAGGATAAAATAAATTTCTATGGTATTATTTTATTTTAGAAATTATTCAAATTTATTTTTATATAAATCTTAAGTAATAATAACAATAATTAAAACTTTTATAATATTAACAAATTTAATTAACGTATATCTCTTAAATTTAAGTTAATTTTATTCTAACTAAAACATACTTGCAATTGTTTGAGTAAAATTTTCCGTTTTCCGCCACTTGCCGTGCTCTCGCCGTATATTGAAAGTCTTTCACTCGCGCCAAAATGTTAAAAATATTTCTTTATTAACTTCCTCGTGAGATAATATTGAATAATTACTTATTCTTAAATCAAATATTATGACAATTTGCTTGGAAATTTTACTGCTTCATCGCACTAAAGCCTATTTATATTATGTTATTTATATTATGTATTATGCCGTGTGATTCTGGCTTAGAATAGGAGCACCCTGGTACTGATGGTGTCGTAAGAGGTAACTAAAGTATGTGTGGAAGAGTCACGTTGTTAGCAATGGCAACACGCATGGCCAGTCTCGACCGGAGTATTACCACCCCCGGTATTTAAAACCGACGTTAAGTAGTGGCTTCGGCCACTGCGTTTCGCATTGAGTAATGCCGGGCCCCGGTGCCCATCCATCTTAAAGACCGGCAACGCTCCTGTACCTCCTCTGGAGTTACACGGGGCCATGGGCGACGGTGATCACTTACCATCAGGTGACCCGTACGCTCGTTTGCCGTCTTTTCCATAAGAAAAATGTGAGATATAGTATCGCACGGTAGGTAATCTTAGGACTTCTGTTGCTCACTTTCCGCCGATTAAGGCATTTGTATGGTGAGAGCCGCTTTTTGAAATTTTACAAAAGCGAAAACATGAAATTATCTAATATTTCATTTTCCATGAGATAGGAGCAAATATAAGTTTGCTCCTATCTCATGGAAAATGTCGTATTTACACTCTCACACTTCTGCCCATGCACCAAGACAGGTCACCATATGTTTTTGTTTATAGCAATACTTACGAATATATATTAAAACAATACATTTTATTGAATTTCGCAAAGATACTTGAAAGTAATTAAACCAGAAAAACTCATTATTTATATTAATTAGATTTTGTGAAGCGCAAAAACAAACAAAAAGCTCATCCAAACGTCTCTTTTATTTGCTTTCAAAATCATTTATTCTTTTGAATTGTGAAAATTGAGATGGTAATTCCATTTGAATTTTTGATTGGGCCTTATTATAAATCTTATTTGTATTGCTCATTTTATTTTTTAAGTACCTACTATACTAGCAACCCTGCTTTGTCCGCTTTGATTTATTGTTATGTATTTTTTGTAGCTTCACGCTCCCATCACACATAGGCAGGCAGGCAGGCATGGCAGAGTAGACAGAGGAAAGTTTAGGAACCTAGTAGTAGATTTTATAAATGATGACATGCCTTGGGAATGTAATGCTCGCTCCAGGCTATTTCAAATGTATCATTGTCGCTTATAATAATATGATATAAAAAATATTTAAAAAAAAAACATGTTCCGTTGAGTTTCTCGCACCGGTTCCTCACAGGTCTGAGGCATTCACTTTAGTGAACATTTATTGACGAATGAAGCTTGTAACTTCTTTTAATAAAATATTTGAATTTAAATTTGAGATGATAATAACGATGAATTCTTGAATTTCATTTAAGTTCAGCTAATTTTTGAATAAGCAATAACGGAAATTATGCATCAACACGTTTGATTTATTCCAATTGTCCATGCATTGTGGATGATTAGTTCGACTGTAGTTCATAATCAATTCAAATTTTTGGTTAACCAAAGCTTTGTTGTTTAACCGTTATTCATATATTTATATTGTTAAGTTATCTCTATATTCTCAGGTCTTTTTATAGGCTCTTAAATGTTTTAAAGCTTTAGAACTACATAATACATTATCTTAACCGATACTGCACGAGAAAAAAATATCGTCAAAAAAAAATTGCTAATCCATTTATTGTAATTCTAACCTATCAAAATAAAACTGTAACAAAATTAAAAGTAAATTCAGATAAAATAAAATTGATCTCAATTTTGTATATAATATGGAACTTTGTCGAGATTTCACAATTTATTATTTAAGTAAAAGTAAAGGTTCGTTATAAAAAGAATACATCGGTCATTGATATCAATAAACAATATCCGTAGAAAGATTAAGAGCCAGTTCCGTGATCCGTGGACGACAGATAACGTTAAATTTGTTTCATTTAAAATAATAATCGAATGTGAAAAAAGCTTTAGTGCGGAACCAGTTGACCAGTTATCGTGTTAGATCTGAATAATAAGCAAATATTTTTTCATCGACGTCACAATTAATAAAATTGATTTAAAACACGCCGTAACTTAAAGAAGATAAAAAATATTTTATTAACTTTATAAACAAAGTTTATTAAAGCAGCCCGTTGTACTGATGGAAAGTATCAGGAACGTACATTATAAAGAAAACAGCTATTATAATAGCTGTATGAAGAATAAAGCTTAATTCATCTCATTAATCGTTTCGTTACGTCCTCCTGTGCCGGTCAGTCTATATATGAGACGCATTGAATTAGTACCTACACGTATCTCTTATGATTACCTATTTGTACAAATTATATTATATACAAATGTAATCTCTTATACTTTGATATTTAGAAAAGACATCTGTTCTCTCTCTCTTATCTATATCGATATATTGAAGTATATTGAAGTAGTTATTAAAATCACGTGATATGGATAATCTAAATTACAACAACTGACTGTATTATGACTTACGCGCGTAGTATTTAATAATTTAAAATAAACATAACGTCCAACTTTAAAGGCCTGTCGTGGCGCAGGGGCACAAGCATGTAACAAGCAGTGCAAAACGCGACGTTGAGTTCCGCCACTCAACACGCAGTACCTCGAATCCAGCGGAAAGTTGGGAACGGAAAAAAGTGATTTAACACTAAGTTTCCTAGTTCTTCCTGCCTAACCTGCCCTTAGAGCATTAAGAAAAAAATATTGCAATCAAAATCCTAATAGAGTAACTATCATACGAAGGCGTAATAGAAGTAAATGACATAGTAACATTCTGTTCCATCTCCGTTCATCAGTATTATGCTGATGGTAATTTTATTAATAAATATTGAAACTGGACTTAGCCAGTAATTGCATGCGGTCTTACATCCTCACCGATGTAAATGGAATGTTTTCCTTCTGAAAAATAAATTTAAGCATTTAAGGAGCTGTATTAATGAGGTCTGCCTTTTAAGTTGCAATATTTTAAAATGTGACAGAAATTGAAGAATCATCTGTCTAGAATCTAGGTTAAACAAACCTAACTTACACATTTTTTTTATAATTTTTATAAAATTAAAAATGTAGTAAGTGAAAACTGGTTAAATCATATCCTTATCTTTACAGATGCGTCAAGGCTTTCAAAGGAAAGCTGTGATTGTGCAGCATGCTGGATACCAAAATTTAAAATTATATTACAATTTAAATGTCTTCCCGAATCATCCGTATTTACTGGTGAGGCTGTTTGCTGTGTGAAGCAATCCGGTTCACACTATCCTATGACTTTAAACATACCGTTATTTGTACTGACTCATTAAGATGCATACAAGCTGTAAAGAGAAATCCCTTTTATAGTAAATTAAGGTCTTCAATTATTTTAAAGATTCGTTAAGAACTGTACTCATGTTATTTTAAGGGTTTGGTTGTAACTTTGGCATGGATTCCAGGGCATTCTGGAATCAGTGGGAATGAATCTGCAGACTCTTGCGCAAAATTAGCCATCCAGTGTGGCAATTTGTATCACTTCTCTATTTTCGCCCAGGATCTGTTGTCCCTTGCATTAACTCATTTAGATGTATCATGGTCTGAATTTTAGAATATGTCTAAATCCCAGAAAGGTAAGTTCTATGCTGTGACTCAACCTAATATCCCCAGGCGGCCATAGTTTTATTCTCAATATGTTATTGAACGGAGGATAATATCGACCATAAGTCGCTTGCGTCTTGGACATGCATGTACACCTGTACATGTGGCTAAGATCAGAATCAGGGACCATTCACTGTGTGAATGTGGTCTAGACGATGGTTCCCCGATTCGGTTTTGCTAAGGTTGTTAGCCTAGAAAAGTCGACGCTTGGACTATTACCTGACAATTGACTAATTTATGGGCAGATTTGTTTAACATAAGTGTTTATATTGGACATTTGTCTTATAGGGACAAAAAAGCAGCTTCATGCTTTAGCCGCATAGTATGGTTGGTTGAATTTGTGTAATTTCTCACATTTCGATTAAGTTTTGAGATAGTGCATTTAATTTAACGCTGCATTTTTTGTAATAAAATAATGAACCATGAGTGGGAATTAAACCCACAGTCAGACGCTCTGCCACAGCGATTTCGGAATTATAATAAATACCTAAGTTTCCCTTACTTTCTTCAAAATAAGACTAAAGTATCGACATAAGAAAATACAACGCATTTATTTTTCGAGTGCTTTTATGTACGATATTCTAATTCAGTGGAGCTAATTAACTGTAGGTACATTTGTAGGAAATTGAAATAATATTATAACACAGCCTTTCTCTTACAAGTTCAACGAACTCTGTTTGAGGACACCTTTTATTCTGAAAGTGATTTCATTTTACAAAGTGTAAAATGAATGATAAGTGATAAGAGGAAACGATTTGCGGCAATATATAAAATTCTTCTTCAGGAACTTAGTTTTAAGGCAGTTTTATAGCTACAATCTGTGAAAATTTTGGACATTGAAATGTTAAGTACCCATTCCTGAAAGATCTGACAGTATCTCTCTGCTCTGCCGTAACGATCTATCAATATTTACGTATGTTTATAATTATTATATAATTATTTTTCCTTTATATAATTATTTACTTCACTTACAATTAAATTACCATGGCGAAAATAATCATTTTCGTCTTTATTGCTAAGACAATTGTTGCAAAAAATTTTATATATTTCCAAAAGTATAACTCAAAGACAAAAACCTAAAATAACAAACACTATACAAAAGGAATAATATTTATACAATTAAATTGTCATTTTAATGTGAAAATCTAGCAGAAACAATGATTTGCAATGTCTTTTTTTCTTTTCTTTAAAGTGAAAATGTTCTTTTTTTTCTTTTTTTATTATAAAAAATCCTATTAAAATTCCAGCCAATTTACCTTAGTTACTACATAATAAAATAAATAAAAAAAAATATACTACCACTTTTTTTTTGAGTCGCTAGTATTTTATAACTCGGACCAAACGCTGACTACACGTCTTGACTCCTCAGTGAGTTATAAGCAGTTCATTGCTACGTTTCACACATTCTAACTAGATCTTATGAAAGGAATCTCCTTCAAAAAATAACTCGAATTGATAAGCACGTTACCTGGAAATGTATTTTTTTTTTGTCATTTTCACGCTGTATCTCGCTCATGGCAGGATAGGCAGCCGGAACTTGAGAACCTAGTGTTGAGCCACTCTGTTTCGTTTGGATTTCACTTTTCACTGAATTTGACATTGCGTGTGAGTGGTGGAACTTAACGCCGCGTTTTCCAAAGCAAAAATTTGAGAATATTAGGTACATACTTAATTAAAAAATAATAATATTTTTTTCGAATGGGGATCGAACCCACAACTAACCGCGTTTACCGTCGCTGTTCCACTACATCACGACGGCCTCTATTAAAATTATAATGTATCTAAAAAAAAAATTATTTTGTGCAGAGATTTCAGACTAGGGTTTCAAAATCATATTTAATAAGTAAGTTTTCTCCAATGAAACTGAAATCGATGAAGCTATGCCAACTTTAATCCAATTATTTCTTAGGAACGACGAGGGATACCTATAGGTAAATATCATGAAAAGGATTTTATTTTGTTATATAACATTATACAGCATATATAATGATATATAACAAATTTCTTTTGTTATATATCATTATATATGCTGTATTCCAAAAAATCTGATTTAAAATGCTCCGGTCCCCATTTTCGTACCAAGATTAGAGATATGAAGTGGCGGAACTTTTTCTTGTCTTGACATACATATAAACAGTTTTTTGTAAGACAGTATGAGAAAACATAGTCTGAATATTTTGTTAATATAGAATTTATTATAATTTATAAAGTAAAAAAAAAAACTTAACATCTCTTGAAATGTAATTCTGCATAAAGATATTGCATCATGCTGTAAGTCGAATATAACAGTGTCAGGGCAATGTGAATCTACTTATATGTAAAATATATATCTATATAAATCTATATAAATCTATATAAATATATATATAATCTGTGTCTCGGTTTACGATCAATTTAAGAGACATAGCTTGTTAGAATGACGGCGTGTCAAATATTGGACGATTTTCAAACTGCAGAGTGTAGCGAAAAAATTGAACGTAACAGAAATAGCTCGAACCCACAAATATCTCATTAACAATCTGACACTTTCTGATTATATTTGAACCTACGACCCAATTTATTTGCATTATACGTAAACAGCGTTATTTATTGATAATAAGAGCGTGTAGCCGCCAGGTGCGTTGACCAAGTCAGTCATAACTCATTATAACGAGGACGCGGACAAATATTGCTTCCAATGTTTGATTAATCGACGGTTGTAAGCCATACAATAATGATAGCATTAATAACCAGTGATATTAGTACCATTTGCGTTTAGGATCTATACGTAAATTGAATGTGGATTGTTTAATTAATCGTATGGGATGAGACTGACAATGGTAGCTTTGAGTAGTTTCTATTTGAGGGAATATTATTACTTATTTAATTTTGAGTTCGTATAGTTAAATATATCGCGAGAAAGAATTTTCCACGAACTAGCGACTCGTGAAGACGTGTTCACTCATACGGAGTCTGACGTCTTCATGAGTCGCTAGCGATTATCGATGCAAGATTGTTGTTGTTCACAGTTGTAAGTATACATTATATATGCATTATATATTTTCTTTATTGCACTGATATAAATTCAAAGGATGGTTTTAAGGTGCGCCATTCTAAATGTCTCAAAGGTGAAAAAAATTCAAAACGAAGTTTCTTGACATTAGGCTCCTGCCGTCTTCCCTGCTGGGTGCGGTAAAAAAAAAACTATGCATAAAGAGTCAATATATCAGAGGCCTGTCGTGGAGCAGCGACATACGCGTGTGACTGTGAACAATAAGTTGTGGGTTCGATCCCCACTCGAGAAAATATTTAATGTTTTCATTTCTTCGCTCTGATACATGGAAAAAATGCAGCGTTGATTTCCGCCACTCAAGACACAATACCTCATATTCGACGGCAATTGGGGATCAGAGTGTCCCAAGATTTAGGTTTCCAAGTTCTCTCTGCGTACCCTGCCGTGTGCGTGATACAGCGTGAGACTGAGAGAGAGTTAATATATACGCATAACGAGTAATGCTATCACAATTTTTTTTTTCCCGAACTACAAAGGAAAATCATGAAATAAAATTTAGAGCATTAAGTACAAGATAACGAGATAAGTCGCTTTATTTGTGGACGCTAAACGCGGATTGTTCATTAAGATTTTATTATCTTTGTTTTATATTGTTTCACATAAAAATGTTTTTAGAAGTTTAATTATTTATAATGAAATTGTATAACATTAAATATGTTCGAACTAAAGAAAATGTTAGAACTAAAGAAAATTGCTATATATGAATGATGCATATATATAGATATAGGTTAAAACAAGATGACTCCCTTGTTGACAGCTAAACATCCATCCTTGCTTGGAAATAGTTATATTATATAAGTCTTTATTATTTCATTACGGAAAATAATGTCTCGTTGCGCGTGTCCGACAAATGTCAGAGAAAATAACGATACAATAAATAATTGTAGTTATATTACGTACTAGCTTTTGCCCGCGACTTCGTCCGCGTTTCCGTCGTTTTTCGAAAAAAAATTAGCAGATGTCCTCCCTCATAGTTTTGACGTAACAGGCAGATTCACTTTCGTATTTTAGAAGGGCAATAGTAATATAATATGCCAATCCACAAAACTGTTGAAAAATATAAGTAACCGCAGAATATTATAATATACCCACGCTATACCCACGACTCGGTCAGCGTGTAACTCCTTGTTTTTTATTAAGATAATATATTGCTAATATTTTTAGATCAAATTAAAATGTTTCAGCGCAAAACTTCTGGGTAGACTATGTTAAGAGTCGACCCGTCCGGCACGTGAACGTAAAGATTCCTAGAATTGCTAACCCGGGAAAGAGCGACGTATAATTGACCATGCGAGAAACAGCTAACACCGAGATCTACTCCAGCAACACGAAAAGTCTGCCCTTGAGCTTTATTGATAGTCATGGCATAGCACACCGATACTGGGAATTGCGTTCTTTTAAATTGGAATGGAAAATTATTTGGTATTATGGGAATTCTGGGAATAAAGACAGTTTCTCCTGCACCGCAACCTGTTAAAATTTGAGCCTCGATTACATTTTGTTGCAACTGGGTTACTTTTAGCCGAGTTCCATTGCAAAGTTGAGGTGGTCTTAAATTTCGGAGCAGAATTATCGGTATGCCAATTTTTAAACAAATTATATGAGAAGGTAGTCCAGGCATACTTAAAGAATTTAAAAACTCTATCGGGTAATTAGTGGCTTCTTGTTCATCAACCATTCTATTTATTGAACTATAAACTTTGCTTTCTCCCTGTATATTAGACAGTATTTTATTATTAATTTCAGATGCCTGGTCATTGCGAGGAGTCAAAATGGACCTTTCGCAAAGCCAAGAATTGTCCCTATTTAATATAATTGTTATGTCACCGTAAACCGAAGATATAAGATGTTGTTGGGATTGCACTATACAACATAACTCAGGTGTCAGAATAAGTTTTCCTTGGTGTAGTTGTGGATAGGTACCTTCACCAATCTTCAATAATGTATCAGAAAATTCACGATTATCTGCGTTGTCTCCAGTTCTCACTCGCATATTTATAGTCAAATGCACCGATTGTATATCACGCCACAAATAAGAGCTTTTCAGGCAAGCCCTAATCTCATCAGCTCGGGTTCCCCGTGGTATTACCGGTAAGGTTTGTCGGAAATCACCACAAAATAAAACCGTAATACCGCCCATTGGTCGATCATTTTGTCTTATGTCCCTTAGAGTTCTGTCTACTGCTTCTACTCCTTTTCGATGGGCCATCGTACATTCATCCCATACGATTAAATTACACTCACGCAATACCTTAGCTTTGTCGCTATTTCTTGAAATACTACAGGTTGGACTTTCCGTGCGATCTAAATCAATTGGTATTTTAAACATAGTGTGAGCAGTCTTACCTCCTGGTAGCAATGTTGCAGCTATACCTGATGAAGCCACGGCAAGAGCGATTTTACGCTGATTTCGAACATAAGCTAATATTAATTTAGTCAAAAAAGTTTTCCCAGTTCCTCCAGGTGCATCTAAAAACCATATTGTTCCTAAATTATTCTGCACACTCTCGCACACGCGATCATAGACTAAGCGTTGTTCTGCAGTCATCATTGGGACACCGTTTTCTAATGTTACCAGCAGTTCCATTGGGTTGTAACCAATCTCTGCGGAATATTCCCTATTGGTAACCTCTCCGACTGAGGTTGGCGTTGGCAAACCATATTCACAAAGTGATTTACCGCCTACTGCTGTTAAGTCTTCCTGAAGAGCTAATAAGCACTGATTTATAGCCAGATCTCGAAAATTATCATTAGTTGCGCCTTCATTATTGTGAGATAAATTCCGAAGAAAGTCTTCTGCAAATTTTTCTTTATATTTTTCCCATAATTGGACAGGATCAGATAAATTACAAAATGTGAGTAATGTTACAAATAAATGGCGTAACCGTCGTGGATTATCACTAACACAGGATTCTGCTAAAGCGTCATCCCAATGTTGATCATTTTCAAGCAAATGACGCTCTTGGCAAGCTGCATGATAAGTTGGATAAACAACATCGTCTACTTTTCTCAAATCTATAAATGATGTTGGTCTTCGCACTGTATGTAATAATAATCTCAAATAAAAACACTCTGCGTTGTTAGGATGAACAGTATACACTCTACCAAGAACATGTTCTTTGAAAATACCTGTCTCGCCATCTACAGGCCTGCCTCGGCGTCTACGGTTAAAGACACCTCGTTGTTTATCGTAGGTATAATACGATGGAACTTCTTCATACAAAAGAGACTTTGCGAAATTATCAGTTTGGCAAAGTCGAAAGAATGCCAATAAAGTTGTTTGTCTAGGGTTCTCTAATCGTTCTGAAACATTTTCGGCGTTAAAATATATACGTTGACCGCCTTCAAGATGAACATCCAGATGGGTCACAGGTGGATATCTTTCGTGAATATTAAAACTTAAGATCCGCCACACAGCTTCTGAAGAGCTGATATATCTGCCTGACTGAAATCTAGTAACTTCATCATGTTCATTTCTTAACGCAAACGTAGCTTGGTCACTGCCCTTGTTAATGTACTTACAAATATATTTAATTGACTCTACACTATTACACATTTCTACATTTATGTGAGCTTGAAATGCTCTGGACAATACAGGCGAATACGGAACGACCCACCTATTATCTAAAGTAACCTGTTGTCCAGACATTCGCTTTTCAACAGTAAAACCACCATTGTCTCTTGAACGGCGACGATATAATGGGTATCCATCATGTCCTGTTACAGTTTCATCCACTAATGCTTTTGGATACCTTTTAGTGCAACGACCGTCTTGCATGCAAGGAGCATTTGCGTTAAATGCACCACATGGACCATGTATCATATGACTTTTAACAATGTCGTATAACAGGGGATCTGCAGTCGGATCTGGAATTTCAGCACTGATTAATCTGTCTACATCATTAGGTCGAACCTTATCTTTTAACCAAAGTAAGATATGTGCGTGAGGTAAGCCGCGTTTTTGCCACTCAACACTATACATATAACACAATACTTCTCCAAAAATGTTATCTTTGGTAAGAAGATCTATCATTGATTTTAATTTTAAATGAAAAACTCTTGCAATAATATCATGGCGGTCATGCGGTGCCTGACCCTCAAGAAGCTCCCGAGTGATTTCATCCCACTTGGGATTGGTAGTTACAGTAACAAATAAGTCGGGACGTCCATATTTTCTTACGTAACAAAAAGCGTCTTGAGTACGTTCATGCATGTAGCGTGGACCACCAGTAAAAGAAGAGGGTAAAATAACTAAACGACCCATATTCACAGTATCGTTATCTTGCTGCATGGCATCGCGAAGGTGCACGTATTCTTCAGCGCGCAGCTGCCTTTGATTAGATCGTATATAAACTAATCTTTCGGTTTCAATTTTTGCGTACATGTCAACAATAAACTGATTAAATAAGCCACGAAAACGTTGAAAGTATACCAATCTATTCTCTCACTTCGTCTCACTTGCAGGTGGTAACAATAAAATTGAAGGCATGACACCTTTTTATTATAATTAGGTGCGCCTGTGCGCGGATCGGTTTGGTATACAGCGAAATTATAACCATCTTCCCCTCGACAGTATATCATAGGATATTGCAAACTGTCGTAAGCCCTGTGGGTTTCGAAAATACGTTGCAAACGATTGTCTCTGGAACGTATAACGATATCACGCCTATCACAGCAACTTCATTCGTGGATGGAACGTTATGACGCCCAGGGTGTTCCTGAGTTGGACGCTTATCGGCATTTATAACAATTTTATAATTGTTATTACCATCTTGAGAAAGGGCTTCTAATGCCGATTTAAAACTGCATACGTACGAATTAACCTGATGTAACATATTCTGAAGTTGTGAAATGAGTTCAGTATTTAAATTCGGAAAATATTGATTTCTTATATTCGACTGTTCGTTGTAATCGGATACAAAATATATTTGAAGAAATTTAGGTTGTTCTTCAGGCAAAAGGGACTATCAAATGGTAAACCTGACCTTGTACCTTAAAAGTAGGCATGAAAGGGCCTTCTGAGATTTGTTTAGCACCAAAGGATGTCATTTGGAATGCACTATTATAAGTGCGAATATTATCTAAAAACTGTTTGGATTGCAAATGTTCCCCTAAAAGTAGTGATTTTAAAGGTTCCGGTGGGTCTTCGAACGAAGGCAAATTTATTTTACCTCCAGAACAACAGAAACCAGCAGACTCCTTCCTCCACTTCGAAGCATTACAAAAGGAACATACTACGTTCATATCGCCTATTTCAGAAGATGATCTGTAATCAATTGTGAGGTTATAAGCAAACCCGCTTTTATATTTATCGGACCACGCCACCGAATTTGTAGATTGATCTACCACGTGTATATCTAAGTCATTAAGACCATGTCGAAATCTATCTGCAGTAAGACGGGCCTCTCGCTGTTCTTCTGTTTCAAGCGACCGAATATTTTCAATTCTTAATCTTTCATTAGATAAAGTAATCAATTGTTCTTGTCTCAAAGAATTGTAATAATCGCGTCCCGACTCTAGTCGTTGTTCATGCTCATGTTCATCTTCAAGAGATCGAATCATGTTATGGTGCGCCCTATCATTTGTCAAACGGTCTTGATATTGAGTAAAAGTTTCAGATTCTCGAGACAAAATATGACGTTCGCGATCAGCTGTAAGCCGTAATTCCCTCTCAGTGAAGGTTTCGGACTCGCGAGATAAAATATGACGTTCGCGGTCAGCTGTAAGCCGTAATTCCCTCTCAGTGAAGGTTTCGGACTCGCGAGATAAAATATGACGTTCGCGGTCAGCTGTAAGCCGTAATTCCCTCTCAGTGAAGGTTTCAGACTCGCGAGATAATGTATGCCGTTCGCGGTCAGCTGTGAGTCGCAATTCTCG
Organism: Eueides isabella; assembly: GCA_019049475.1. Classification (NCBI taxonomy): domain Eukaryota; kingdom Metazoa; phylum Arthropoda; class Insecta; order Lepidoptera; family Nymphalidae; genus Eueides; species Eueides isabella. Next base: position 6,930,655 of record CM032409.1, on the reverse strand, counting down.
TTGTAAAGCAGTTTCGGCTTCTCGGGATAACGCATGTTGTTCCCGGTCAATGGAACGCCTTAGCTCTCGTTGAGAAGAGCTTTGAGAAGCCCGTGTTGTAGCTCGTCTCGCTCTTTCAGCTGCTAATCGCATCTCTCTTTCTGGAGAGCTTTCATTAGCTCGAGATGTTGAGGCACTAACTCTCATAGAGTTTAACCGATGTGCTCTTTCCTCTTCCGATTCTTGAGTACGCGTCATTCTCATTCTCCTAGCTTGACTCGAAGTTCGAGATAAAGATGGTCGTTTTTTAGGTGGCATCGTTTATTTTATTTTTAATCGACGGTAACTTAAATTCTATTTAGTTACCCAACAAAAAACTTACGTCAGAGGTCCTAACTATAGCTAAGTATATAATAAATAGAATATAAATCTAAGTGCCTATTAAAACTAAAATAATATTCTAATCGAATTATAAATATGTACGTAGGTACCTACAAATCACAAAAGAATAAAAAATGAAAATAAAGCTATACTTAATGCGTGTGCAATACTATCTACACTTACCTACTTCACTTAAAAATGAATAATAAGAAATACCTACAACTACTGTAATTAATCAAAGTACCTATGCTAATACAAAAAAAACCTTAGATGTTCTAAGTACAGCTGCTATATAATAAAAAAATATAAATCTAAGTGCCTATTTAAACTTAAATACCTAATATTCTAATAGAATTAAACTAAGAAATATGTACCTACCTACCTACAACTTAGGTACAAAAAAAAAAAGAAATGAAAATAAAGCTAAAACACGTGTGCAGTATAGGTAGATAGTAGGCAATATCTACCTATACCTACTTCACTTAAAAATAAATAAAAAATACCTATGAATACTATAATTAATAAAAGTACCTACCTACGCTTTTATCTACTCAATACAAAAAAAATAAACATAAAATGCCCAAAACTAACCTTCAGTAACTAAAAATCTAACAATAATCTAATCTATCTATCTATTATCTGATCTAAAAATCGAATCTAAATCTACTTAAAAAGAAATAAAATAGGAACTATTAATAGTTAAGAATTTAAACAAAACTAAAACTAATTTAGAAAATAACAACAAAAGAAATTAAAATAAACTATTTAAAGACAAAAAGTCGCGCTGATAAGCACGGTTTATAAAATAACAAATATTGTCTGTCAATAAAGTTCAACACTCTGAACGCATCAACAGCCAAATATCGAATGACGCTTGCGAGCCCCGTCGAGCGCGGCAACCGTTACGCAAAAATAATCCTTATAGCTTGATTCACTATTCACGCGCGATGTCTTGTTGGCGTATTTCATGTAAGTAAGTATAAGTTTGGTGTTTCTATACCGATTTCAATGATTCTTTTTTTATTGAATTGGTGCTAATGTTTATTTTTTTTTTTAATTAGGAATGATGGTGAGCATTATTGGTTTTATAAACGTAAAAGTAAACAAATATAATAAGAAATCTCCGAACTGCTAAGCTATCGAGAGTTATGCGTGTTATTGTGAGTTAACTATAAAAGATAGATATATGCTGTCTTGGAATATTTTTCGTGTATTTTTATGTAGAATATTTCCGTTATACATAGTTTCTATGTAGCTCTAACCATTAAGGCTGCACACGCGACGGAAGCTTAAAAAATCAAGCAACTTCTCCCATTTTCTCAACATTTCCTTTCACTGCTCTGCTCCTATTCATTGTAGTGTGATGAAAAGTATACTATTACCTGCCCAGGAGTATAAAGAATAATTGTACTAAGTTTCGTTAAAATCCGTCGAGTAGTTTTTTTTTCTATAAATAACATACAAACAGACAGACAGACAGACAGACAAAAATTTTTTTAACTGCATTTTTGGCATCAGTATCGAACACTAATCACCCCCTGCTACTTATTTTGTAAATATATTTCATGTACAGAATTGACCTCTCTATAAGTATAGATGTACATTAAAGTGTTGAGTTCAGGTCAGTTGTGGCGCAATGGTGTAAACTTGTGACTGTAAACGTGACAATTTGTGGGTTCGACCTCTTAACACGCAATGCCCTAAATTAGGCGGAAAGAAAATCGTTATGAACTTATATTTTTAGTAAATTTCATATACAATGCGAGGCTTGTCGTGGCTCAGCGGCACAAGCGACTGTAAACGACAGGTTGTGGGTTCGATTCTCACTCGAAGAAATTAAATATTTAATGTTTTTATTTCTTCAGATTTCTATGTAAAGAAATCATTCTATGAGCAGTGGCACAGGTTTCATGTATTACGTTGTAAGTGGGAACCTGAATCTCTGGATCTAATTTTTAGTGTCAAATATCGGCGCTGAACGCCGCTCTCTATATTATTACCGGAATGAGAAAATCAAAGTGTCTTATTATCCCGAATGAGAATCAAATTCACAATTATCACACTACAAATGCACTCGTTTCGCGTTTTTAACAATTTTCTGCGTTTTGAACACTGCTATAAAGGCTATGGAAATAGTAGTAAATAGAAATTCTAACAATCGCTTCCTAATCTGAATGAAATATTGTTTGATTGTATGAAATTCTTATAAATATACAATTTCCTAACAGCAATTGACTGAGTGATCGGCTGATATAAACCGTATAGATTAATCATTATTATCTTAACCTAACTGTCAAAATCATGAAAACATATGGAAATCCAAGCAATTTTATGGTAGTAATTACGTCTCAAGCTACATAAAAACTGCATGTTTACTTTAAATCCTGCATATGATTTCCACAATTTGGTAAAGTGTCCTTTTGCGGGTCTAATTTGCAAAGTTCGGATATTACCAAACAGTTTATGATTATATAGATATTATTTGTTGAGAACCTTTTACCTTTTAGTAATATATGTACCTATATGTATATGGAACTGAGTACTCCTGATTAAATAAATAACCTAAGTCTTACAGTATCGTTACTTTGTGAGTTGCGTGAACGATTCTTCTAGTTTTAGGACTATTTTTATTTCAGTTGGATTTAGTTTAACGACAGTTACCTAAGTGTATTTCGTAGAACTACCACTACTTAAATAGGCAGATCTTGAATTTATCTTTACTAAGATCATCGAGGCTTAGTACTACACCGTCTCGTATAAATGAGATGCTAGTGGTTTTGAATCTGTTTAATAAAAGTATTTCGACACTGAACATAGTGTCTGATAATCAATGAGAGTGGTAAGCTGGGAACAGAGTATGTTTACACTAGTTTCAACCTGGGTTTATGTAAATTAAAAAAATCCATTTATAAAGTCAATCTTTTCATTTTCTTTTGTGTGTATTCACTGAAGTATTTTGATTATTGTCTAATGTCAACCTTAATTGCAGAATTTTTTTAATATTGTTAGGACTTAGCTAACATTGGGCAGGTCTAATATTAATTTGATACACTTTAATTTGATGATAAAATATAAAATATTAATAGAGCCTATGTTATTAATAATTAAAGCAGCTTTCAAAATTAAGATTTCATGTTACTGATAGTATGAAGCATCAAATTCAGCGATAAAATTACTTTGTACCTTGAGATAATCAAACTGGGCACCTGGGCCCGGCATTACTCAATGCGAAACGTAGTGGTCAAAGCCACTATTTTACCCCGGTTTTAAAATAAGAGCTATACATACGGCGGTTTACGTTTCGTAGTTCATACAAACGAAGTTCCCTGTAACAACATGTCTAAGATAAATTCAAATTAGCAAACTTACGAATGCGCAACCCAAGTTTATACCTCTCATTACTTCTACTGCATTATTGCATATGCATTATTACAATATGCATTATTGTTTATACATAACTAATAATGCATATTGTATCGTTGTACGTTCACTCTTGTAGTAACTTATTGGTGGATGAGAACATATAAAATAGAAGATGACAGAGGTAAATATATAAACGACACTTTGGTATATTGAAATACAACACATGTAATTTACAAACGATTCGAAAAACGTACACAAGAAGGAGAAACAAGATCAAAGTTATTGAAGTAAACACATTTCTCAAAATTACATTATCTTCAATATTTCAAATACTGTATAGACTGTATCTGTTAGTATCAAATCAGTACCTATCAGTTTTAAAACTCAAGACGTTCAAAAAGATCCTGGTGATAAGACGTTTTTTGAAAAATGAGTTTTAATGTAGTTTATGTTTCAAGTAACCATAAAAGGAAGTGACCGGGGTGTTTGATATTAGCTTCTATTTGTACTTTAAAGTTATCTTAGAACTAAATGGTCTTGACAGACAGCCGGCAGAGTGATCCTGTAAATATTCATTTTTTTTTCTTTTGAGATACAGAATGCTAAAAATATACAAAGTCTTTAAAGTTTTCTAAAAACAATGTATTTTTTATCGCAACAATAACTAATAGCATAGTGCAATATTTTGTTCCAAATTTTTATCTCAATTTCAAGGCATTACTTAATGAATAGGTACCTATTATTGCTTCTATTCGTCTGCATAGCTGTCTTCGTTTGGTTTAGTTTTAGCCGTGTGATTCCGGCTTAGAATAGGATCACCCTGGTACTGATGGTGTCGTAAGAGGCGACTAAAGTCCGTGTGGTAGAGTCCCGTTGCCAGTAATGGCAACATGCATGGGCAGACTCGACCGGATTATTACCACCCCCGGCATTTAAGACCGGTGTTAAGTAGTGGCTTTGGCCACTGTGTTTCGCATTAGGTAATGCCGGGCCCCGGTGCCCATCCAATTTATAGGTCGGCAACGCTCTTGTAGCTCCTTTGGAGTTACTCGGGGCCGTGGGCGACGGTGATCACTTACTACATAACATATTATTTTTGCCAAACTCAATTTTTTTAAATTTTAAAAAGCGTATAAATATTTTGAACGAAGCAGGATTTGAACCCGCGCCTCTGGAATACCGTTCCAGCGCTCTGACCAACTAAGCCCTTCGTTCTCACCGAGCTCCGTCGAAATTCTTATACGCTTGTTACAACTTATTTATGTTGTTAACATCTCTGTAGGGAGATTTTTACAAATTTCCGCTACCCAAAGACAACTCGTAAGAGTTTTTAAATTTAAGTTTAGTATTTTCTGTCCTAAGTGTGGAATAACACTTTAAAACATAGTAAAAATATTAAAATAAATAGTATTCTCTCTTGCCAAACGATAATTCTTACGAGTTGTCTTTGGGTTGCGGAAATTTGTAAAAATCTCCCTACAGAGATGCTAACATCATAAATAAGTTGTAACAAGCTTATAAGAATTTCGACGGAGCTTGGTGTGAACAAATGGCTTAGTTGGTCAGAGCCCTCGAACGGTTTTCTACAGGCGCGGGTTCACGCTTTTTAAATATAAGTTTAGTATTTTCTGTCCTAAGTGTGGAATAACACTTTAAAACATAGTAAAAACCTAGTGCTAAGACACTCCGTTTTACTTCCGTTCCCCACTTTCCGCCGAATTTGACGCATTGCGTGTTGAGTGGCGGAATTCAACGTTGTGCTTTACCTTGTGCCAGAGTGAGAAATGAAAACATTTTTTTTTTTTTTTTTTTTTCATGCGGTCAGCCATGTTGGCTATAAACAGATGTGATGGAGGAAGTTTCATAATAAGGTGCTAATCCCAGCGGAGTGCAGCTCTTTTATTTGAATAGTCAGTCTATATTTGCTGACTATCACCGTCAAAGATATCTCGTCGCTTTTTTAGCCGGCGGATTGTTTCTGGGATTGTCAGTTGTACTTCTAATTGATTAGGATGTTTTAACAGTCTTGCTTTATATTTGTTATTGAAATAAGTAATCTCTTCTTTGCTAGTCGGTACATTGAGATATTTGTAAAGCTCAGTTGTTTTGAGGAACCATGGTGCATCAGATATCTTTCTCAGTATGCTATTCTGCACCCTTTGTATTATCATAAGGTTGGAGTCTCTGGCAGCACCCCATAGTTGTATACCATATGTCCACGTCGGTTTTATAATAGTTTTGTAGATAAGAAGTTTATTATCTATCGTAAGTTTTGAGTTTCTACCCGTCAACCAATGAAGACATCTGTGCTTTAGGATAGTCTCATCTCTCTTAGTTTTTATGTGTTTCAGCCATGTGAGTCTCCGGTCCAGGTGCATGCCTAAATATTTCACGGAGTCTTGGTGTGGGAGTTGTGTATTGTGTAGGGTGACAGGTGAACAGTCCTCATTGCGGAGTGTAAATGTGCCATGAACCGATTTTCTTGTGTTGACCACAATTCTCCACTTAGCTAGCCATTTCTCAATTTCATTAAGACTTTTCTGTAGCATCCGTGATGCTTCGACTGGACATTTATTCGAGGCCAGGAGAGCAGTGTCGTCGGCAAAAGTGGCAATCGTTACCTTATCTGATTGGGGTAAGTCACATGTAAACAATGTGTACAAGGTTGGTCCAAGGACAGAGCCTTGTGGCACTCCTGCAGTTATTTCATGAAACCCTGACGTTGAGTTATTTTCTTTAACTTGAAATATTCTATTAGAAATGTATGACTTTAAGATGCTGAAGAATGGATATGGTAAGAAGGATTTTATTTTATACAATAGTCCCTTGTGCCACACTCTATCAAAAGCTTGCTCAATGTCCAGGAATGCCGATGAACAGTGCTCTTTTTGTTCGAATGACTTTCTAATTTGTCTGCATACCCTGTGTACCTGTTCAATGGTTGAGTGTTCTTGCCGAAAGCCAAATTGGTGATTAGGAACAATTGATTTCTCTCCTATCGCACTGTTAAGCCTCTTGAGTAGACATCTCTCGAAGATTTTGGACATAATAGGCAGCAAGCTTATCGGTCTGTATGAGGTCATTACATGAGGAGGCTTTCCCGGTTTATGGACCATCAATATTTGAGAGACTTTCCACAAGTCGGGGAAGTATCCTATTCTCAACATGGAGTTAAAAAGTATGGTCAGGTACACTAAAGCTTTGCGTGGTAATTGTTCAAGAACCTTCTTGTCGATAAGATCAAACCCAGGTGCCTTGTTATTTTCCAGCGAGCTGATATTTCTAGCGACCTCCTTCGGTGTCACTAGTTTTAAAGGAAGACCTATTTGAAGATCCTGATCGAGGACTGAGTCTATGTCTGATTCATCTGCATTCGGTACAGCTTTGTTAGGCTTGAAGATTTGGCTCAGGTGTTTTGCAAATTCTTCTACCTTAGCCTGTTCAGACCTTATCCATTCTCCACTTTGAATCCGAATTGGTGGCTTGTGGTCTATTGGTGTTTCTGCATGCTTTCCATAACGAGTAATTTGTTGTTCTCGTTGCTGTAAGGCCCTCCAGGTAGGTTTGCAACGGTCTATCATTGGCTTCGGTGATTAGGGTCTTCAGTTCTTTGGCAGCTCTGTTGAGTGCTGTTTTGTCACTTGGATGCCTACTGGTATGCCACACTCTTCGTAATCTCCTTTTATTCCGAATTTTTAATCGTATACTCTCCGAGTAGACTTTACATTGCGGTGGGCGCTCTCTAACTACTGGAGTGCACATCCAGCAACATTCCTGTATCATTGTAGTAATAAACTTTGCAGCTTCATCAAGTTCTGACTCAGTTTTTAGAGCTATTTGTAGATCGAGCCTTTTGTGTAGTAGCTCCTAAAAGGAGACCCAGTCTGTATTTTTATTATATAGCTTTGAAGTCTTGGCAAAGTTAACTACTGTTGATCCAATGGTTAATATTACAGGCACATGATTAGTATCTGCGTCTAGGCAAGTTTCTATAATGTGGAATAATCTCGATAGGCCCTTCACTATAAAGAAGTCTATGACGTCAGGTAATTTGTTTGGATCACTAGGCCAGTTAGTGGGCTCTGGTGTGGAGATTGAAGTTAAGTTATTTTTATCTAGACTTTTCTTGAGTTGTCTGCCTCGTGTATTAGTTAATCTTGAGCCCCAGTGTAAATTTTTTGCATTCCAGTCTCCTCCTACAATAAAGCGTGGACACAGGCTATTGAATAGGTCTTCATATAGCTCCTCTGTTAATTTGTGTTTCGGACTACAGTAGACAGCTGAAACATTAATTGTTCCATTTCGATCGTCTATTTCGACAGAGGCTGCTTGTATGTGTGGGGTTTTAAACTGGGGCTGCTCACTGTGTTTTATGTTTGCTCTCACTATTACCGCCGCTCCAGCATGTGCAGTCCCATCCGGATGATTTGTGGCATAGATGTCATAATTTTTAATCTTGACACTGCTGTTTGCTTTGAAGTGTGTTTCAGATACTAATAATACATCAATATTATGAGTCTGCAATAAGATTTCAACTTCATCTTTGTTGGGTGACAGACCGTCTATGTTCCATGCTGCTATCTTGAGGGAAGTCATCGTGGAAGTTTAGAGACCAGTGTTGATATGAGACTAATTAGTGTACTCATTTGTTGAAGGATTAAGTCCATTTTTTCAGTTTGTTTGATAAATATATCTTCTATTGTCTTATTAACCATATGCATGTCTTCGTAGTTGCCGTTCATACGGGTGTTTTTGTTTGCTTTCAATACTTCAGCGTAAACCTGACGCTCTTGATTGTCGGTTGATGGTGGTAGTTTTGATGTTGGAGTATAAATTGATTTCTCGTTTACTCTTTGTTTTGGGTTTATATGTTTAGCATTTTTTCTGGCTAATATTTCCTTATACACTTCGCAACCTTTATAATTCGCCGGATGAGCACCAAGACATAGAGCGCATTTAGCTGGGGAGTTACGATCTATTTTTGGACAATCCGCCGTTTTGTGAGGTTGCGCACATTTCACACAACGATATGGTCTCATGCAATAGTTTTTGGTGTGGCCATATTGCTGGCACCTCTGACATTGGACTACTGAATTGCGTTTTTTTAGATCCTCTACGATGACAGACTGGTGATATATAATACTTAATAATTTTAGCTGCTTTGTTGTTCGGACCTTGAGCCAGATTTGCGAAAAACTTGGAGGTTGGTTTTTTATCAGGGCCATACTTGACACTTATAATTTCCCCGACTACGATATTGCCTGAGCCTTGCAATGTTTCTTTTATTGCGCTTATTGGCGTCGTGTGGTGTAAATTTTTAATTACAATTGTATACGATCGTGCTTCTTTCCTGATGAATGTATGCCCTATCAGGCCTTGAGTTCTTACAGCTTCTATAACAGACTGGTATATTTCAACAGTGGTACAACTGATCCGTAGTTGGTTTCGGTTGATGACCTTGTATTTAAACTCAGTTTTGTTTACAGCACTACCTAAGACTTCAGTGAGTTTATTAACGTCTTCTATGCCATAGAGAATTATTGGAGGTGGTTTATGTATTTTTTGAGGGAGCTCACCGTCTTCTTCGATTTGTTTTTGATCTGTCGGGAGTTCACTGAATCTGTTTGTGACACTAATTTTTTCAGGGGACGGAGGAGATACTTTTTTCCTTTTGTTGCCTCGTAAAGTCGGCACTCTTTGCCACGGTGGTGGTAAGTTCTTTGAAATTTGGCCCGAATTACGAGCTGCATCATCAGTCATGTTAGTTAAACGACTTTCAGAGTCATGGTCTGGTTCCAGCCCGCTTAGAGAAGAGGATCGACGCCGGGTAAAAAGTGCTGGATGAAAAATTTGTTGGACTAGTGCTTTTTCTTGATTTTGGGTTTGAGATTCATTTTGGTTTCTTATTTCTTTCATTTTGGTTCCCACGAGTAGGGTCGATTTAAAAGGTCGCTCACAGGGTAACGCCCATTCCTGAGAGAAGGCGAAAATCAACGATGTTTGCCAGGTCCATCGAGGTTGGCGCTGGAGACTGAGTTCCCCTCAGCCATACAGCCTCTTGGCGCGTTTCCCACCGTAGGCTTGGGGTAATTTTTTTCCAGAGGTTGTCTTCCTCGCGACTCGGGCAATAAAGCCAAGGCCACCGGACCTGCGAGACATGACCACAGGTTTACGGTTTGTGTTGGTCATTTCCTACCACCACTGAGATGTACGTTTCACGTACATTTTGTCAGGTTAAATAACCGCCGCCTGAGACTCGGCGTTGTCACTCAATTAGCGCCACCCGGGGAGCACGTGTAGGGTAACAAAGGGCAATTTCCTACGGACGTGAGTGACTATACCCCCCGAAAACATTAAATAATAAATATTTCATTTCCTCAAGTGAGGATCGAACCCACAACCTGTGGGTTACAGTCATACGCTTGTGCCGTTGCACCACGACAGACCTCAAATAAAAAATATTAAAAAGAACTATGTTCTATATATTTAAAAAAAATTTATGTTCTAAATGTTAAAAAAAATCAAATATGAAATATTTAAAAATCATGTCAACTTTTTAAATTATATAAACTTTTATTAAACCTTTAAAATTAAATTTACATTAATATGATTAATTAAAAATAATATGAAAGCGTAGATTATCTTACATGATATCTATAATTTTTTACTGAAAATTGGTGTTTACGTTAAAACTTAGCAATGTTACGTCGTCTGTCGCTATCATTACATATCTGTAACCTCATTAAGTATGTTTATAAAATATTTTCTTTACACGCAATTAAATATATTTATAAAATATTTTCTTTACATGTAATATAGAAAAGATAATAAAAGTCAGCGTTAACTAAGTTACTCTAAGTAGCAAACGTAGCTAGTTGAAAACTTTTATTGCACAGCAGATAACTTGTTCAGAACTAAATATTGTCGCCTTGAGAATGTATCTAATATTACCGTTAGATATTTATGAAATCGCGCGCTCTGAGTTATAATTATTTATTTACTATTGTGAGAATCGAACCTACATTGTTTAACTTAACTAAGAACTGATACCCGAACCATAGATAGACCGTAATGAAAAAATCTATAAAAAATTAATCATAACTAAAAAATATAAATCAAAAAGTTAAATTAAATTTGAAAATATTCAAAATTAAATTCAAAATTTAAAGGTTTTTTTTATATAAAATGCACTATTACTGAACATGTTGTAACCGACACGTACGCCGTACACACTTGCCTAGTCACTTCACTAGTGTGTTCTAAAGATATTATTCATGTTAACGCATGAATAATACCTTTAGAACACGTAGCATCTGACATTTTAGAAGTTGCTGATCTAGATGCATATAAAAGTAAGAAATATATGTTTTTTTTTATTTATTGTTTTTTTATGTATGTCAAATGAAATGGTAATTATTCCAAAAACAACGTAGATACAAAGCCTAAAAAATATAAAAACTTATATTTATCTAAAATAAAATATCGTGCAATAATATCGATGGTTTCTGTAGGTCGATGAGACTGTAGTTGACCTGTTGCCCTATTTTACGAACAATATTTTTTATTAAGGGCAAATGGTCGTCTTCAATTATCATAACTGAAAGGACATTATTAACTGAACTGTTAAAGTTATACAAACTTTCCAAAAAGTATAAAGTATACGTTCAAATACGATATGAAGTAAATATTTGTAGATTTTCGCTTAAAAAGAAATTAAAATTACTTCTTTCGTATGTTATCATTTCTTTTGAATTTTGTATAAAAAATAAACGATAAACGAAACTATACAATAATAAGATAATCAATGTTTCTTTTCGTCTATTCTCTATTATTCGACTGTTAAAGAAATAATGTGTAGTTTATGCCTAAATTGTACAATATATAATCCAATAAATATATATTTTAATAATATTCATATTAGACTGTTTCATACATTCTAACATGAATATTATTAAAATTTAATTCTGAATATTATTAAAATTTAATTCTTTAAAGGTTTCTTGCTCAAAGCTCAAAGACAAACTTTCCTCATAGAACACGTTTGATAACGGACAGCTTACTAAACTGTAAGACAGATCAATCGAACGATTGGTTTACGAAGCCTGCTGTATTCCGCATATGTAAACTAAGGTCACTTTGTTCCCTATTTTCTACTATTAGATACATTACGTGTTGAGTGGCAGATCTCAAATGATTTGAGCATAAAAATTGTATTTTTATGCCTCAACAAACTCGATGGTTCATGCCAACTGTATTCGATAGTACTAGTTACAAGCTCACTTATGAAATACCATAACCATATATAACTAAGTAGATTGAGTACATATCCCTTTTCAGTCTTTGTAAATACCCAAATAACAAAGGCACAGCTTTAAATGCAATATTGATCAGATCAGTAATACTCATTCAATACGTCACAATAATATATTTGAATAGAAACGTCAAACATAAAGTGACAAATGTATTTATTATTAAACATTCTGTAGGTGACAAAGCACCGGTACGTTTACATGAAAATATGTTAACAGGTGAGAGGCGTAAACGGAAATGCTTTTATTTGGGGCAGGTGTATTTCTATTATGGTGAAAGCCAGTTTAATATCGGTTATATTTTTAATCGACTTTTGTAAATTTTCCTTGAGGGTTTTAATGAAAGATTATACCTAAATACTTTTTATAGTACTGTATTTTTTATTAAATAAAGCTATATGTGGCCTGTCGTGGCGCAGGGGCACAAGCGTGCGACTGTAAATGCAATAGGTAGTTGGTCCGATCAACTTCGAGGAAATTAAATATTTAATATTTTCATTTCGTCACTCTGGTAGACAAAGGGCGGCGTTGAATTTCGTCGTTCAACACGCGATAGCTTAAATTTACCGGAAAGTGAATAACGGAAAGAAGTATTATAACACTAGGCTCCCGAGTTCCCTCTACCTATCTTAAAATGTGCAGGATTAAGTTAAAAAATATGATTACACCTAAATACTTTAGTACTACAATGTCTATATTTTATATTTATAAACCCCGCGTGTTCATGTTAAACAGAAACAAATATATTTATTATGTACTGATTATTATAAAAAAATAGAGCTTACTTATACAAATTTAAATTTACCTACTTTACAAATGAATGTTGAATTCCTATTCTGCTATAAATAATTTATCTCTCAATATTTACTCAATACAATCATATAAATCTTTAGTGTACAATAAAAACTACTACAACCTTTATTTCACTCGTGGCCACTTTTTACTTCATACATTTCTTCCTTAATGTGTAATTTTACAAGTAAGATGCACTTTCACCGCGCTCCTAACAGCTGCAGCGTAAATTTATTTCTACATCTGTTTGTAAATTATAAGAATTGCTGCAAAGTTTTAGTAGATTTCGAGCGAAAATTTTTATCTCCATAAGCTTTATCAACATGTGTTTTACAAAATATGTATAACATAATTGAACACGAATCGTTAGTAGTATATGTATTTAATAATCACCATATTCAAATATACCTTAAAGTAGTTAATATATCACATTATTTAAGGCCTGTGGTGGCGCAGGGGCATATACGAACAGTATAAAAACGATAAGTTGTGGATCAAAACCACATCCTCACTCGAGGAAATGCAATATTTAGTATTTTCAAATTTGATATCTAATGTTTCCATTTCTCCGCTCTGCTAAAAGGGTAAAACTCGGATCAACTGGTATAAACCAATAAGTCAAGTCAAGTAAACCAAAACGTGAATAGACTCCTTAATCAATTGTATAAGTTGCTTTAGATAATTTTCACGATAACCAACAGAATATCGGAGAAAGTAGGTCGAAACGAGAAACAGAAATGTATGCGAGATGAAAAGCTACTTGGATTTAACCTAACCATATATGTATGTATATTCATGTTCATATTTTAGGTCAAGAAAGATTTCATAAAAATAAATGTAATGTTTTCTTTTGTTGTGGCGTTATAGTATTTAAGCAATTCACAAGTTTAAGTGCGTTTTACTCACTTAGCATACATTATAAAGAACGCCTATTTTGTCTACTGATTTATTATAAAATAATGAACACACAGCCTTGAGGCCTATTGTGGAGCAGGGGAACAAGCGTGTGACTGCAAACGTGAAAGATGTGAGTTCGATGCAAATTCGAGAAATTGAAATATTTAATACTTAATTTTTAATAACTATAGTAACAAGTCAAAGCGCGGCATTAAGTTACACCATTTAACACGCAATGCCTAAAATTCGGAACGTAGTAACAGAACGGAGTGTCTTAATACTGGGTTCCCAAGTTCCCTCTGCCTACTCTGGTATGTTCTAGATATAGCGTGAATCTGATTATAAAAACCCTTATTTTGTCTAACCAGCAAATGTGTTATACCACCAAACAAGCTAGTGTGTTTACAGTAAAATAATATAGGTATTTTTTTTTCAGCTTCACGCTGTATCCCGCACGAAGCAGGGTATGTAGAGGGGACCTGGGAACCTAGTGCTAAGATACTCCGTTCCAATTTCGTTCCCCACTTTCCTCCGAATTTGAGGCATTTCGTGTTGAGTGGAGGAACTCAACGCCGCGCTTTGCCTTATTACCAGAGCGAAGAAATGAAACATTAAATATTTAAATTGAAAATATTAAATATTTCATTTCCTCGATTGAGGATCGAAACAGAGATCGGGAATCGTCACAGTCACACGCTTGTGCCGCTGCGCCACGACAGGCCTCAAATATATGTATTTACTTAACAAAATATATTTTCTCCTATATCAACAATAGTTTGATAATTGAACTTGAAATTATTTCAATATTTGAAGTCATGGTCAAAGGAAAGGCTTGCACAAAAAGTAATTTATATATTTTTCGTTACGCTATACCTCCTTGATAGAAGGGTAATCAAATACACAAAAGGATCCTTATACTTACAATATGTATACAAAACTTATTTTTTTTTTAAATAAATGAGATTGATTTCACATACTTCCGTTCCCCATATATACCCCTTTGGCTTTTAGTATCCTAATCTACGTACGTATCCTACCCTAGCAGACTATGTATAAATCATGCCAATATAATAGAATAACCAATAACAAAACGGCGCACTGAGTGCTTAATTGAGCAATTAGCATTAGTACCATCTAACTGTTAAAATAAGCCAATTTAATATACCACTATCGATTTAAGCACTTACGATATGTCTATGTACAACGTTGTAAAGACGGTTATCACAGGTTGATATTCCGTGTATATGACTATGCCTATGGGACAACGTCTGACTGTGAAGGTAGTGAGTTCGATCCTCGTTGAGGAGAAAGTGCATTTCCAACAGTGGGGATCCCCATTTATATTTTCCAGAACCACGGAGTAAAAAGGAGAACTATAGTATCAAAAAAATCTATTTTTTACTTTCCGTTTAAATGCATATTAAGTGGCGGAACTCAACACTGCGCTTTGCATTGCCGAAGTGGACGAACGAAAATACAATATAACTTTCTCACAAACGAACTGAAACGATTGAAGCTTAACGTAGCAAACGTAAATTACGTTTTAACAGTGTCCCCATTACGGGCATCGGCTTAATTGAAGACAAATGTTTTAAACGTTTTGTAGATTGTTTTTGTTTCATTATGTTTTACTTTGGATGTACTTTTTAAACGTGTTAATATAACTGCAAATACGTATAAATTAATGAGGTATGTGAAGTTTTTACTCTTCAAGCCGTCGTAGCGCAATGAAACATTGAGTGATAGTTAACTTTCCCTCTCTCTTATGGGAAAAATATTTAAATAATTTTCATTTTCCCGCTCTCAAAAACTTCGGTAAGCCCTACAATTTTATATGAAATTCGGTGGAAAATGGGCCTCGGAGTGTCTAGACTCTAGGTTTCGTCTACCTACAGTTGACGCTGTTTTCTTTTAAACATTTTTTATTGATTTTAGATAGGATTTGCTTATGTTCAAGATTCTTTCCAGGGCCCTGGCCTTTAGTGGCTTTAAATGTGATATGAAATTTGGGTCGTATTCAGTTTAAAATGTTTATTTATAGGTTTCATTTTTTTTCAAATTCATAAGACCATATAATGTATAAAAAATATACAAAATTTACTTGACTTGATTTAATTTTCATTTCAGCCTTTTGAATACAATCGAAATCATTTAGACTTTAATTATCACAACAACAATTAAAGAGTGACCACGCGGCTCCCTTTAAAACGAAGTTTGATGAACTTTCTCAGTTAAACCCGATATTGTGAGTGAAATTACGGTGCTTAACGCCATTCGTAATATTAAAAGAATAGAAAACTATAAATAAACTAAATAAATCCATGAATTCTACCTTAAAACCATCTGGTACAGTCAGACACCACAGTTTAACCACGATAATATTTGTAGGGAAAATAAGTTTTAATACTTTAATGTAGCCGTATAACATTTATCACTTACATACAATACTACTAATATACTTTCTTAATATAAAGAGTAGGTCTTTATATTAAAAAAGGATTTGATAAACTTGCATTTATTTCTACTCATAGAAATATATTTATACAAATTTATCTCAGGTAACAATGTGAACGTTGATGCTGATCGTGCCTTGTTATCTCTAGTACCACGTTCTCGCTTATACGCTTGGCTTAGGCGGAACGTGACATTGAGTCATTTTTTTTCATGTGTGCAGCGAGCGTTCATTGATTTTAATAAAAAAAAGAACAAATATTTACAAAAGTATCCCAGTAGCATAGCTTCATATGCTGCGTCGTTCATATTGTCATCGATACGTTTTTTAAAAAATATTCTTTAAAATGTGTTTTAGCGCTATAAAATATTAAAAAAGTATGATGATACTGCGAGAAATACGAAGGTAAAAGATATTATGTTTCTAATTTGCATTTAAAATCCAAAGGCCTTTTTTGACGGTGTCAGATACGGCGCGAGTTTTCTTGTTGATGACACTTTTATTACATCTAAGACTCACCCTTTTGTAACATAATATTATCGAATTATTCACAGCTAACGTATATTTTGTTTACATAATTATATATATATATTTTTTATTTTGATGTTCTTGTGTCGTCACAACTTCGTAGTTATCTCTAATCTCGTAACAATTTTTTGAACGTTTTCTAAATAAGTATTTTTAAATCCTTAATGTAAATTTATGGATGAATAAAAATAACATTCGACCTTGCCTATGGTAGCTAGATTTGTAAAAAAAATTCTTTACAGAGATGCTAACAATATAAATAAATAATGAGGCCTGTCGTGGTGCAGCGGCACAAGCATGTGACTCTAACCGACAGGTTCTGGGTTCGATCCCCACTCGAGGAAATGAAATATTTAATATTTTCAATTATTATGTGTTTTAAATAAGCATATAGAGGTTTTTTATTGTTTATTTATATCAAAAAAATCATAATAAGCAACCTTTACATGTTTATTTTTAACCAACAATATTTCGCTGAAATGGAAATACAATGTAAGCATACAAAGGGGAAAGGGCGTATTGTGACGTAGTCGCTAAGCAAAATTTATTGAAATTCAAGCAATATAAAGGGGTAAACTTGGATATAAAAGCAAAAGGTATGGAAAATGGTAATCTCACAGCGTAACATTTCTCTAAAACATACCGACGTACTTACTATAGAGGTGGCGTATCGCATTGTAAGCTGTACGGTCGTAGGATCGATCCCCACTCGGGGGTACCAATAATTAACAAAAGGCCTATCTTCTCTTTTTATTTTAAATTGTTCTTCTTATACATGTATATTGATGAAAATGATTCGTGTCGAATACAAAAGTTGTGGCGACATACATAAAAATTTCCGTCGATTTGTGCAAGCATAAAGAAAAGTTTGAGGACTCTCCATTTCCATTTTATCACATTTTTAGCCATTTTTTTTCACATTTCGTCTTCTTACTTACGCCGTAGTGAAAACCGATATCTAATATAATCACGTCTAATGCGACTGCACAGCTCAAATATACACAAATATCAATTGTCAAATTATATAGCTTAATAGATTAAAATAATAATCTCAATTAATTGATCCAAAATGTTTGACATTTAATATACTATCTACTAATGGTTAAATTAGAATATTTTATTTTACTAAACATTATCAGCTCTGTATAGAGCAGTGGTCTGCTTTTACTGTATAGACCTAAATATATAACGCGTGAGTGTGCGTTATCGAGACGTCTTCGATATGATGTGTCTTATGGAATGGGAATGTCGGATACCGTTACTTTGGTAATGTATACTCGTAATAAATCTGTAACTGATCAATATCTGTATATGGAAGATATATTAATAAAATGTTATAATATATTATGACATGAACCATACATAATAGTTATCTTTTTTTTTTCAATTTATTTGTCAGTGCGTTTGTTCGCGCTTATCTCAGAAACGGCTAGCCTAATTTAAAGAATTACAGTATTCACTATTAAATTCAGGCAACCTTCTCTCTACATTTGTTTTATTTACATTGGTTAGTAAATAATAAAAGTTGTGTTAATTTAAAATATCTTCTTATTTCGATAAAATTTCTACAAATTTTTTAGATGAAGTTTTAGTTTTCAATGTATGTTGTCTTAAAAATTTAACTAACATCAAAATAAAAATAGTGAAAAATAGTCTAATGGCCGGGTGGCCATTATATACTTTGAAACTCACATATTTTCTTATATAGTTCGGTGGTAGAGAGAACTTATTTTAAGACACTCAGTTCTCCGCTTCTTGAATATGAAATATCACTGCAATATATTTATAAATGCAGAGAAAAAATAATAAAAAATTATACGCATTTAAAAAAATAGGACAACATCTGGATATACACAACTTAAAAAAAAACCTATTTGTAAAAGTAAAAATGCACCTTATCCTATTTTTTTTTGTTTTCAAATTGTTTTTTTTATTCTATTCAAGTTTGTCTTTGCGGCTTAATAGTTATAAAAATGTAATAAGTATAAAAACAAACATTTTTGTAACGTTAAGAAGAGACCGGTCTCGTTACGCTGCTTGTTACTAGTGGAAAGAAATAAAAGGTGTTGCCAATCAAAGGGCGGCGCTTAGTTTTGCGACTGAACATGTAATATTTGGCAAGTTGGATGATGACTGGGGCACAGGAGTAGAGTGTTTCCGTCTGCCTATAATGCTATATTTAGTGAAGCCAGAAAATGTTTTCCCAAAAAATATAGTCAAAATATAGTGATTATTTTAATCAAATTAATAACCTATTTTACAAATACTGGCGTGTTTTCCGATTTACCCTAATATTAATTAAGCACTTCAACAACTACAGGTGTTCCGTTCCATCAGTGACATAGACTACGAATGTATTGTAGAAGTTGTGACGTCAACAAACCAGTACTTGTTGGTAGTCGTGCGTTATCCCGACACAGTGGCTTCTAACTGTGCCGTTAACAGAGACGCTGTAACTGTACTGAAAAAATTAAGGTAGTTTATACAATGCAATTCTTTGAATGTAGTTAATATAAAACTTACATACTACAAATAAATAAATAAGGCTTATGTGGCGCAGTGAGGCAGTGTGTAAACGTAACCGCGACCGTTGTGGATACAAGTCCTATTCAGGGAAATTGACGCAGCGTTACATGCGTGCAAGCGTCATTGGTTGTGAGCCCAAGGTTGTGAGTTCGATTCCCACTTGAGGAAAAGAAATCTTGAAATATTTTCTAATTAAATATCTTATGTTTTCATTAGTAACAAGATAAAGAGCGGCATTGAGTTCCGCCAGTTAACACGCAATGTGTCTTAGCACTACTCAGCTTCACGCTGTATCCCGCACATGGCAGTGTAGGCAGAGGGAACTTGCTAACCTATTTAACACTAGGTTCCACTTCCGCTTCGCACTTTCCACCAAATTAGAGGCATTACGTGTGGAGTGGCGGGAATCAACGCCGCGTTTTGTTTGTGCCAGAGCAAAAAAATGAAAACATTACATATATAAATTGAAAATATTAAATCTTTCATTTCTTCGAGTAGGCCTCGAACCCATAATTTGTCGGTTACAATCACACGCTGCACTAAGACAGGCCTTATGGCTGTTATCGCTTAATTTAATATTACCAAGCAGAAAGTTAAGAAAGGTTATAGATATTTCTTAATACTCCATTCCTTTGGCCGACCATTTTTTAGGCTACAGTCGGAACTAAAACGAGAAGCCAAGAACTCCTCCATTTGTATATTAAGTGCTTATACCCTACAATACAAAAAATGAAAATAATGGCATACCACGCTCTTAGCGATTTTACTACAACACTTCCAAAGTAAAAATAAAATTATTTATTATACAATCCCCTACAGATGTATCCGAATTTGTGATTTAGTCGATCGAGATATATATTCGCCTTATTTCATTTTTAATGTGCGAGAACGATTACGTTTTCTGTTCAGAAGTAATAGCAGTATCAACACTGACATAAATGTAAGTATTCGCCAACAGTGATATCTAATTTTAGTTCATATTAAATTACATATTATAAATAAAGAAATCTATACATATAATAAATCTGTAGAAAAGTAATTTTTGTACATTGAAGAAATTGAAAAAAAAAAATAGCCAGCGCGTGAAAAGATAAGTAACAGAACCCATTTCCATCATTTTTGAAATTTTTGTCTGTTTGTCTGTTTGTCTGTTTGTATGTTTGTTTGTGCGCACATCACATAAAATCTACGAATTCAATGCAGACAATGTTTATATATAAAAAATATACGCAACTTGAGGTATAACTTAGTCTTTGTTTCATCAAAATCGGTTCACTCTATCAAAAGATATGATTAATTTAGTGAGTTCAAGAAGTAAAATATTACGTTACGCAAATCAGTATAGATAGTACTTGCAACGACATCTATACTAATATTATAAAGCTGAAGAGTTGTTTGTTTGCTTGAACGCGCTAAGCTTAGGAACTACTGGTCCGATTTGAAAAATTCTTTCAGTATTATATTGCATATTTATCAAGGAAGGCTATAGGCTATACATCATCACGCATAGACCAATAGGACCGGAGCACCAATTAAGAATATTTCTAAATCGGGTTTTTTTTTTCCTAATTGAGAGTTTCCGCTGCGTGCGTTGTGTTAACGGTTAAGGTTTCGCAAAAATCATGTATGATGGGAATGTTCTCCTTTTAAAGTTTTTTAAAAAAGTCCGCGACTGGATATATCTATCTTTTTAGGTTAGCTTTTTATGCTAACTAATTTGTTCTAAAATAATACATTATTTGCGAAGGTGTTTTTATAAACAATTCTTATTATTGTTTTACATGTCATTTTTAATAATAATAATAATTATTATATTTTTTTTTTATTTTCTTTTATTATTTTATAGTTATTTATCTAGTTAGCTTTTACATAGATCATAATATTATTATCTTTTTCTGTTTCATATAGTTTCATGTTTTTATTTAAACTTATTTGTGTTTTTCATGGTATCACTATACTACTTTGTTTGTTTAATGTTATTTATATACGAGTAAATATGTATAGGAGTGAATGTGTATACATACACATCTACTGTCTTTGTAACTAGCGGGTGGTATAGCAAATTGAAAAGTCAAAAACATATTTTTCTTTTCTTAGTAGTTGTTTATTTGTATACTAACTTATTTAATAAGCACTTATATATATTTATTTATTTTATTTATTGGTGTAGTTTATATACATATATAGCTTGTCTTATTTATTTATTTTTAATTTTTACTTTTCTATTTGTTTTTTATTTCTCAAGCTTATAACGGCAATCAATAATGTTAATGCTGACGACAGTTTTCTTTCCATTTCGACTATTTCTGATGGATTGAGCAGTAATGACAGTTTTCTCAGCAATCCTACGCTAAGTGAAACATTAGATTTTACTTTCTCACATATGTTGAAAAATTTTAATATAATTCATTTGAACGCACAAAGTATTCCTGCACACGTTCCAGATTTCTTGTCTTCTTTTAGTAAAAAAAATGTCGATGCCATTTTAGTGTCGGAGACTTGGTTGAAGCCTTGTCTGCCTTCGGTTTCTTATTCTCTTCCAGGGTTTCACTTGATCCGTAACGATCGCATAGGCCGAGTGGGAGGTGGCGTTGCCATTTACCTACGCTCACATATTCCTTATAGATTAGTAGACTTTTCTAAAAGTGATCTAAGCACAGGAGCAGAATACCTTTTAATTGAGGTCTGTTTTACTAATACCAAAATCCTTCTTGGTGTTTTTTTATAATCCTAGCCTTGCGATCGATTACTTCTTATCATTTGAGACCTTGTTAGAGAGTTATAATCCTTTCTACAATCACACTATTATAATGGGCGACCTTAACACTTGTATTTTGGAAAACAATCACCGATCGTCCCGCTTAAAGTCTTTAGTAAACGGTGTAATATGTAAGCTAATTTACATATACTTCCCCTATCCGCTACTCATAATTTCCCGAATTGCGTTCCCTCGTTACTTGACCTTATGATCGTTTCTTCCATTGATCTTGTTGAAAAGCATGGTCAGTGTCCTGCCTTAGCATTCTCTTACCATGACCTTATATATGTATCTTATAAAATGAAACCCCCTAAAGCGATTGTGAAAAATATCTCGGACTAATTATGGATAGCACATTGTCGTGGAATGCACATTTAATTCATATTGTAAGTAAAGTTTCAGCACTCCTAGGATCATTGAGTAATATAGTCAGATGTATACCCTGTAAGATGCGCTACATTATTTATAATACGCTAGTAAAACCTCATTTACTATACTTGATTGAGATCTGGGGAAGTGCTGCTAAAACAAAGTTATTAGATATACAAATAGCTCAAAATAAACTTATAAAATTAATATTCAATTATCCGCGCTTAGCATCAACCAAGAATATCTACAAAGACACAAAAATAATGACAATTCGCCAACTGTATGTTTACAACATTTGTATTTATATACGAAAAACGCTTAATAAACACGTACAAACCAATATATCCTTTATTGCAATGCAAGATGTTAGTAGACGTAGTGTACGTAAATGCCGAGCGAGCTTATTAGTACTACCAAAAACAAGAACCAACTACGGTAGAAAAATGATTACTTTTGAAGGAGCACAATTCTATAACAAAATTCCCTTACATATAAAAAATGTAAACTCATTTAACACATTTAGATGTCAATTGGCCAAACACATTTATGATAATTATTAACAATGTGTTAAGTGAGTATCTATGTTTACTGTTTTGTCACACTATTAAATTTAATTTACGTAAAGTATAATTGTAACTCTAAGCTAATCTCATATTGTCTGTTTTGTATAAATCGACGACAACCTTATTATAGTATCTAAAATATTGTTCTCAAGTTAGTGGCTAAGGTCTTATTGAGAATAAATGTCTTTGAACTGAACTGAACTGAAATTTAATTTAAGTATCCTTCTGCAACGAAATTTTAATGGTTTAGATCTAAATTGTCTGCGCGAGGACGCGGTCGCTATCGACTGGTCGAGTGTGCTAAGCTGTACTGACGCTGATGATAAGCTGTCTCTTTTTAATTTACACATAATAAAATTATACGACCAACATGCTCCTTTGCGCCCTGTGCGATTGAAGCATTTTCCTGCTCCTTGGCTTACTGATGACATTAAAAAGTTACAACATAAAAAGATTGTTGCGAAATGAAATTCAAAAAGAACCCTAATAAATATACTTTTCGGCTTAATTACAAAAAGGCGCGCAATCGCTGCAATATGATGTGTAGAGATAATCAACGTCGCCATATACATAAATCTGTAATTGAGGAAAAAGACTCATACAAAGTTTGGAATTTTTTTAAATCTATTGGAGTTGGCAAAGCGCAACAAATAGTAAATCCTAAAAATATTAATTTAAATGAAATCAATAGACATTTCTCTACTTCCAGTGTTATTGATAACACAACAAAATTAACTACTATTCACCACCTCAATGCGCTTTCCACTCCTAATATTCCTTATTTCTTCTTTAGTCTATTTGCAGAAAGTGATGTTAAGAAGACCATTTTAGCCATCAGCTCTGATGCCATAGGCGCTGACGGCATTAGTCGTAAGGTGATCATCCCTATACTAGACATAATTTTACCTGTGATTACATGTTTATTCAATCACTCTTTAACATCTAAGCAATTTCCTTCAGCATGGAAAGACGCTCAAACAATTTCGCTACCTAAAAAACGTAACCCAGTTGATTACTCTGATTATCGTCCTATTTCTATCCTCCCTTTCTTGTCCAAAGTCCTTGAGCGCTTAGTACAAAATCAACTCACTCGGTTCCTTTACCACTATAACCTTATGAATCCTTTGCAATCTGGTTTCCGTCCTGGTCATAGTACGACTACAGCATTAGTCAAAATTACTGACGATATTCGCAGGGACATGGATTCAGAAAAAGTTACAATTTAAGCGTTGCTGGATTTTAACAATGCCTTTGGCTCTGTTGACTTTGATGTCATTCTGGCTACCTTAAGGTCACTTAACATATCTCCTGATGCGATTGACTGGTTTCGTGAATACCTGTCCGGGCGCCGGCAACGTTTACGAATACAAGATTCATATTCGGACTGGTCTCCTGTTGTTGCTGGTGTGCCGCGGGGTGGCGTGTTGTCTCCGTTATTATTTTCTGTGTTTATAAATACTATTTCTGGTTCCTTATCTTCTCTCTACCATTTATATGCTGATGATTTGCAGATTTACAACCAAGCTAAATTGCAGACCTGCCTACCGCAGTCTTGAATATGAACAAAAGCTTAGAAAGTATATGTTCTTGGTGTAAATAATTTGGTCTGTATCTTAACTCAAAAAAAAAAAACCTGATTTTAATTGGTTGCACTTAAATTATAGCAAAAGTTGATGCATCGACTTTACCCTCAGTACTCCTGAATAACGACATCATTCCATACAGCAATTCAGTAAAGGACCTTGGGATTACTCTAGATCGCGATATGTCTTGGAATTCTCAGGTAAGTGAGGTAAGTAGAAAGACCCTTGCATCCTTAGGTTCTTTCAAACGTTTGCGTAATTTTCTTCCTATTCCAACTAAGATTTCGCTAGCAAATACTCTCCTTTTACCGATTCTTGATTATGCTGACTCTTGTTATTTAGACTTAAGGGAGGAGCAATTTAATAAACTTGAGCGTCTTCAAAACTTATGTATTCGATTCATTTGAAATATTTAATATTGCTCTGGTAATAAGGCAAAGCGCGGCGTTGAGTTCCGCCACTCAACACGCAATGCCTCAAATTCGGCGGAAAGTGGGGAACGGAAGTGGAACGGAGTGTCATAACACTAGGTTTCACTTCCGTTCCCTCTGCCTACCCTGCCTAATGCGGGATACAGCGTGAAGCTAAAAAAAAAAAGACATTGACATAAATGTAAGTATTCGCCAACAGTGATATATAATTTTAGTTGGTATAAAATTACAGATTATAAATAAAGAAATTTAATTATAAGACGATAATATAGTAAATAATATAGTAAATCAATCTCTATATAATTAAACGTCACTTAGTGACTGACAGATAACGCACAAACAAATCTACTCGACTAAGAACATTGCCATGTAATCATACCTATGACAAGGAAGACGACTATCTCACAGCAGTCTTCCTCACTTCCGAGTGAGGTGGGTAACGTGTTCATTACGACGACTGAGGTAGGGTGCGGGGTGCCGCAGGGGTCGGGATGTGAACCAGTATGCTACTTGATGCATGTAAACAGTCTATGCAATGCTATTCAGTATTGTTCATCCTACATGTTTGCGGATGATTTATGTACATTGCGCGCCGGCACCATTCTTACTGAGACGTGTCCCTTAGTTCAGACGTGTTGATGTATACGCAATTGTTAAGTGGTCGCATGATAATGACATTATTCTAAATTCTGACAAAATTTATCTTCTTATCTTTCACCATTTCTGTTAAATTGACTCCAAACATGTATATTCAATTTTTTTTCATTTTCATTTCATTAATTGTATATGTAAGCCTATTCGAAGAATAGATTGTCACTCGTGTTGATGAGAACCTTTGCTGGGTCTCTCATATTGATTAACTTTGTAATAAGTTAAGAGTGCTCCTCAGCAAATTTTTCAATTTAAGTTTTGAAATTCTACCTGCTACGCTAAAATGTTTGTATTTTCATTGGTAGACTCAATATTGGGCTACGCTCTTGATAGTTATAGCCTTACTTTTAGAACATATATTGATAAGCTTGAAACATTACAATTAAGATTTTTAAAGTTTCTGATAAGTAAAAAAACTAAAGAAAATTGTAAAGGTAATAACGAAGAGAGAGTGAGACACAAAACTATGTAAAATTTGCAAACCTTTTTGCTATCATCAACCATGCTATGGTTGTTGATGGCTAAGAGGTATCAGGCTCAGGAGCCTGGTCTTACTTTGGTCAACAATGAGAAAGAAAGAATCAGATTTGAAAAGGTTTAAAATGAAAATTAAAATATATTTATTATATTAACAACCATTTAAACAAAACCTAAGAAACTCGATATATCCTACAGTATCTGTAAATACAGCACTAAAGCAAACTCATTACAGACTACGTTGAATTGAAATTAAGAGAGCAAACTATATAATTATCTGTATATTAAGCAATATTTAAAAAATATTTTAAGGCGAACTTCTACCAAATTACTTTAACGTCAGCTCGACCAGCCCTCGATTCGGATGTGACAGGAGGAACGAGACACTTTGTATCGTTGACGAATCACACTTTTGTTTCACTACAGGCGTTGTGTGTGATGGCATCAAGAATTGTGGAGTCGATGACTGGTAATATTATGTAACCAAAACCTAAAAAGACACAGAATAATTAGTATTATTTATTAAAAAACCGTATAAAATTTTACGTAACGGGATTTGTACCCGTATTTGAAATATAATATCCATTCGTTTAAAGCTAAACTTTTAGCAATTTTATAGGAGTTATTTTATTGCAATTTAGTCTTTTTAAGAAACGATAGAAAAAATCTGTACTTATGACAATTATGTTACAGATCACTCAATATATGGAGGTTATAAAGGATATCTTATAGCGGACGATTAAAACATAATAGGGCCCAAAAGAGTGACTTTAAATTTTTTTGTCTGTTTGTCTATGCATTGTTGCCCTTCTAATCTTCTATTACAACTAGCATTTAAAAAATATGAATATAGAATTGCTAAAATGCTTCAAAAAAAAAAATGAAACTCTTATCACTATGTTGTCCGACTTTTAAGAATAATTATTTTGTGATCGCGTGGAGACAACTTGACTAATATGAAATTACCGCTGGTCTAGTTACAACTGTCACTTTTATTCATACAATTAAAATTAACTCTCACTAAATTATGATATTTCAAAACACATTTACTTATGCCAATCACAGGTTTGATGAAAGAAAATCGCAGTGCAATTTACCAGTGGAGAGACTCGGCTATGCACCAGTTATAGCAGTGATGGCTGCATTAATCTGTGCTTTCATAGCTGGAGGACATGCTTTATTTCGAATCTTACCATCACCAGCCCAATCATTCTTCATTTTTAACGCAAACGAGGATAATCGTTTCTGTATAGATCCGCTTATGGTACCAAAGGATAGTGCTCCGGAAACGGAGAAATTTAAACATTTGTCTATTATACCGGTATTTAGTACTTACATATTTTTATATTTCAGCTATCTTGAAGCGTGGGGCAAAAACGACTGTGGGACTGTTAACGTGTCATGTTATATATTCAATTCTCAATTCAATTCTCAATAATATTTTCATTTCTTCCCTTTGGTAACAAATAAAGTGCGGCGTTGAGTTCGAACACTCAACAGGCTATGCCACCCTTGCTTTGTGCATAATACTGCGTGAAGCTAGTAAATGGCGCAGGCACGGCCGAAGCGGCATGTAAACAGCTGATTATCGTGATGAACCGTGATCAAATTAAAAGCACAAGAAATTATGTATCACACATGGCACATTCCAAATGCGGCAGGTAAAAGATAACAGTTCAGCTTAGTCTAATGAAAAGGATAAATGTAATTTAAAATAGCCTAAGTCTTTTTGTTAATAAATAGTTAAAACACAAAAAACTATATTAATCAATACTTTTTAAGATTTTAGCTTCACGCTGTATCCCGCACATGGCCGGGTAGGCAGAAGGTACTTGGAAACCTAGTGTTAAGACACTCTGTTCCACTTGCGTTCCTCTCCGCCGAATTTGACGCATTGCGTGTGGCGGAACTTAACGCCGCGCTTTGCCTTATTACCAGAAAACACATGATATACTTAATTAATTGTTAAGTTACTATTTAGGTAAGCTTATCTTCTGATAGTGAGGGAGAGGATCAAGGTTCTCATATAATTGATATAAATACCTTAAACACAGAAGAGAAGGAACAGAAAGAGAAAATAGATGGAGGAGAATGCTCTAAAGAGAAAGAATTAATTTTTGAACCTAGTACATCTACTGAAGTACCACAGGTGACAATTTTTATTTGCTTTTCCTTGTATACCACATATAGCATAGACAATAGACGCCTATGTATTAAACTAGTGTTTAGATACACCGTTCCAGTAAGTAAATGTACGTACGAATGAAAAAAATGTTTATACTGTGCCATTGTACAGCGACATTAATATATTAATTACTTATAATATAAACTCATTTTGAATTGTCAGACATCCCTAAGCGTTGGAGTAAATGTTAAGTATGTCAAATATTATTCATTTAGTGGAAAATTAAAAATTAAAAATCATACATTAAAAAATCATAAGATACATAAAAGGTTTTTAAAAACCTATAAGCAGACGTATATTATCAAAATCTTTTTAAAATTTCTAATTCATATAGGTCAGAGTTTTTTTTATTTACATACTTTCGAGTGGTTTTATTGTACAAAGTTTACAATGACAGTACCTACCTGGGTACATCTGGGAAGTATGTTTAGCACAGAGTATACAATGACAAAAACAGATATACACATTTACAAATTATTGTTTATTCATTACCTTTGTATAATTAAATTGATAATTACATACTCTTTTAATGAGTGAATATAACATTTTATACAATAGTAAATGTAATGATTTCCTACTTTCTTGCTAGTTTTGCTTAACAATATAATATATTTTTAGAAGTTTACACCTATAACTGCGAGGAAGAGTACAATCAGATCATTGTCAGAGAAGTTTCATAAGAAATTCAGTCTAGCCGCCAGATACGCTGCAAAACAATTAAATTTAAATGAAAAAACAAAAGAAACCATATTATAATTAAAACTTATTTACTTCAGTTAAAATAAATAAATTCCTAATAAAACATTGCAATACGTTATTTAACCTGTTGTTTTTTTGCTAAGGTTAGTGGAGCGCTTTGCCACAAGGCGGTGAATAAATATAATCACGTAGTGTGGCAAGTAGGCTGAGGGAACCTGGGAACCTAATGTTAAGACACTTCTTTCTTTATAAGATATTTCAGTTTCCTATTTTCGTTAAATTCTTTACGCATTGCGGTTCAGTGGCGGAAATTGATGACGCATTTTGGTATATTGCCAGTTGAGCGAGAAATTGAAAATATTTAATATTTTGTTACCTCGAATGAGAATGGAACCTACAACCGTAATGCTTACAGTCACAGACTTGTCTCACCGGGCCACGACGTAGGTAATTGATAATTTAATGATACCCTAAATGGTAATCGAATACACAATCTTCACATTTACATCCAGAGCAAGCAAGCAGGCCTTAAAAAAAGAATATATATAATCTTATTAAATAAAAACATTTATTCCACTACGAAAATAACATTAACAACATCAAGTAATAAAATCTTCAATATCGTAGCTTCACTTCACTATCTAAGCTAATTAATATTTAAAGCAGACATTTCAATTGAAACCGGCTCTAATCTTCCTCCTCTTCCTCATCTTGTTCCTCTTTTACTTGATCGACAACTTCCTCTGGCTGTAATTAGATGTTTGATTGTACTTACTTAGATCGACTTAAATTATGTGTTTTTAATTTTAAGTGTAATGTGGCACGGGGACACAAGTGATTCACTGTTGACGCGACAGATTGTGGGTTCAATCCTTTCTTGAAGAAATAAAATATTTAATATTTTCAATTCTTTCTCTGGAATCAAGGTAGAGCGCGGTGTTGAGTTTTGCCACACAACAGAAAATGCTTTAAGTTCGACGAAAAGCGAAGAACGGAACGAAGAGTCTTCACTCTAGGTTCCCAAGTTCTCTCTGCCTACCCAGCCACGTGCGGGATACAGAGTGATACTGAAAAAAATATATACAAGTCTATAAATTTTATAAGTAAAACTATTTCGTTACTATTGGACAGATAACGTATAATTTAAATTATAACTCTAGTTTTTATAATCTAAAGAAAGGAAGTTACAGACTCGAATATGTTTTTTTATTATAATATTTTATCTTCTGTAAAAGTTATGCCTCCTTTTTATCTATGGCTCTATCATTTTATGATCAAAAAATGATATTAACTAAAAAGTTTTAGATACATATTTAATTACGATTATTTCAGATACAAATCTTATATTATATTATTAAGTAAATTATTATAATTTAATTAAGAAATTATTTTTAGATTTTATCTTTATTCATAAACTATGTTTGAATTATTAAATTATTTAAATTGTTGTAGATCTTCGGTATCATCAAAATACTATCGCATATACTAATACGGAACTAAATATTTTTCACCCAACGGAGGGCAAAAAGAAGGGTTATTTTGAGCAGCTATGTATATATGCATGTACATACGTTGCCTTGTTAACTGTTCGACAATGAACTGATCTTGAAAAAATAAACTAAAATTTCGTCGTCTTGTCAATTTTGACGGTTTCCGTGGGGACCGGGACCTATCCACCATCTGACTCCATGTGGACATGAACGACCGTGTCTAAATCTACGCATACCTATACAGGTTACAGGATCGGTTACAGGACCGGTGCTTCATAAGCACATGCAATCGGTTATCGACGATGCGCTCTCACAGATCCCCACAGAAGAGGTTGTCATAATTGGTGATTTTAATGCGCATAATACCAATTGTCACGTACCACCGACCACGCGGGGAGGGCTGTATTTGACCTTGCTATGGTAATGTGTTGTCACAATTGGTTGAGTCTCATACGCGAATCACATACGTGGACAATCACAAAGCCTCCTTATTGGACCTTCTGCTAATTTCAAATCCAGAATAGTACACGGTTGTCGTCGATGCCCCCCTAGGGTCTTCAGGCCACTGCCTGGTACGGAGTGCTGTGGCCATTAACCGCGTCAGTCGCAGCGAGCAGCTCTCAAGCTTGAAAGTTACCCGTCGGGAACTCGCCAGTTTTGGGCCCTCTCAAAGGCTGCACTTAACAACTTTAACCAGCCTTCGCTTCCGCCGCTACGCACGGAGAATGATATCTTGGTCCATACGGCGAAAGAGAAAGCCGTTCTTCTGGGTGCTCTCTACCTTGGACATCCCAAGTCGAGTGGGCCAGATGGCATCTCTCCTCTTGTGCTCCGTTCATGTGCTCCTGAGCTGACTCCGGTGCTAACGCGTCTCTTTCGGCATTCTTACTCAGTCGGCGTAGTACCAGATTCGTGGAAAAGCGCTCTTACCACCCGATCCCGAAAAAAGGCGATGGTTCCGATCCAACCAACTACAGGCCTATTGCTATCACCTCCCTGCTCTCCAAAGTTATGGAGATCATAATCAATAGCCAGCTCTTGGTTTATCTAGAGGATAACCGATTGATTAACGACCGCCAATATGGCTTGCGTCAGGGTCGCTCAACCGGTGATCTTCTGGTTTACCTAACCCACCGCTGGGCTGCGGCTATTATTAGTAAGGGAGAGGGCCTGGCAGTTAGTCTGGACATGGCGAAGGCCTTCGATCGTGTATAGCATGGGGCGCTCCTTGCGAAACTTCCATCTTACGGGCTATCCGAGAATTTATGCAAGTGGATCGCTAGCTTTCTCACTGCGCAGCATCAAGGTCATTGTCGACGGTTTCTGCTCCAAATACATGCCCGTGATCACCGGCGTAAGGCTGACGTGCTGTCCCCTACGCTATTTCTTCTGCATATCAATGATATGTTGGAGGACTTTAACATACATTGTTATGCAGATGATAGCACTGTGGACGCTGTATACTCCGGCGTGCAAGTTTTTCTCGGGAAAACGTCGACTAGTGCTGAAATCAACTCGTGTCTTTCGTTGAGGCATCCCTTGCGACTGTCTCCGTATGGAGTGAAAAGAACCTTGTTAACTTCAACCCCCAGAAAAAACAAGTCTGAGCGTTAACTGACAAATCCCCATTTGTTGTATGACCAATCTTCGAGAACACTCCCGTTAAAGCTATGTCCAGCATGAGTATATTGGGCCCCAGCTTTTTGAGCGACTACCAAAATCGCGATCATCCGGAAAGCAAAGCCAAGTTTGCCTAGAAGATACGGGAGTCATCAGCAGAGCAAGATAGTACTTCACGCCAAAACACCGTCTGGCCCTGTACAGGGCCCAGGTCCGGCCTCATATGGAATATTGTTCTCACCTCTGGGATTGTGCACCCCAGTATCAGCTTGACCCATTGATCTAAACAACGCAGAGCCGTTCGAATCGTTGGGGACCCAATGATCTGTGAGAGACTTGATACTTTGGCTTTGCATAGAGACGTATCTTCACTGTGCATGCGTTCTGGAGAACTGTTTGACTTGGTTCCTACCGCCGTTTCTAGCTTCACAGTACATTACAAACTATTGGACCATCCACATCATCTGGACCGTGGCACTCCACTACTGTGCGGTTTCGTAGGAATTTTCTTTCATGCACCACATATCTATGAAACGACCTACCCGAGGTAGTATTTCCAGGTCGATACGACATGGGTACCTTTAAAAAGCGTCTTTTTCCACCTTACAGGCCGGCAACGCACCCTGGTGATACACAGTAACGATATTGATCAATAGACTTCATAGTAATTTCTACTCAATCGTGTTTTTTAAATATGTACTTATGACTTTAAATGTTTTTTTTTAATTAACACTTATTGATTGCAAATGAATGCTTTTGGTGTCCATGTATTGAGTGCATCGAGGAAGCTGTTTTTTTTATTTACAAAGTAATGTTATAATAAACAAGTAATTAACTTAAAATTGAAGATGAAGTAAGGAAATTAGAATAACAGGGCTAAGTACTAAAAAAACTACTAAAATATTAGGATATTTACCATACAAAAATGTGAAATATTGCCTATATTTTTAAAACATTCGCCGTTTGAGCAGTAAATATAAAAGGCTTTCATGTAATAGTAGTAAAATTAACCACAAAGTACCTCTGTCTCCTCTTCGGGTTGGACGACACCTTCCTACAAGTAAAGTCGTTCTATTCGTTTTATTTTATTTTGGTTAAAATAAGGTTAGAAATATATAGAAATAAGCACTACTACTACTGCACAAAATATATAGAAATGCACTTTAGATATAACTTTTAGGTTTGGATTTTTAAATCTTCCCTCTAAATAAACAGCATTTCGCTTTATTTGTGATGATAACAAGATTATTGGTTTAATATTTCTAAAGGTCTAAATTATTCCTCAAGCGGTTTATAAAAAGTGCAAGTTCAAGTCCTGGTAAGTTCAACTTATTATATATTATAAAAATATAAATATTTAATATTTTTTCATTAAAAACATTAAAAATATTTTCATTTGTTTAACAAATGTTTCTTTAGAGCTATATAATTTAAGCTCCTGCGTAAAACATACACTTAAACCTATTCAAACCGCTGCAAATTTAATACTTCACAAATATGTAATGTGTATTCACAAATATACGTGAAAACAAATATATTAATAATGTATGGCATTTAAAAACTCAGTCAACACTTTCAACCAATTGAAACTCAATTCACCACATAACATGAAATTAGACACCCGCGTAGGGATCGCTAGTAAATTATAAGAACGTAATACAAACCTGCGTTTCCTCTTCTTGTATACTCTCTTCTTCCTCGTACTCATCTCCATAGCCCACCGGAAAGAAGTTAGACAGACTCTTTCTCCACTAGTGACGTCATGACTGACGTAACACGGATTTAGACCCGCCAACTGTAAGAGCGGTAAACTTCGTTTCCTCGACACCATTAATGCCAAGCGAACTTTCTATAGAGTAGAAAAAAACAATTAATATATATATATATATATATATATATATATATATATAATATATATTATAATATATATATATATATATATATTATATATATATATATATATATTATATATATATATATATATATATATAGTATATATATACTATATATATATATATATATATAATATATAGATATAGTATATATCTATATATATATATATATATATATATTATATATATATATATATATATATATATATATATATATATATATATATATATATATATATATATATATATATAT
This sequence comes from Eueides isabella, assembly GCA_019049475.1. NCBI lineage: Eukaryota > Metazoa > Arthropoda > Insecta > Lepidoptera > Nymphalidae > Eueides > Eueides isabella. The sequence goes on along the minus strand of CM032409.1, from coordinate 6,896,457 downwards.
ATATATATATATATATATATATATATATATATATTATAACCGATGGTAGCTTTATATTCATTAAAATATAATAATATAGCTAAAGCCTACAATAAAAAAAGGATTTTAAAAAATACCGAACGTGAGTGATTTAATTTCAAAATATATTATTTAGTACTAATTAATAGTTTCTTATAAATGAATACGTATATCTCACTGTCTTCTGTGTCTTGACATTTTGTCGTACTGTTTTATAGTGAAGGCAATATGCTCAGCACTGTTAGGATCGTCGCCTATGAATACGCCGTACTAAAATCAATGATAAAAACAAACATGAAGATATGCATCAAATATATACTAGAACTATTTTTTAGGGAAACGAACATAACGTATATTATTAATGACGCACTAAAACCTTTACAAAAACCAATTAAGTTTTTACCGATAAAAACACCAAACAACAACATTTTATGAGAATACAAAAAAAGGATTCTATAAGATGCGAAGACAAATTAAACAAACACAAATATTCTAAATACTATTAAAAAAATAAGACAATTTACTTTTTTTAGAAAACGTATAAAATGAAACATAAATAAGTTGTAACAAGCGTATAAGAATTTCGACGGAGATTGGTGAGAACGAATGGCTTAGTTGGTCAGAGCGCTGGAACGGTATTCCAGAGGCGCGGGTTCAAATCCTGCTTCGTTCAAAATTTTTATACGCTTTTTAAATTTAAGTTTAGTATTTTCTGTCCTAAGTGTGGAATAAGACTTTAAAACATAGTAAAAATATTAAAATAAATAGTATTCTCTCTTGCCAAAGGATAATTCTTACGAGTTGTCTTTGGGTAGCGGAAATTTGTAAAAATCTCCCTACAGAGATGCTAACAACATAAATAAGTTGTAACAAGCGTATAAGAATTTCGACGGAGCTCGGTGAGAACGAATGGCTTAGTTGGTCAGAGCGCTGGAACGGTATTCCAGAGGCGCGGGTGCAAATCCTGCTTCGTTCAAAATTTTTATACGCTTTTTAAATTTAAGTTTAGTATAGTCTTCGTCCGTTATTTATTTGCGTAGAGACATAAAATGAAAAATTACTATTGTTAAATTATTATTATATTGTGAATGTGAAAAACGTTGGTACCTTATACATACTAAATTTTAAGTATCCTCAGTCACTATTCCATTGTTTTATGTGTTAATTGAGAGTTAAAATTTTTTAAACATACTAAACTTCACATCAATCAAGCAATTTCATTTTTGTTTCAAACGTGTCAAAGCGTTTTAAATTCGTAGCCAAAATGTTAGGTTGTAAAAAGCGGCTAACAGTCTAAAAAATAAAAAAATGGAGCATATGATATTCTAGTCAAGTCATATTGTTTTTTTAAAAGAATTCCTATTCTATAAGAATTATAATAAAATCACGTCGTGTCAAGCGTGTACGGGACAGGTTGTTGGCTCGATCCCCAGTCGAAGAAATAAAATAATTTTCATTTTTCGCTCTGGAAACAACGCAAAGCGCGGCGTTTAATTCCGCCATTCATCACGCACTGCCTTAAATTCGACAAAAAAGTTGGGAACGGAAAGAAATTCGTTAATATTGAGTTTTCAAGTTTGCTCGGCCTATAAAATAAACCCTTTTTTTATTTCTCGTTATGTGCCATATAATGAAAACAGAAAATCTCTGATAAGATTGAATACATTGCGTATTGGACGATGAAAATATTTTTTCCCTCAAGTAGGAGTCGATAGAACCAACAACAATCGTGATTACATTCAGCTCCTCAATGCCCTGAGAGTCCTATAAAATATTTATTTTATTCAAATAAATCATTTCGTTGAGAACATTTATAAAATGAAAATAAACGCTTTTAATGTAAAATGCACTATTATTGTACATTCTGTAACCGACACGTACGTACGTGTACACACGTATACTTCGCACTAGCGTGTTCTAAAGTTCTCATTATTCACGTTAACGCATGAATAACAAAGCGTCTGGCATTTTACTAGTTGCAGGTGTACTTGCATATCTCTCTCTTTTAACGTATTTCATGTAGAATGGACGTTTTACAATTTACTATTTTCTCACTGCCCCCATTCTGACGAGCTATTTGTAAAAAACTTTGTTATGAAACATATTCTAGGTAGCAAAAAGATAGTTTTTAATAGGAAAGATAGTTTTTAATAGGAGTTGAATGGAATTTCAATCAGGCAGTTCCTGTGTTTAATTGAATTTAACCATAATTTTATTTGTTTTCGGTATATCTTTAGGGGAAAACCGAAAAAATCACTTGAGTTTATTTTCTTACTCTGCTGCTCTGCTACTCTGCTTTTAGGTATTTTATGTTTTAAAATGATTTTTTCTTCAAGTGGTACTTGAATCCACAGCCTGGGATTACAGGCTCACACAAGTGCTCCTGCGCCACAACTGCCCTCATCTTGTTATCAAAACCTCGACACAATGACAGTTTTTATTCCTAAAAACCAAAATCCAAAATAAAATCAAATCTACGACGTTTTCTATTAAATTAATCTCAATTACATACAAAACTAACTGACTTTTCAAAAGTTAATGGCATTTGAAATAGATGTTTTTACTGAAACCATCCCTCAAGCCGATTAGAGGATTACAGCGCACCGTAATGATGTCTTTGTAAAAAACATTCCTTTACAAATTGGCAAACTTAATGCGGCCGTGACCGAGTGATACTTTAGCGTCTTTAAATATTTTTTATTTAAAATATAATAATAAATAAAGAATTTGAAAAGATTCATGAGCACGTGCACGTCACAAATAAGAGAGTATTCTTGATATATTTTCTAGTGAAAGCTCATCAATAGTGAGCACGAAATTTGAACAATATATGTATAACATTTTGCCATATTTTCTTAATTTCTTTGATGCGCTGCTTATTGTTAGGATTGTTTATGATATTGTTTTCTTATGCTCCATAATGGAATATTACCAGACTACTTAAGGCTAAACAAGAACCACCCAACCCTCAATTTCTATGCATTCATACCGATGTTGGAAATATAACATATGACGAAATGCTGTGACACGGATGCCAAAACACTCTGCTCAACACTTTTTGCTCTTTGTATAGCGTCATGAAGCGGAACTCTATTAAATAAAATGTACAAAATTTTTTTAATATCTTCCCCAAAGAAGTATTTCACCCACAACTATCATGTTTACAGACAAAGCTTTTAATTTGTTTTAAATTATTTCAATATTTTACTTAACAGTGTAAATTCGCCAAGAATATCGTATAACATAGCGTAATGCCGCGTTAACGATCATGTCATATTAGATGACTTGTTATTATTCTCGCACTTAAGTTTCTCATCGTTTGGAAGTGCAGGATTAAACATTTAATTCAAAATAAGGATAGGAAGGATAAAAGTTAAAAATTTTGATAGAGGTTTTTCGTGTGTGAGTGTTTTACAATCTTTTTTTAGAGTCATCTAGTTGCATTATTGACAAAACTGTAGTCTATTAAAAGTATAGATGTTAAATTTTTCAGAAAAAAAAATAATATCTGGGTCCAGAGAAATAAAGAAACAACATTCAATATTCATTTTTAAAATACGAACACGCTAAGACTAGAAATATTTAAATCTGATCTTTCATTACATTGTACGACTCAAACAAATCTATTAATTATTATTTTCTAATATAGTAAAATGTTTCCTTTTGTAAGGTATATGGTGAGTACGATAAGGAACAAAAAACAATACATCGCATCATAAAGGAAAATCCACAAAAGGTTGTGTGTATTCATTTTTAACATAAATTGCGTGATTTTATTTCATACTTCTACTTGTATTTATGTTATTATATATTTTTCAACTTTATATATTATCTTCTCATCTATCATTCATCATTACCCTTTCAAAAATAATAAAACGGAGAGTTATGATGAGTTCCGTTCAGTCATTCAAACTCAGCAGTAAGCAAGGTCAATGTTCAGTCAGCCGAGTGCGAAAATGAAAACTCAACCGTGATGTATCCCTCGAATAGCAAGCTAAGCAAAAAAATCCTTGGAACCTAGTCTTAAGACACTCCGTTTTATATTTATTGTCAAGTTATTCAATATTGCATATTATACAATATTACATATTCCTAACAGAACAGCAGTGGCTGTTAACTTTAACATTGACCTTATAATAATAAGATGCTTAAGCTGATGTACCTAAAATAGGGTAAAGGAACGGTGAAATCAATTTAATGCTATAATTAAATAATTTTCTTTTAATAGGATAAAGACTTAAGGATCTTTAAAACTTTGATATTCGGTATTTGTAGCTAAAAGCTTTAATTGTAGTAACTTATAAAGGAAATTTACTTACGTCCTTGGAATACTTTAAAAAAATTGAAAGGCCCAAAAAGGTCAATTTTAGGCACAGGCTAATTTATATATGTAATAAATCTGTAACTGATCAATTTTTGTACATGAAAGATGTTTAAAAGACACCTTATAGGAGACTCTTATTAGTATAATAGGGCCAAAAATAGTGATTTCAGTTAGTCTGGTTGTTTGTGCGTTTCTACGCGCTAATTTAATAAACGGTTAGCCAGATTTAATACACTTTTCACTGTTATATTTTAGCAAACTTCCTTCAACATTTAGTGCTTGTTTTATTTAAATCAGTTACAAAATAAAAAAAAGTTATGTCAAGTTAAAATATTAAGTTCGATATTGTCTTAAGTGATATTGTTATTAGAATGAGAAAGAAGTTGAAATTAGTAAATAAAAAGCTGTATTTAAAATAAGTTACGCCGCAGGCTGGTCGCTAGTTTATAAATAAATGTATAGCTTAGTTTTCTAACGATCCATGACAGTGATGCCTTCTTTTCGTTCCACATAAAAAAACCAACGATTTTTATGCATCAAAACTTAAAATTTAACAGATGTCATTTTAATTTTTCTTTTTATTTATTTAACCTATTCATGATTAAATTTATGTAATATTTTTCTTAGAATTAAATTATTATTAATTATAAAACTTCACGCTGTATCCTGTATATGACAGGGTATGAAGCGTAGAGCTTTTAGGATATTGCGTGTAAAGTTGCGGAACTCAACGCCGCGCTTTGTCTTGTTATTACAGTGGTCTTACACATCGTCTTTTTGACGTTCACGCTGTGCCTTGATTCTAGTAGAATAGAATAATATCATCGTCTAGGAATTGACGATGATATTTTATTAAACTCAATACTTGAGATTGCACGAGTCATAGGTCATTTTAATATTCTACACATACATACATATATTACTAATCGATATACGTTGGTGCGATTTAACGTGGACTAACCTAGTTTCAGATTGTTTAATTTGTGTGTTTGTAAATGTAATTCAAGCACTGTACTTGATTCATAAATAAAATGTTGATCCAAGTCTATCGGTTACGTATGACATGTTACTTAAGTAAATATATGTGAACATGCAGACTTCAGGGAACAAGTCTTTTACCAGAGTAAAGAAATGAACACATTCAATATTTAATGTGAAAATATTAATAAGTCTCTCTCTATCTACACAATATATCCCAATAGCCGATATATAAGAGGAGGTAAAAGCCTAACACTAAGACTGTTCTCACTTTCAGCCCTTCTTTTTTCATTTTCAAGGCGTTGGTTTTTTGAGTGGCGAAATTATATATAATATGTATCTCAGTATATGCGTGAAGCAATAAAAAGTGAGTTCAAACTGTAATACGTGCTCAGATAAGTAATAAGTAGTAAGACTTTTGCAGCAATAGTAATAAGTCTTTAGCAGTTACATTAATAAGTACATTCAAAGTTAAACAAAAACAATCTACGAAACGTTTAAAACATTTGTCATCGTCTCGACGCGGCCTTCAATTAAGCCGCTTCTGTAATGACGATACTGTTAAAACGTAATTTACGTTGGCTACGTAAAGCTTCAATTGTTTAATTTCATTCGTTATGTACCTTAAATGATGAAATAATTTCATGTTCAATTATCAATTACAGGTTATACAGACAATTAATATATTGTAGTTAAAAACAAAGATAGACAATGCAATGTTTTTTAAATATTGCTAAGCGTGAAAGTACTTGAAGTGACCGCAGTTTTTCCATAAGGCTTATGTATACATACGTATTTTATATCATGAGAAGAATATAATGCTATAATATTCATAATTTACAAAACGCTCTGCTGGTCCGTTTTGTATCTACTTATGACGTAAGCAGAAATATTTTAATTATTTTGTTCACAGATTCTCGGTTTTACAGACATTTTCAATAAAAGGTCAATCTGTGGCGCTGTGAGACAAAATCTGACTATAAAAGCGTCCCGCCCGCCCGTTAAAGCCCCGCCACTCAACATGGAATTTCTCAAAAATTAGACTATTAGTACCTGGAAAGAAGTATAATTTGTTTCCTTTTCGTTTTTTCTTTGAACTTACAACAATATAGCAAATATATGTATAGAAAAAACCGAAAGTAGCTAAATAGCTATAATCTCTATGACAGTTAAGCAAAAGCTCTCTCAAAGGCAATAAATTGTAGCAGCAGTATAAGTCTGTATAAACTACTACAGGATGGAGATGTTTATACACACGGAGGGATGGAGATTGTTTCTCTTTGTGCAAATTGAAAATACATTTTACTTACAATGTTCTGAATTAGAAACAAAGTAAGTATATTTGTAGAAACTTCTTTACTAACGTCGGTTCATAGAATTGAAAGTTATCGATCTAGACATTGCAGAACAGTAATGATGATACACATCGATTAATCAAAGCGTGTTCTAAAAGCATCTACAAAGATCTTTTATTTTACATATCATCCACCTTTTACAGCAACCCTTTTATGTCGATTTCATATAAGCGATACGGGTCGCATGTGACTGCCTAACTTTATATGGTAATACATAACCTTTGACTGATGCTGACTGGTTCTTTGTTTTATTCATATTATTATTAAACATATTATTTCTTTATCCAAAAATATATGTGGCCTTGGAAAACAAATTCAAAATGGAGTTAAGTTCTGCAAACTGTTACGTGAATTACTTTTCTCACGTATGTAACTATAGGTATTTTATATTAATTTTAAGTAAATATTAAATTTTTTCACTAATAAATAATTAAACAATAAGGATAGATCTTTATTGTTATATTATTCATTAGTGAGAGTGTACAACAAAATAAACAATAATCATAATAATTATAAACAGCAACTTAAATTATTTACATCTCCATAGGTTATTTTTTATTAAAAGAACAATCCTGAACAATCATGAAATTACGATAATGTATTGATGTTCTTATCTCTGTTTATGGTGAATGTTTTTTCAGCACTAATTACTCCACCAATTTCAAGTCATATGTAGAAGAATGACTATAATATTATCAGCAAAATTTTAAGAATTGTCATATTTGAAGTCAATATAGAGCTAAGTGCACTACAAACAAAAATTTAACGATGCCAAATTTAACGATAGATTATTTACTAAACTGAAATACATCAGTGTTCTCATATTATGAGAACACTGATGTATTTCAGTTTAGTAAATAATCTATCGTTAAATTTGGGCAGACGAAGCCGCTGGGGAATACCTACTAGTACTTAATTAAATACACAGTGAGACTTAATAAAAAATATTATTAAAAGCAAAAAGTAACAGTATCATTTATATTTAACAAGTTTTACGAATATATATCGAATATTACAAGAGAACTGGATGTTTTCATGTATACATATTACGTAACACATCATGCGATTATTTTTTATTATAAATATTTGTTATTAAATAAAAAGTAATACAGTTGATACTTTGAATTTATCGTGATAGTCTTGAGTTCAAAACCAGTACCGTAGTAGTTACCCTGTATTTCGTTACCCCAAAATGCGGTAAAGTATCCTCTTGCGGGTGTAATTTACAAAGTTCAGCTATCGCCAAACAGTATATGATACTTGTTGTGTATCTTTCAACAATATATACGGAACTAAGTATTTCTGATACAATAGACATCCTAAGTTTTATAGTAACATTATTTTGTAAGTTTTAAATAATGTATATTTATTAAAGTCATCTCAGCACAGTGGTACATTGTCTGAGTATAAGCGAGATGGTTGTGGGTTTGACACCATATAGGAAAAATAATTCGTCACTTACCTAATACAGTGTCAGAAATTCGAGTGGACAGGAGGGAGTGGAGTGTCTTTAGACTAGTTTCAACCAGGCTCTATTCATTATAATGTTTTCATTATAATGTTTCTTCGTGGACCCAATTTAACTAGTAATATTCAGTTTCTAATTTCCCTTTGACTAAGCGTAAATTAACACCGAGAGTTTTCTGACCAGAGTACTACTTTATTTCTACAGTCATCACTACTTAAAATGGGAATTCATTACTTAAAAATAATCTTTATTAAAATAACTCTTGCCTAATCTGAAAAATTTCTCTATATTTAATATCAGACTACTATCTAAATGTTATTGATCCGAGGCCAACTTTTATTGTTAAATTACAAAAGCCTTTTACGCTTATATTATTTTTGATTAAAATCTTGCGGATCCAGGTATTAGCTAACATTTGGCAGATTTAATATTTAAATTAACAAATGATCGTAACTTTGATACTGGAATATAAAATATTTATAGATGAAAAGTTTTAACAAGTAAATATTTATTTAGTTTTTGAATGTGAGATTTATATGTTGTCGATAAATATATACTATAATATATACCTTAAGATATTAAAGACCTTTTAAAACATCACAATATCGGAGCATCTTTGAGCGTAATTAATTAAGAGATTTTTTTTACTATGTTTTAAAGTGTTATTCCACACTTAGGACAGAAAAATTTTTTAAATTTAAGTTTAGTAATTAAGAGATATTGTTACGTGTGATTGCTTCTCTTCATTTACTAAAATTGAAAGTCGATTAAAAGGTTTCAGTTAACCAATGTAAACTGAAAGGCTATCAATATACCTACTTATTTTTTTTATAAAGGTAATGGAATAAAATGTTTTAAATGAATAAAATCTTTTATAAAGGAATAGAACGTAATTTGGTAAAGGTAATGGAAAAAAAAAACTCACACAAAAAAAAATATCACATTATAAATATTCTTATTTCTTAATTATATTAGACATAACATATAATACAATTTATATTTCTGGATAATTATATATTTATTATTAATTAACATTTTTGGACTGAAATAGCTTTTAAAGATTTTAAGTGTTGTTACAAGTTTCACCCCCTGTGGATTTTTTAATTGATTATTTATGCACCAATTGTCGTAAACATTGCGTGTTAAGTTGCGGAACTCAACGCAGTGCTTTATCTTGTTACTCATGAAATGAAATTAATTAATGACAGGAGAGAATATAATATATAATATCTTCTCTCCTGTCATATACGCGGACTACTACTGCAATGTGCAAATTGGACTCGCAAATTTAACTTAACAATTTACAATTTGTAAAAATCTTAATGCCGTGTTCATTAACGTCATGTCCTTTAACTAAACAGGTATTTCTTTTATATCTTATAATTTAGAACTTAAATTTTTACAGTGCTTCGAGAGATTGTAATTTCAAACATTGGATATTATTACTATTATTAGTGTTAATTCAACACAGGACAGAAAAATATTTATTTAGAAAACGTATAAAAGTTTTAACATGGCGGGATTTAAGGAGCGCGGCTTCAAATCCCGCTATGTTTCAATTGTTATGTTTTCTAAGTATCAATTTGATATTATTTAATATTAACTTTGTACTTTATAGTGATATTTGTAATATTGTAGAGATAGACATATAGACAAACAATAAAATGTTACTTTAAGGATTACACCCCATAGAGGCCTTTACATAAAAATAACGCAAACAATAGTCATACCAAAAAAATATAGTTAAAGTATAATTGATTTAGTGAAGGAATATTTTTTATGAAGACATCATTATAATCTTTTTTATTAATATATGTTAATATTTAATTACGTTTATCTTACTGTTAACTATGTGATTTCTCTGTTTGGTTTTTATTTTTTGTCTCTTTGAAATTGGCAAATTTATCGTTATCATATGTTTTTTTTTTTTCTATGTTTTTCTTTCTACTATTTTGTTTTACTTGCCTTTGTTTATTTATTTCTTTTTTTACTTTTTTCTTTATTTCTATTACTATCTTATGTTTGTGATGTTGTAGTAGTGAAATGTCTTTGATTCTCGTTATATAAAATCTTTTTTTTTTATCTTATGCACATGTTAATTATTAATTCTCTCCTTGCAACTGGCGGGTACTAGCCATTCAGTTATAACGTAACTGAATATATATACATTTTTAGTATTTTGATTAATCTTATTTATTTATATCATTATTATATATATTATTATTATATAATATATCATTATATCATTATTTTTATTTTATATTGTGTATTTATATACTTAGTATTTTTAGATACATATACTTTTTATCAAGATATGTACAGTATTTATTCAATATGGCTAATAGTAATAATGATATCCACGATTCTTTTAAGTCTTTTTCTTCGTCACCTACTGGACCGAGCAGTACGGACAGCTTCCTCAGTATTCCCACATTAAGTGACACTATTGATACTAATTTCTCAGAAGTTCTGAAAAACTTTAATGTTATTCATATTAATGCACAAAGTAGTCCTGCTCATTACTCTGATCTTCTTACTTCTTTTGACAATAAAAATATTCATGCAATATTAGTATCAGAATCATGGTTAAAGCCATGCCTACAATCGGTTTCCTATTCGCTCCCTGGGTTTCATTTGATTCGTAATGATCATATTGGCCGCTCTGGAGGCGGAGTTGCTATATACTTACGCTCCCATATTGCTTTTAATATAGTTGATCAGTCGCAGCATCAACAAGGTTGTGGCCCAGAACATCTTTTTATTGAGGTAGTTCTTTCACATACGAGGGTCTTGCTTGGCGTTTATTATAGTCCAAACCTTACGATCGATTACTTTTCATCACTTGAAACCCTATTGGAACGTCTAAAGCCGTTATATAATCACACAATTTTAATGGGCGATTTTAACACCTGCCTTTTAAAAGATGATCATCGCGCCTCACGCTTAAAGTCTTTGCTTACTGGTGCTAATTTGCTTATTATATATATTAATATCCTTCCTTCTGCTGCTACACATAATTTTCCAAACTGCTTACCTTCACTTCTAGACTTAGTTCTCGTTTCTTCAGTTAATCATGCAGACAAACACGGTCAATATCCTGCCCTGGCGTTCTCTTATCATGATCTTATATACTTGTCATATAAGATTAAACCCCCAAAGGCCAAATCAAGAATTCTTCTGCGACGCAATTATCGTGATATAGGCTGGAATCAATTACGAAACGAAGCAGCTGAAAGTAACTGGCATGATATTTCAAATCATAATACAATAGATGAACAAGTTGCTGCTTTTAACTCCTTACTTTTACAAATATACGATCGTCATGCTCCATTGCGTCCTGTCCGGATAAGACATCTTCCTGCACCCTGGCTTACTGAAGATGTAAAAAAATTACAAAAAAAGAAAAACATTGCAAGATTACGGTATAGATCAAACCCCAGTGACAAAAATCTGCTTAATTACATCAAAGCCAGGAATCACTGCAATAGGGTGTGTAGAGACCTACAACGACGCCATATTCATAAAGTCTGTACTCGAAGAAGATGACCCTTCTAGAGTATGGAAATTTCTCGAATCCATTGGAGTAGGTAAAGCACGTCGTAGCGTCAATTCTCAAAATATAGATATAAACAAGCTTAATAAGCACTTTTCTTCTTCGAGTAACATTAATAATACTCTCAAGCAAAAAACTCTTAATCAAATCGCTGCTTTTACCTCTCCTAACGCACCTAATTTTTTCTTTAGTCAGTTTACGCAAAGTGATGTTAAGAAGAATGTGGTGGCTATCAACTCTGACGCTGTTGGGGCTGATTGTGTGAGTCGTAAAATGATCATTCCCATACTTGACATCATCTGTCCTATCCTAACTTCCATGCTTAATTTTTCCATTGATTCCTGTGAATTTCCTTCAGCATGGAAGGAAGCTCAAATTATTCCTTTGCCCAAAAAGAATAATCCCATTCGCGATAACGACTACCGCCCAATCTCGATTCTTCCTTTTTTGTCTAAAGTCCTTGAACGCCTGATACAATCTCAACTCACACATTTCCTTTCTAAAAATAACCTTCTTAATCCTTTGCAATCCGGTTTCCGTTCTGGTCATAGCACGACTACAGCACTTGTAAAAATAACTGATGACATTCGTATGAGCATGGATACACAACAGGTCACAGTATTAGTGTTGCTAGACTTTAGCAACGCTTTTGGCACTGTAGACTTTGATTTTATGCTCGCCTCTTTATCTTCTCTTAACATATCTCCTAACGTTATTGACTGCTTTCATAATTACCTGCATGGACGCCGTCAGCGTATTCGAATTAATGATTCGTATTCAGACTGGTCTACAGTGAGCGCTGGCGTTCCGCAGGGTGGTGTGTTGTCTCCTCTTTTATTTTCACTTTTTATTAATAACATTTCCCAATATATCTCTTCTCTTTACCACCTCTATGCAGATGATCTACAAATTTATCGCCACTCTAAAGTTTCTGACCTACCTGCAGTTATAAATCGTGTAAATAATGACTTGGCAACTATATCCATGTGGAGTAAGTCGTTTGGACTGCAGATAAACCCATATAAGTCTCAAGCAATAATTGTGGGCAGTCAAAACCTGGTGTCAAGAATTAACAAGTCCTCCCTATCACCTATACTTTTGAGCGGACAAATAATTTCATACAGTAATACTTTTAAAAATCTTGGCATTATTATTGATGAACTTATGTCATGGGATCCACAGATTAGTGAGGTAAGTAGAAAGATGTTTGCTTCGATTGGATATCTTCTGAGGATACGTAATTTTCTACCTATACCTACGAAAATTGCGTTAGCACAATCTCTACTTATACCAATTCTTGATTACGCTGATTCATGTTATCTTGACTTAAGAGAAGAGCAATTGAACAAACTTGAGCGGTTACAAAATCTTGCAATTCGGTTTATCTTTGGATTAAAAAAGTACGACCACGTTTCCGTGTTTCGAACAAAGCTCAAGTGGCTCCCAATTCGACTTCGCAGGAATACTCACTTTCTCCATCTTCTTTACTGTATACTGTTCGATCCATTAACACCACCTTATTTAAAAGATCGTTTTGAGTTTTTAGGGCAATTACATACTAGAAACTTGCGCTCAAATCAAAATTTAACTCTAAAAATCCCCTTACATTCCACTTTCTTCTTAAGCAACTCCTTTACAATCACAGCTTTCCGACTCTGGAATGATTTACCTCTGAGCATCAGACAGGCAAAATCATTATATATTTTCAAGCGACTCCTAAAACAACATTTTCACCCCACCTGAGCGCCGTGTAGTATTATTTCATCCTTTTTTTCCCCTTCTTCTTTTTTTTTTCCCACCATTAATTTTCACATAAAATGGCCATATATGTATGTATGTAGTTATGTATGTATGTAGTCATGTATGTATATATTTTATGTATGTATGTATGTAGATAGGTATGTATGTATGATCATATGTATTTATTAATATTATACTGTTTATATATTCGTATCTTATATTTTGTATTATTTTAATATTCATACCCCCTAACCCCCTTTTTCTCTCGCCTTTATTTCATATGCCTTAAGGTTGCCTGGAAGAGATCGCTGTTTTAGCGATAAGGTCGCCTCTTGTACATTTCTTGTTGATACTGTTATCATTTGTGATATTTATAAGTATATTTTGGGGTGTACAATAAAGAATCTATTATTATTATTATTATCATTATGGCGCTGTAATCCTCTGATTGGCTTGAGAGGTTGGTTTCAGTAAAAAATATATCGTACAAATGCATTGTAAATCTTTAAAAAGGTTTGTTTTGTATGTAATAGTGCTCAACTCACTTGAAAATGTCGTAGATTCAATTTTATTATAAATTTTGGTTTTGTAAAAAGACTAAAGAAAATGAGAATAATAATGTCTAAAAAGTGAAAAAAAAAAGCAAAATTATGGTAATCGGTTACCGTGGCCTATGCCACTTGCAACACCAGGAGCATCACGTGCGCCTCGCCGTCCATTTAAAAACCTATTTACATACTTCTCCTTTATTACACCCATTCAACTCTACTATCTCTTTTATTTATTTTTTCCAGTGAGGCTATTTTTTTTAGCTTCACGCTCGCACGCTGTATCCCGCACGAGGCAGGGCAGGCAGAGAGAACCCGGGAACCTAGTGTTAAGACACTCCGTTCCACTTCCATTCCCCACTTTCCGCTGAATTTGAGGCACTGCGTGTTAAGAGCCGATACTCAACGCCGCGTTTTGCCTTATTACCAGAGCGAAGAAATGAAACATGAAATATTTAAATTGAAAATATTAAATATTTCATTTCCTCGGCTGGGGTCGAACCCAGAACCTGTCGGTTACAGTCACGCGCTTGTGCCGCTGCGCTACGACAGGCCTCAATGCAATATATATGTATATTTTTTAACTTTAATCACCTTAACCTGTAGTATCGTCTTGACCTATAGGATAACCAACTATTTATGAATTTAATTTTTTTGAGGCCCAAATAAATAAGTAAATAAGGGCCTTTATTTGAATGTATATAGTGTTTTTATTGAAACAACAATAAATAAACATATATATATATATATATATATATATATATATATATATATATATATATATATATATATATATATATATATATATATATATATATATTTATTTATCTGTTATATTTGCCGACTATATTTTTTTATGACTACATTTTTATGACTATTGTTTGCGTTATTTTTATGTAAAGGCCTCTATGGGGTGTAATTCTTAAAGTAACATTTTATTGTTTGTCTATATGTCTATCTCTGCAATATTACAAAAGTCACTATAAAGTAGAAAGTTTTAGATTAAATAATATCAAATTGATTCTTAGAAAACAACATTGAAACATAGCGGGATTTGAAGCCGCACTCCTTAAATCCCGCCGTGTTAAAACTTTTATACGTTTTCTAAATAAATATTTTTCTGTCCTGTGTTGAATTAACACTAATAATAGTAATAATATCCAATGTTTGAAATTACAATCTCTCGAAGCACTGTAAAAATTTAAGTTCTAAATTATAAGATATAAAAGAAATACCTGTTTAGTTAAAGGACATGACTTTAATGAACACGGCATTAAGATTTTTACGAATTATAAATTGTTAAGTTAAATTTGCGAGTCAAATTTGCACATAGCAGTAGTAGCCCGCGTATACTACTTCAGGTGTTATGTGCGGAATTAAAATAAATTTTGTACTTACGTTTTTTGATTTTAAAGCAAAACATATATATCGAAAAGGATGTGAATATTATTGTGTTATTATGGTGTTTTCATAATGTCCATGTTTTTTTCTATTTTGTAGTTAAAAAAGACCTTATTTAAAAAGCACGTTTGGCGTGCTTTTTAAAGGAACAGTTTCATTTTTTTTATCCGGTATAGCAGTCAGAAGAAACGTTCTTAACACTTTTAGATGCTTCATTTTCCACTTTCCGACCAACTTTAGAGACATTCCTTGTTGAATGGGGAAGCTATTTTTTGCTTATTAAACTGACTTAATAACAAAAATACGCACCGAATACCAAACCCATAAAACCTCCGGGGACCAAACCCATAAAAATAAACACATTATAGTCAACCAGCAAAATCTCAATATTTTTATTTCAAGTGAAAGGTGAAACACTGAGTGACCTTACTTTAGTATGGCAAAGTGGTAACGTTTCCAAAAGTTAGTGAATTGATATTCAGCATTTAACAAAATGAACAAAATTCGGCCTTTATGTGAGTTACTACTAGTTCCAAAAACCAATTTAAATAACACGTGAAAATATTTAGTTTCACGCTGAATATTGCGAATAATAGAGTAGACAGAGACTACCTAGTAGTAGTACCTTAGTTTCCTTTCAACCCAATGTGACACGAGAGCGCGTGAGAATTTGTGCATTTATTCATAAATCCAAGACACAACGTGTAGCATATTTTCTGTAGTATGAATAATAATTATACTGAAATTAAGGATAGGTTATTATTTCAGTCTAATTTCCACCTTTTTTGAATTAATTTCATTTTTTTGAGATCCATCATAAGTTGAAAATCTTATCCTACTTATGACTGAGTTTATCTTAATAAAGCACTAAACAGTGTATCGTAGAGCATTCCTCGACGTAACCCTCACGCAATATAAATCTGAGTAACGCGTTCTGAATACGAATGTCGCCCTTTGATCCAAGTATTGTGTCTAACAACTAATTCATTTATTGGTTTTGAAGAAATTAGACACAATTTCCATTACTTTTTTCCCTCATGTGTATATTATTTAAAAATATATATAAATATATGTAATATAAACCTAAATGAATTACAAATAAATTTCATAAGCAATAAGTTAAATTCAAATTAAATAGACAAAACAAAATGTTGTTTGAATTTACCAAAAAAAAAGGAAATCGAATATAAAATATATTAAATATCGTAGATTAGCGTAGTAGGAAACTTAAAAGATACAGTATGGGTACTGAACGTGCGACAGGCACAACAGTGAAGCACGTCTATGAAGGATACTTGATTGAAGTTACCTAATGGTACCATCAATGAGGCAATACGCTAAAGTTCAAATATGAGTTTTTGGATAGATTACACAACATAGATAAAAATGTATTTCTTATTATTTATATATAAAAATAAATGCTTTATATGAAGGTTCTTAGAAAACACAGTCAGAAACAAAAACAATAGGTGGGCTTATCTTTTAGAAATATCGTATCAAAACTCTTAGTTCTCTAATCTGTATTGCAATAAATTGAGAGTTGAGTGATTATCTCAATTATCGCTGCACTTTACTTTTAGAATAGAGCGAGAAAATAAAAACAATTCATGCCGTTTAGTTGGAATTGAGCCCACATCTCAGGTAGGTAATTTTATATATATATTTGTCAGAATAGTAAATTGCGGCATTTTATCATTGCAGCGAAACTTTTGTGAGAAATGTACAATTTCTTTAACAACTGACCAGCAACAAGAGTGCAATGAAAAGTTTACTTCAATTGCTAGCCTCGGTCACAAAATTGTGAGAATTATGGGCAGCGTTGTTTTACATTATAAGTTTCTGTATATATAAGTATGTTTGTATGACTTATTATTATTCATTACTAAGAAAATATTTCTTTATAGAAAACGTATAAATATATTTGAACGGTGTGTTTGCGAATTATGAATTCGCGCCACTTGGGGTGGACTTAAACTGTGAACTGTTTATATAACTTTTATTTTTGTATATGATAATCAAAAAGTGACATATTAGATACGAACGAACGATATTTTTAGCAAAACGTTTATATACTAGTATCTACAGAAATTATAAATATTAGAAAGCTAAGTGAAGTGAAGTGAACACTTCACTTCACTTAGCTTCACGCTATATCCCTAACTGGGTAGGCAG
The DNA here is from genome assembly GCA_019049475.1 of Eueides isabella. Classification (NCBI taxonomy): domain Eukaryota; kingdom Metazoa; phylum Arthropoda; class Insecta; order Lepidoptera; family Nymphalidae; genus Eueides; species Eueides isabella. Next base: position 6,878,900 of record CM032409.1, on the reverse strand, counting down.
AGAGAACGGAGCGCCAAACGCTACGGTCTCGGCATACCTCTTTCGCCTCGTCCACTGTCATCAACCTCTTCATACATGTGGAGGACGGAGCTACAAATAGAAATACGTATTTATTAGAAAAGCTGTTATAATGTAAATATTTATTGAATAGAAAAGTCCTTGCAACTATCTTTTTGATTATACGCAAAATATTTGAACGAATGAAGAATTTGATTCTCATTTATCTGATTTTTCTTTATATCTATTCTGACAATATGTTATATTTTTTTTGAGCCCGATTATTATAATAAGTAGTTATATTATTATTAATAATTAAGTAATTATATTAAAGTAGGAATACATATACATATACTATAACGTAACATCTTCAATATATAAATTAATCTAAACACGAGCTGTGTGCTCTCTTTGACATAATGAATTAATCGGCATTGTGACAAACAAAGAGCCTAATTGAGTTCCGCCACTGAAATTACAATGTCTTGCAACTACAGACAAAAGTCTTTGACCAGTGTGTGTTGCCAGTAATGACATACGGGAGCGAGACGTGGTCGCTAACTATATGTCTCATAAGAAGGCTCAAGGTCACTCAGCAAGCAATGGAGAGAGCAATGCTTGGGTATTTCCCAACGTGATCGAATCAGAAATGAAGAGATCCGTAGGAGAACAAAAGTTACTGACATTGCTCGTAGAAATGCTCAGCTGAAGTGGCAGTGGGCGGGACACATAGCAAGGAGAACCGATGGCCGTTGGGGTGAAAAGGTTATCGAGTGGCGACCACGAACCGGACGACGCTCAGTTAGCAGGCCCCCTACCAGGTGGACCGACGAACTGGTCAAGATCGCCGGAAGCCGCTGGATGCGGGAGGCGCAAGACCGGTCGTCGTGGAAATCCTTGGGGAGGCCTATGTCCAGCAGTGGACGTCGCACAGCTGAGATGACGACGACGACGATGTAATATGTTAAGTCATAGGTTCAAATATACTCACTAAGTGTCTCATTTTTAATACGAAAGTCGAGGGCTTGAGTCCGGTTACGTCAAATTTTTCGCCAGACGCCGCCACGTAAAGTCGAATATATTCTATATGTAATGAATGTAAGTAAGCTGTTGCTGCTGTATATAGTAAAATACAAATGATGTATAATATACATGATATAGATATTTCCCTGACTTATGTATGTATTAATGATAAGTCACTCTATTTTTTACTTTTCATCATTTTACTATCAGTTATTGCGTAAAGGGGTCGCTTTTCCTTATTTTAACAGAATCAGATCTTCTAAATACTATTTTTCTTTTTTTAAGATCTAGAAAGTGAACATTTGGTGACAAAACACTTTGTTCTGGAAAGTAGTGAAAAGTAGGTTCCCTACCCAATTTCATGTTGAGTAGCCGAATAAGGCTGCGTTTTATTTTGCTTCTATGACTGTATAGCTGTGTAATCAAGAAAATTAAAATAATTCTTTACCTCATAATCACACATGCAATAAAACGCTTTGAAGTTGCATTACAACAAACTTTACAAGATAAAAAAAAATTTCCTTAATTTAAGTACAAACTGTTATATATCATTTCATTCTACCAATCTTAGATAATATAGAAAACATAATACCTTAGTAGACCTTTTCCTAAAACATGATAAAAAATTAAAAGATAAATGATAAATGAAATAGACACCTTAAGATTGAATCCACAACCATCTCAAGTATACGCAAATCACTTTCCATTCCGTTCCGGTTCTTTAAAAAAGTTCTTTAAAAAAGTAAAATACATAATATGAAAAATAACTTAAAACAGAAGTTTATATACATGTGGATTCATTTTTATAAAAATTATATCATTATGTCACCATCTTTATACAGGCCGTAAGGATGTTGTTATAATGAGATGTCATCATATGTGATTTTTATCTACAGATTGCAGAAGCCACAGTGAATACTAAACGAAAATTATACTTGCATGTCAGAAGCGCTATCAGAATATCTAGAATCATTTATTTTATGTTAATAGTCTATAGTGGCTATAGTGGTAAAGGAAGTTAGAAGTCAGAATGTCCCTTTCAAAGGTTATTTGAATGTTTAAATGTTGATTTATGAATTAAAGTAATTTTATTTTATTTTTAAAAATATTAGGATATTTTATTTATATTAAAATTTAACCACATAACGGGCTCAGCTTTGAACACCTTAATCAAATAACCCATACCAGGAAACATACTGTTTAATAATCCAAATAGAACAATCATTTACGAACAGCCGGTATCAAGGAACGTGAGCTATGCACAGCACGTTCCGCCAAAGTTAATAAAGCGGTCTAATCATTCCTAAAATAGAGCACATTGACTATAATATTTTATACACAATTTTTCCCCTTTCTGTTTTTATACATAACGGAAGGACCCACGATCTTGTAGCACTTGTATGAGAAATTTATGTTAGTCATAAAAATATGGCACTAGTCTATTTTGTGTAAGAATCGGGAAAAAAGATTAAGTATTATGAAGAGATTCTTTAATATTAGCGGGCGCCGCACAAAGTCACGTGCTTCTGTTTAACTATACGTATATTTAATATTATTTAGGAAAAAATGATAAATTATAAAAATAATATTTTTTTTCTGGCTTTAGTAAAAATATTGTTCTAGATACCGAAAATAATTACGTTATTAATAATTAGGCTAATTTTGCTCAAGGGTCTGCAGATTCATTCCCACTGATTCCAGAATGCCCTGGAATACATGCCAAAATACCAAACCCTTTAAAAGCATGAGTACAGTTCTTCACGAATCTTTAAAATAATTGAAGACGAACGACGACGAAGATCCTATGAAAGGGATTTCCCTTTACAGCTAGTATACAGCTTATTGAGTCAGTACAAATAACTGAATGGTCTGTGTAAAGTCATGGGAGAGTGTGAACTGGATTGCTTTTAACAAAGCAACAGCCTCACCAATAAACACAGATGATTCTGGAGAACATTTATATGTCATATTTCGTTTTGGAGAATAATACCAAGCCACGGCCAAAGAGCCACTGGTCTAGATAGTGTAAAGCTGTATTTAAACGATAAGTTATGTCCTCCATAGATTTTGAGCTGTAGTAGAGGACGATGTCATCAGCGTACTAAAGGATGTTATAAAAGCTTCTGACAGACAATTTAAGGTCATGAGTATATAGGTTATACAACAGAGGACTAAGAGCTGAGCCTTGACGTAGTCCCTTTCAGACCAGCCTGAAAGGTACAGTAAGAAGCGGTCAGTAGATTACAAATGATATAAGACAACTTGAGCAGAATACTCAGTTGTTGCAGCTTCTGCCTGAGTACCGGAAGAAGTACATTATCATATGCAGAAGCGACATTTGAAAAATCCCCAACGACATACTCTGCCTTGACAAAAGCTCGTCAAATGTCTGTGTTAAAAACACTGAGACTATCCGTAGTTCTTAACCCCTTTCGGAAGCCAAATTGAAAGGGCGCTAAGATATTACTGATTTCCACTATCCACTCCAGACGATTTTTTAAAAGCCGTTTCAAAATTTTGGATAAAGCAAATGCTAGGGCAATGGGTCTGTAGGAATTGGAATCTGAATGACATTTTCCAGGTTTAAGTAGGGGAATGATAACTCGGGATTTCCAAGGTAGCGGAATATTGCCTGATTTTCAATCAGGCAATATTCCACTAGCTTGTTGTTTTGCCTGATTGAAATATTGGGTTGATTTAATTTGAAAAAAATAGCTTAGACTTTTCAAAGTCTAGCAATAAAAGAGTGTGAGATAGTATCCTCACCTGGGCTAGTGTCTTTTAAATCTATTAAGACGTTTTTGAGTTCTTCAGACGAAAAACAAGCATTCATTTCATCCGAAGGCTCAATCTGTGGGAAAACAAATAAGTCATGAGATGGTACAAAAGGGGGAGCCAATTTGTTAGCGAAATCACACAGCCATAAAGAAGGATTATTGGAATTGGTACTGGAATCATAGTTAAAGAACAGCAAAGTCTCCTAACATTTGTCTATACGAGTGAGAAAGGATTCTTTACCAGGACTAAGTGATTCACAAAAATTGGCTTATCCAAGTTTTTTCTCTTTCCTAGTCAACTTTCCAAACTTCGAATCTCTGTGTTTGTACTCAACAAAATTCTTCATAGTCATACAGACTTCATAATACTCCTCGGCATTTGTTCGCCGATTGACAGAATCAGAGCATTTCTTATGCCACCAAAAATTGAAATGCGTTCAATCCTGAATGGAGTATTTTCTAGGGAAGTGTAAGTCAGCCGCAGGATAGTTCCTGTCAGTAGGCGAAATGTTTGCTTTCACAAAGTAAACCAAAATCATTTTCCCTATGAGTGTCACATCCTTCACCAATGTGGGGCTGAGAACACTTGTTGCACCTTGGCGTCAGTCTACACTGTGATTTTATGTGATCAAACCGACAACAATTTAGGCACTGGATAGTGGGAAAGTTGTATGGTTCAACTGAGAGAGAAATGATAAGAGGTAAATTTTGACTTTGGCTTTGATTTTGGCTTTCGGGCAAATTTTGACTACGGAATGTAATTATAATCGACTGAGTCGAAACCTATGTAGTTACACCCTCGCTTAGATACTTTCTATTTAGTAGTCTTGCTTTCATCACTCCAAATACCAAAGAGCCTACAAACTCATCCAGTGAGAAGTCCACTGGGACATTTCTTACAATACCCATTCGAGTGATTATCAAAGTAGGGATAACTGCCGCATACTTACATAGATTTAAAAATGGGATTGGACAAAAATAAATTCACTGTTGTAGCTGTTGAGGTTTTAACGCTGATTTTGTTGATTTAAAATATAATAATGTATTAAAATACAGGATTATTTTTTTAACGATTTAAGAGACTTGAAGTTATCCAAATAATTTTCATCATACAATAAATTTAACTACGGCTTCGCTCTGGTAGTTTAATGGAAATAACTATGTAATACATTGACTTACCCATCAAAAATGATAAGCACAGGGTGTGCACAGGGCTCAACATAGCGCCCTGTTGTTCAGAGAGATAAGCATTATTGATATAAATTGAATTATTTTCACAACATTCGCGTTTACAGCCAGACACTGTCCCACTGCGCCGCTGTCTTAATAGATTGAACGTTAATATTAAGTACATCACATTATCATATATATACATTACTTTAAAGTATGAACATATACCTTTTTAGGCTATACTGTCTATAGTCTATATAGTAGGCCGCTATTAAGCTCTAAGGCCGTAAAATACTGGAAAGCATAATAATACACGCATAGCGTGCTAGTCTGCAGTTCCAAAGCGTTATAGATTTTATCTATTATCTTTAATTAATTCAGTATATTTAAAAGGAAACAATAAACTTGTTCAAAACGATTTGTACATTATTCGAATTATAATTTGTTAATTATTTTAGTGTAAAAATGGTTACTTTGTAAGACATGAGATAGTTCTGAATTTGAATCTCAAGTCCAACTATATGGTCTAAAATCAATTTAAATCAAAACCAATTCAACATTCTTCTTACCTATGTTGAATCCGTAATTAAATATCGACTGCTGAAAGCAACTGAAAGTACTTTCTTGTTAGTCATCCCAACCGCATCGCCATAGTGTCATTTATGTATTTATTATTTTCACATGTACATGTTATAAGAACAGTTTCATTAAGTGGTGGAACTGATGCCCATTTCTTCTAGTTACTTGTAAATAGTTCGTTCATTCGATTTAATTCAAAGATTGTTTACAGGTATAATTGAGTACTGTAGCTCTATATCTACTCGAAACAACGTTACAAGTAAAGCTGTAACAACTTATTGTATTATTCACTTATGATTTAAGTTTACAACAATAGATTCAGTTCAGGCTTTCTTTAAATCGTTATTTTTCAGCACTCGTTTTAAATCTTTCTTGTTGTTATAGATAATTGTGTATCCTCCTGTAGTGAAATAAAATGTACTTTTAAGTCAAATATCCTTACTCCATTACTATTCCAAATATTATCTCGTCTCTTATCATTGTACCACTTTTGTAATACGATAACTTTTTATTTCATTGTGATGCTCAAGTTATATTGATTTATTGTAATGCGGAAGATAGGAGTTGATGATGTATCGACATTAATCTGAAACACAGAGACATTTTCAGTGCCAGGTGTAACTTTTAAAACAATTAACATAATGTTATGTAGTGTAATGAGCACTAACACTAAATACTTTTTTAGCTCAACAAACTCTTTAGCGTAACACTCAACCAATATTGGCAAGTGTGGACTTTTTAATTTAAATCTAAACCTTAACATGTATATATATATATATATATATATATATATATATATATATATATATATATATATATATATATATATATATATATATATATATATATATATATATATATATATAATATATATATATATATATATATATATATATATATATATATATATATATATATATATATATATATATAAATATAAAGTAGGATAAATTATAATTAAAGTTGTCTGGTCAAGAAATTTTATTAAATTAAAAAACAAGTAATTTTATACTAATACTTAATTTGAGATATTGGAAGTGTATCCGAACAGTCATTAGGATTGATGTACTCTGATTGGTCGGGAGAAGGGTGGGAATAGATATAAAAGGATGGCGTAACAGTAAGAAAGGAGTCGGGAGTCAGGCGTAGTTAAGAATTTAAAACAAAAAGAAATAAATACATCCCAAGAAGGAGCCTATGTTTTATTCTAAGAAGTCTCTAGAAAATTTCTACAAAATTCTCGTCCGGGATAGATACCAGTTACGAAGAAGAACGACGGATCGACTTGCACACGGAGCAGCAACGCGATTACATACCAGTTACGAAGAAGAACGACGGATCGACTTGCACACGGAGCAGCAACGCGATTACACAGGTGGTAACGGGGATTTTATTAGGAAGATGGTGGAAACGTCCAAAACATTTGAAGATGGCTCAGGACACGTGGTAAATCACGCCATGTACCCTACGTTCAACATGGCGGACACTATACCAAAGTTTAGCGGCGAGGATATTGCCTGTTCATCTGCAAAATGGTCGCAGGATATCGAAGATAACGCGGAGATATTTAGATGGACTGAAGAGCAGAAGCTTATCATTGCCCGTCGATCGCTTACAGGAACGGCAGAGTTATGGCTGAGGTCTGAGAAGCCCTTTACGTTATTTGTAAAATTGAAAGAAGCTATACAAAAGGAATTCGTCGAAACAATCAACAGCAAAGTCATGCATGAGTTGATGAGCAAACGCAAGAAACGCAGTGACGAAAGTTATTATCAATACATGCTTACGATGAAAGAACTGGGAAAAAGAGCAAAATTTCCTGATTATGTCGCGATTCAATACATTGTAGACGGCATTACGGATTACGAGGTGAATAAAGTATGTTTATGGGGCATAACTACATATCCTGCTTTAAAAGAAAAATTGAACCAGTATGAAATAATGAAGCAAAAGATGAAGCCGCGCGGAGACAAGCAGCATTTCGGGATGCCACGCGAAGCATATACGAGTGATAAGAAACGACGCGACGCGCCTACCGCGGGAGCAAACCGGATAAGCGAGGCAAGGAAAAAGACATTCGTGCGTTGTTATAAGTGCGGTGAAGCGGGACATGTAGCAAGCGATTGTAATAATGGTGTTAAGTGTTTTCGGTGTAACTCTTACGGACATATTGGCCCTGATTGTGGGAAATATAAGTCGAATAATGCATACGGACGACGCCACTACAGCCGCCATTTTGAGGGCGGAAGCGCGAGCGAGAACAAGAACGAAGTGAAGTTGCAGCGGTCCATGTTCGTTCATCGTTCGTCAGAGGGCGCAGGAGTCGAGAATGAAGCTAGCTACAATACAAGGGAACGAGTAAACGACACGAAGGTTGGTTCATTCGTTCAGAACGGAATATGTCAATGTCAATGTCAAAGACATCGAAACAATAACAATGTATTTAATGTAAATCATAAATCATGTAATAAGTCCGTAAAACGATGTCAAATACAAGATATTTTCGTAAATTGTTTATTAGATACTGGTAGCGATCTAAATTTATTAACTTACGAGTTGTTTACTATGTTGAATATTGTCTGCTATGAACCTGATGTGATAGCGCTATACGGTATAGGTTCTAATAAAGTTAATTCAATTGGTAAGTTTACAGCTCCTTTAGTAATAGAAGGGCATTGTTTTCAAGTTAGTTTCTATATTATTCCCAGAGGTGTTATACCATACCAAGTTATCTTAGATCAACCATTTTTAGCAGATACTTTTATCCAAATAAATAAAGGCTTAGTTCAGGTAAAACCTCAATATTATGATAGTTCTTATCTATTATGTTTACCTTCCAGCATTAATAACCAAGATGACAGGTTGTGCGTCCAAGAATTAATAAGTAATTACAAACCATTAAAGATCAAAGAAGCCCCTATAAAACTCAAGATAGTTTTAAAAGATGATATACCTGTTGTGCAACGACCACGTCGACTAGCTCTAAAGGAGGAAGAAATTGTAAAGAATCAAATAGAAGAGTGGCTGGTTAATGGAGTTATACGTCCAAGCTATTCAGAGTATGCTAGCCCATTGGTGCTTGTTAAGAAGAAAGATGGAAGCACTAGAGTGTGTGTTGACTACCGCAAAATCAATCAAAAGATGATTAAAGATGAGTATCCACTTCCAGTTATCGAAGATCATGTAGACAAGTTAAGTAAAGTTCAGGTTTTCAGTACCTTAGATTTAAAAAATGGATTTTTTTCATTTACCTGTTGAAGAGGAGTCCATTAAATACACTGCCTTTGTTACAAGTAATCCGGAGGGACAATATGAATTCCTGTATGCACCATTTGGACTATCTGTATGTCCGAAATACTTTATGAGGTACATCAGTATTATATTTACAGATCTTATAGCGGCGGGTATTGTTTTGATATTTATTGATGATATTATAGTTTTGGCTAAAGATGAAACTCAAGCAATAGAAAGACTCAAGATGGTGTTAAAAGTAGCTTCAGAATATGGATTAGAGATCAATTGGAAGAAAACTCAATTATTACAACAAACAGTGGAATATTTGGGGTATGTAGTATCAAAGGGAACAATCAGACCTTCCCCTGAAAAGACAGAAGCAGTGAGGAAGTTCCCGGAACCAAAAAATATCAAAGAAGTACATAGTTTTATTGGATTAACATCGTATTTTAGAAAATTTATTCAAGACTATGCTTTAATTGCCAAACCTCTCAGTGACTTATTGAAAAGTGGTGAATTTCAATTTGCAGAGGAAGAAAGATGTGCATTCAACATTCTAAAACAGAAATTATGTTGTGAACCTGTTTTAAAAATATTCGACATACAACTACAGACAGAACTACACACTGATGCTTCTAAATTTGGATATGCAGCAATACTTATGCAGAAAGACCCGATAGATGAAAGCTTGCATCCCATACATTATCTAAGCCGTAAGACTAGTGACGATCAACAAAAATGGAGCAGTTACGAACTTGAAGCACTTGCTGTAGTCGAGGGAGTAAAGAAATTTAGGAAATATTTAATAGGAATACCATTTAAAATCATAACTGACTGTGAAGCATTTCAGAAAACTTTAAGCAAAAGAGAAGTCTGTGCTAAGGTGGCTAGATGGATTTTATTATTACAAGATTTTGATTACACAATTGAACACCGTTCAGGTTCAAAGATGAAACATGTGGACTCATTAAGCAGAAATATTTGTATCGTTAGTGGTGAATTACATGCAAAAATACAGAAAGCCCAAGAGGAAGATACAGCCCTACGGGTAATAAGAGAAATATCAAAAGATAGACAATATGAAGACTATGTGATGGAAAATGAAGTTCTTTATAAGGGTGTTGATAGGAAAATAGTCATACCAGATGGTATGGATCTTGAAATTATAAAAAAAGCACATGAAGTAGGACATTTTGGCAAACAAAAGATTAAAGATATTATAAATAAAGATTATTTCATCAATAGGTTAGACTACAAAATAGAAAAAGTTATTTCAATGTGTATACCATGCATATTAGCAACCCGGAAAGTAGGAAAGAAAGAAGGATTGTTGAACCCTATTGATAAAGGTGAGCGTCCATTGAGTACTCTACATTTAGATCACCTTGGACCACTAGATGCTACAAAAAAGATGTATAATCACATATTAACGGTTATAGATGCGTTTACTAAATTTGTATGGATTTATCCAGTGAAAACATTAACCACAAAAGAAACTGTCGAGAAATTAAAACTGCATCAGAAAGATTATGGAAATCCATATAGATTCATTACAGATAGGGGAACAGCATTTACAGGAAAAGAATTTGAAGAATATTGTCAAGAGGAAAGAATAGAACACATTAAAATTACCACTGGCATAAAAAGAGGTAATGGTCAAGTAGAGCGTATGAATCAAATTATTATATCAGTCTTAACGAAAATGTGCATAGAAGAGCCAGCCAACTGGTACAAGCATGTAGGTAAACTTCAACGGGTAATCAATAGTACCTACCAAAGAGCAATAGATACAACCCCTTTCGAAGTACTGATTGGAACTAAACTGAAGTTAAAAGAAGATTTAAGGATAATGGAGTTGTTAGAAGAAGAAGATAGGCAAGAATTCATAGGAAAAAGAGAAGAATTGAGAAAATAAGCGAAAGCTCAGATTTTGAAGATTCAAGAGGAGAATAAGAGAACTTTTAATAAGAAAAGAGTACAAGGAAGAGTATATAAAGTAGGAGACTTAGTTGCCATACAGAGAACCCAATATGGAAACGTTCTGAAATTGAAAGCCAAGTTTTTTGGGCCATACAAGATTGACAAGGTATTAAGGCGAGATAGGTATGAGGTTCATAAAGTAGATAAAGCTAAAGAGGGTCCTATTAAAACAACTACAGGGGTAGATTTTATGAAACCATGGCCTTGTTAGAAAATTAAATATAACTTTCCTTAGGTTATTATATTTTAAAGAAGGAAATGTAATTTAACTTACACTTACCATTTGAATATGACTTACCTTTCTATTAATTTAATATAAAGTGTGATGTTAAGATAGCAAGTGATACAGTTAAGATGATTTAGTATTAAGCTGTTTGAAACCTGTAGTAGTCTAAGTATAGTAGAATATTGTTATAATTTCTAAAGTTGTAGTTTAATTTAATTTGTTGTTTTTTTTTTGTAAATTTATTGTTTAAGTTATAATTTCTAAAGTTGTAATTTAATTTGTTTGTTTTTTTTGTAAATTTATTGTTTAAGTTATAATTTCTAAAGTTGTAATTTAATTTGTTGTTTTTTTTTGTAAATTTATTGTTTAAGTTATAATTTCTAAAGTTGTAATTTAATTTGTTTGTTTTTTTTTTGTAAATTTATTGTTTAAGTTATAATTTCTAAAGTTGTGCAAATAAATTATTAATCTTCTATAAAATTTGTGAACATAAAAATAGATATATCAATCACAGTTGTAAGAGTTAGACCTTAAATAGTAGTAAGTACTGTATATCAGTCTGGGGGCAGACTGAAGCAGGATAGCCGAGCTGTAGGATAAATTATAATTAAAGTTGTCTGGTCAAGAAATTTTATTAAATTAAAAAACAAGTAATTTTATACTAATACTTAATTTGAGTTATTGGAAGTGTATCCGAACAGTCATTAGGATTGATGTGCTCTGATTGGTCGGGAGAAGGGTGGGAATAGATATAAAAGGATGGCGTAACAGTAAGAAAGGAGTCGGGAGTCAGGCGTAGTTAAGAATTTAAAACAAAAAGAAATAAATACATCCCGAGAAGGAGCCTATGTTTTATTCTAAGAAGTCTCTAGAAAATTCTACATATATATATATATATATATATATATATACATGTTAAGGTTTAGATTTAAATTAAAAAGTCCACACTTGCCAATATTGGTTGAGTGTTACGCTAAAGAGTTTGTTGAGCTAAAAAAGTATTTAGTGTTAGTGCTCATTACACTACATAACATTATGTTAATTGTTTTAAAAGTTACACCTGGCACTGAAAATGTCTCTGTGTTTCAGATTAATGTCGATACATCATCAACTCCTATCTTCCGCATTACAATAAATCAATATAACTTGAGCATCACAATGAAATAAAAAGTTATCGTATTACAAAAGTGGTACAATGATAAGAGACGAGATAATATTTGGAATAGTAATGGAGTAAGGATATTTGACTTAAAAGTACATTTTATTTCACTACAGGAGGATACACAATTATCTATAACAACAAGAAAGATTTAAAACGAGTGCTGAAAAATAACGATTTAAAGAAAGCCTGAACTGAATCTATTGTTGTAAACTTAAATCATAAGTGAATAATACAATAAGTTGTTACAGCTTTACTTGTAACGTTGTTTCGAGTAGATATAGAGCTACAGTACTCAATTATACCTGTAAACAATCTTTGAATTAAATCGAATGAACGAACTATTTACAAGTAACTAGAAGAAATGGGCATCAGTTCCACCACTTAATGAAACTGTTCTTATAACATGTACATGTGAAAATAATAAATACATAAATGACACTATGGCGATGCGTTTGGGATGACTAACAAGAAAGTACTTTCAGTTGCTTTCAGCAGTCGATACTTTATTGCGGATTCAACATAGGTAAGAAGAATGTTAAATTGGTTTTGATTTAAATTTATTAAATATGTCAGTACTTACAGTATTACTATGTCAGTATTTAGATTTTAGACCATATAGTTGGACTTGAGATTCAAATTCATAACTATCTCATGTCTTACAAAGTAACCATTTTTACACTAAAATAATTAACAAATTATAATTCGAATAATGTACAAATCGTTTTGAACAAGTTTATTGTTTCCTTTTAAATATACTGAATTAATTAAAGATAATAGATAAAATCTATAACGCTTTGGAACTGCAGACTAGCACGCTATGCGTGTATTATTATGCTTTCCAGTATTTTACGGCCTTAGAGCTTAATAGCGGCCTACTATATAGACTATAGACAGTATAGCCTAAAAAGGTATATGTTCATACTTTAAAGTAATGTATATATATGATAATGTGCTGTACTTAATATTAACGTTCAATCTATTAAGACAGCGGCGCAGTGGGACAGTGTCTGGCTGTAAACGCGAATGTTGTGAAAATAATTCAATTTATATCAATAATGCTTATCTCTCTGAACAACAGGACGCTATGTTGAGCCCTGTGCACACCCTGTGCTTATCATTTTTGATGGGTAAGTCAATGTATTAATGTAACACAGTTATTTCCATTAAACTACCAGAGCGAAGCCTTGGATAACTTCAAGTCTCTTAAATCGTTAAAAAAAAAATCCTGTATTTTAATACATTATTATATTTTAAATCAACAAAATCAGCGTTAAAACCTCAACAGCTACAACAGTGAATTTATTTTTGTCCAATCCCATTTTTAAATCTATGTAAGTATGCGGCAGTTATCCCTACTTTGATTATCACTCGAATGGGTATTGTAAGAAATGTCCCAGTGGACTTCTCACTGGATGAGTTTGTAGGCTCTTTGGTATTTGGAGTGATGAAAGCAAGACTACTAAATAGAAAGTATCTAAGCGAGGGTGTAACTACATAGGTTTCGACTCAGTCGATTATAATTACATTCCGTAGTCAAAATTTGCCCGAAAGCCAAAATCAAAGCCAAAGTCAAAATTTACCTCTTATCATTTCTCTCTTAGTTGAACCATACAGCTTTCCCACTATCCAGTGCCTAAATTGTTGTCGGTTTGATCACATAAAATCACAGTGTAGACTGACGCCAAGGTGCAACAAGTGTTCTCAGCCCCACATTGGTGAAGGATGTGACACTCATAGGGAAAATGATTTTGGTTTACTTTGTGAAAGCAAACATTTCGCCTACTGACAGGAACTATCCTGCGGCTGACTTACACTTCCCTAGAAAAGGATTGAATGTGTTAAGGTTTATTTATTATATTTTATATAGAACAGATATAATTGAGTAATTTAAGTTATGCGATAGGTGAGAAGAAGAAAAAGACTACAGCTTCACAAATCATAAAAATTTTTATTTATTAATGGCAAGTTGTTATATTTAAATTTAAGTACTTCTACGTATATTTAAGTAATATGTAAATAAAACTCTGTTATAAATATGACGATTGTAATTGTATATAATAATTACCCATTTATATTAATTTTTACAAAGTAACAATAAATATGAGGTAACATTTACATTTACGCAGCTCGACAGTCGGACACTGAATCCATTTTACAGTCACTGTAGTACATTTATAGTCTACCCACACATTCCCCATCAACCTCAGGTGACCATAGTAAATTTAGTCAAAAGAGTTTCTAATAAATAAATTAATACTTCCTTTTATTTTTATAATATTCTTAATTATTACATAATTTTTAATATTATTTATATACATCGTTTTTTGTGTATCATATTAAGATATTATCACGGCCATACTGACAGTACTTCGCTCTCGAAGTACAAAAACCCATATAATATTAAAACTACCAAGACAAAGTAAATACTATAAATATAATATTATAACATATATTTTATATAATCAAAACAAACAATATCTTAATTAGTTTTAATCACTATTCACATTTTCTCAACATCATTTATTTAATCGCTACCGTCCGACCTCTCACATTAGGTTGACTGGTCAACGAACATATCTCACAACTGTACCAACAACTGTACAACCTTTCACATTAGGTGAACATGTTGGCGATGCACTTTTTTTCTATTGCCTTACCTTTCACATTAGGTAGACAAGTAGAAACACACTCCTGCTGTAGCACCATCTTTCACATTAGGTGAACATATTGGCGATGCATTTTTTTTCTATTGCCTTACCTTTCACATTAGGTAGACAAGTAGAAACACACTCCTGCTGTAGCACCATCTTTCACATTAGATGTACAATCCAGCAGTATCCAAATGCTAATATCCATCTTTCACATTAGATGAACAAATAGCAAACAACTAATAAATTTTAATTTGATAATAAATTAAATCAATTCTTAGTCATCCACCCATTCTCCATGCCACAATCTTAATTTGTCCTTAGCAATTACAACATTTCGTAAATTCCCTTGAAGAGAATACCTGTCGCCGGGTAAAAGAGCCATAACTCTATATGGTCCCTTAAATCTACAACTTAATTTATTGCGACGTCTGTGATCTTGATTTACATAAACCAAATTGCCTACCTCGAAAGACACATTATCTCGCCTAACCATGTCAAAGCGATTTTTAAACCTTTCGGCTTCTAATCGTAAACGCCTAGTAGCTAGCTCTCGATCGGCTCTTAAATCAAAGTTTCATTCAGGAACTTTAACATCGTTTAAGCGAGCCTATATGCAATGTATGTTAGCGTCAATACCTATAAGTAATCGAATCGGAGCAAAACCAGTCGATTTTTGGACAGTGGTATTAATAGCCTTGTGTGCCTTCCACAACCCGTTTGGCCAGTCTGACGAACCATTACAAGTGGTATTCAACATATTGACAAGTGTCGCTACATATCGCTCTATCTGACCATTTCCTCTTGGTGTACCGGTAGATATCATATGGTGCTCAATATGTAATTCAGTAAAAAGTGATCTAATTTGAAGAGAACTAAAGTTAGTGCCTCTATCTGTGATTACTACAGAAGGAGTACCGAACAACGTAATGGTATCTCGAATAAGTGGTATTAATTCTAGAGCACCGAGCGTTTTCAACGGTTTCAACACGCAAAACTTAGTGAAAGCATCTTAAAGTAACAAAATATATTTGTAACCGTCATTTGTTTGTATGAATGGACCTGTACTAAAATCTAAGTGAATCGTATGAAAGGGAATAGGAACTTTTTCAATAGGATGTAAAAAGCCTTGCTTTGCACCAGAGTGGCCTTTTCGTTCAACACAAACTAGGCAATGTTTTAGGTATTTCTTTACAAATGGTATCATCCTTGGAAAAAAAATGTTCACGAAGTTTATGTAACACCGTTTCAAATCCTACATGACAATTTTTGTCGTGGTAAAGTTGTAAAAGGCTAAATCTAGATCCCTTTGGTACATACAGTTTTGGTTCTCCAGATGAAGTTTTATAAAATAATAAATGGTTCTTTAAAATATAACGATTTTCATCAAGATCGCCAGCTATAGCCAGACTAATCAGACGTTGAATATCTGGATCATTTTGTTGGCAGTTTCCAACCAACATGGTGATTCATTAATAACATTGACATTTAAAAAATTTGACACATTACTCAGATAATTTAGATTGGTTATTTTAGCAAAATTAACAGTAGCAGAAATACTAACAGGATTCGACTAAGAAAATCAACGTGTCCAATGTATTTACCCTTTTTATATACAATATCAAATTCAAAATCCTGCATAAAGGTCCACCAACGGGCTACACGTGGAGATAAATCTTTTTTATTAAATGTGGCCTTGATAGCATTACAATCTGTAAAAATTTTAAATTTGATACCTAAAAGATATACTCTAAATTGTTTTAATGCGTTATAAATAGCTAAAGTTTCTAAGTCATATGAACAATATTTGGATTCTGTAGGAGATGTTCTTTTAATAAAGTAAGCTACTACTGATTTCTCATTGTCTACTTTCTGCAATAAAACTGCTCCATAACCTATTGAACTGGCGTCAGTATAAAGTTCAGTTGGTAATTTTGGGTCAAATACAGTTAATAAAGGTTTTGACGACAAACACTTAATTACATAATCCCTAGCCTCGTCCTGTTCGGGTCCCCAATGGAATTTAGAATTGTTTTTTGTTAAATTCGTAATACATGCCGTACAGGTTGCAAAATTTGGAATAAATTCCGAAAATAACTAGCCAGTCCCATAAATTGCCGTACTTGCTTAATATTACTGGGCACTGGAGAATTCACTAAGGCAGAGACCTTTGTCTCACTAGGTCTTATTCCTTCCTGTGATATGTGTCTTCCGAGATATTCAATACTGTTAACAAAAAATTTACATTTTTTCAAATTGATAGTAAATCCTGCAGAGCAAAGGGCAACAACTGTTTTTTCTAAATAATCTAATCCTTCATTGATTGTGGAAAATGGGATAAGGGTATCATCAATGTAAACTAATAGAAATTTTAGGTGCTGCACAGCTTTTGTGATTGATCTTTGAAACACAGCTGGCCCATTACAAATACCGAATGACATTTTAATAAATTCGTAATGACCAGTTGGCATCACAAAAGCTGTGTATTTTCTAGAGCTACTGGTATTTGATAAAATCCGTTTCTCATATCCAGAGAAATAAAATACTTAGCTGAACCAAGTTTATCAATTTGATCTTCGATGAGAGGAAGTGGATAACGGTCTTTTTCTATAATTTTATTCAATGCTCTAAAATCTACGCATAACCTATCATTCCCGTCTTTTTTCTTTACTAAAATAACGGGGCTTGCAAATGGAGACTCACGTTCACAAATAATTTTCTGTTTTAAAAGATCTTGAATTATTTTATCCACTTTCTCTCTTTCGGTAGGGGCTAATCGATAAGGGCGATAATTTACAATTTCATTGTTTTTTAGCCGAATAATTAGTTCCCCAGTTCTAACATTACCTATCTCATCTAAGACAGAGGGATATTTTTTAAAAATACTGCAAATTTTATCTTGTATAACTAAGTCTAAATGACAAATCTTAGATTTTAAATCTGACAATTCTGTCACTGAATAAATAAAATTCGCCTTTACTATGTTCTCGATAGACTTTCTTATTAAACGACAGCTAGACGAGTCAGTAATTATTTCTATATCAGGGTACTTTACTGCATTCCTACCTATAAGAAGGTCATACTGAAAATCAGTATCTCTGACTACATGTATATCTAGTTCCAAAGTCACATCTTCAAACTTAACAAAAACAGTAATTAAAGCAAATACGTGAATATTACTTTTTACTATTCCGTTTAAATATAAAGATAAAGGAATTAAGCAGCACTCCAGTCTTCTAGCAATGGATTCTTTAATTAAACTACAATTGGCTCCGGTATCAATCAGACAATTAATTAATGATCCATTAATAGAAACTAGTGTAAGGCTTAATTCGGTTTTCCTAAAAAAGGTACATTCTTGTCATTTCTTGTAGGAATCGAAGTGACAGATCTTTTTGATTCAGCCCGTAGTTTATGGAAGCAAATATTTTCGGTATGACCTACTCTCTTGCAATAAGTACAGGATTTTATATGGCTTTCATTTTGCTTTGGAAACTGTGCAGTTTGGTTCGTTTGAATATTGGAAACTTTCGGACATAATGACTGAATATGTCCAGTTTGATGACATAGAAAACATTTTATATCCATATTAAATTTAGACCGCTTGGCTCCACTAGGTCCTAAACCTGTATCCTTATTACTATTGTCCAAAGCTCTTTTCCTGTTTTTCACATATGTTGACAACAAGGAGATAAGTGCTGCAGAAGTGGTTACACCACTATTTAAAGATGCCATTTTAACATCAACATCACTTATGTCTCCACAGATCAGTTCAATTAGTTGCTCATCTGTGAATGTTACTTTGGTGTTGCGAAGTAACCTTATTTTTTCTCTAGCATAATCACCATATGATTCCACAGAATCAGATGAGTACACAACTGCTTTGCAAAGTCTTTCGGACAAGTTCTTTTTTTCAGGGTAAGCGTCAATAATATCTTGACGCAAATTTTCCCAAGATCTGCCTCCTGAAGGCTCTCATGATTCGTACCATAGTAAAACAGAGCCCTTAAGTGCCTTACCGGCTTTAGCTGCGGTTCTAATACTGCTCCAGTTCAGCTCCTTAGCGAGGGCCTCAACACTGCTGCATCAGCTTGCAGCTCCGCTGACGTTGTGATCGGGGTCGAACATTGGTAGTGCAATGTCATCATCCTTTTGATGTGTTGCAGTAACAGCATCTCGGATTGCTTGGAGAAGGTTACTAACTACTTCAGAATCCATCCTGAAACTTATACAGATGTGTGTTATTAATGTAAGCTGTAATTATCCCACTTCTGATGTTAGGGTTTATTTATTATATTTTATATAGAACAGATATAATTAAGTTATTTAAGTTATGCATTAGGTGAGAAGAAGAAAAAGACTACAGCTTCACAAATCATAAAGTATTTTATTTATTAATGGCAAGTTGTTATATTTAATTTAAGTACTTCTACGTATATTTCAGTAATATGTAAATAAAACTCTGTTATAAATATCATGATTGTAATTGTATATAATAATTACCCATTTATATTAATTTTTACAAAGTAACAATAAATATGAGGTAACACTTACATTTACGCAGCTCGACAGTCGGACACTGAATCCATTTTACAGCCACTGCAGTACATTTATAGTCTACTCACACATTCCCCACCAACCTCAGGTGACCATAGTAAATTTAGTCAAAAGAGTTTCTAATAAATAAATCAATACTTCCTTTTATTTTATAATATTCTTAATTATTACATAATTTTTAATATTATTTATATACATCGTTTTTTGTGTATCATATTAAGATATTATCACATGTATAAATTGTAAATGACGAGCATAATAACCTATCACAGAGTTTTCAGAGAAAAATCATAAATGTTTACACTATTTACAATACTTTAATTTTAAACTTGAATAGAAGAAACATCCATTTAAATATAAAATATGAAAATGTCCATATTTCTGTACGGTAAGTGAAGTTAAAGCAGAATGTTCGTATTCGGTACACAAACTTAACAGCGAGAGGCAGTGAGTGTAACGACGACACTTTTCCTGATCTACTCACGTGAAAAACGCTACATGTGATGACAATTTAATTTGTGAGCTACAAGCTCTTTTATATTATTTGTATGCAAGCCATACTTTTACTATGAAAAGAAGTACATTGATCATACAGTGACAATAAAATATTAGAAAGCTTTAATTATGTATAAAAACAAAATGTAATTTAATCTATCGTAAATAAATAATGTGAATAACGCACGATTAACTAGTTTAAAATTGCATTGGTATAAAAATAATCGCCGCCTGCAATTTTGTTTGCGCCGATTTTATTACGAAAAATTGTTTATTTTTTAACTTTTGTTTTGTTTCCATAGTAATTTCGAGGTATCCTTTTTCAGTACTCCCCTACACTCCCTTACCAAAAAAATGTTACTAATTTTAACTTTCTCAATTTAGTAACTTCATCTGTGAATCGTCTGTTACTCATTCAGTAACGTAAAAAGTAAATATTCTTTGACTTACAAATTGTTCCAAACGCCAATAGCTCGGAAAGTACTGTAAAGAGGACACACCTAAATCGTGTTCAATTTTGCCACTCTCGTCGCCTTGTTATTTTACTGCCACGTTTGTATTTTCGAATTTTAACCTTTTTTTCTCATGATTAGTTGTTTATGCTTAGAATTCCATTGGATCAGATCACAAAATAGTTTTATTATTATTTTAATAATGTAATCTTAATGACGTTAATCATGAAATTTGGCGCTAAGTTAGAATGAATATCCGAAAATTGATAATTTATTGCTATTTTAGAGAAAAAAAATATTACAAACTTATATTTGTAGTTCATTTCATGGACATTTGTTACGATTCGACCTACTGAAAGCGTTTCAATGTTAATTCTACCGAGTCGTTAATAAAGTTGTATAATCTTAAAAATTGTTACATTATTTTTAGAATAGATCGTAGATTGGTTAATCTGAATGATATTTAATATCATTGTTCAGAGGCTGAAAAAACTACATTTCATAAGATTATTTTTGCGTAGAATTCCATTACCCAACACGTAATGTGGAATGGAACAAATTGTTACTTACTTAACCTTTGCTGCTAAAAAAATATGAAAAAATATTATTATTTTATGAGATGCTATCTTTATAGTACAATAATATTTAAGGCTGTCGGAGCTGCGTTTTGACCGCTAGTAATAAATGTTGAATTGTTTAACTTAAAATCCGGAATATCAACATCTAAACTAATATTATTTTTAGTTATTACTAATATTATTTGTAGCTTAGTGGGAACGCCCACTTGTCACATTATAATTCCGATATCAAAATCTTTTAAGAGCTGATTAAAATATGCCACAGACAGATGGGATGCTTTAATAGAAATAGGGTCAAGTTGATGAGAGCCGATACTATTGAATTAATATTATTATATATTCATTTTGTTACTTTGTAATAGTAAAATTGAATATAAATTTAATATGTTTGTCTGTTTTTATCTGTATATCTGTTTCTGGCGCTATAGCTCTTGAATGAATTTTGTGTCAGTCTATAAAACCTAAAACTTTGTTCAATTTTTTATTTATTTTATTTATTTATTTATTTAAGTAGTACATTGTTACTAAGTTGATACAAATTCAAGGTGCAATCATAAACTCGTTCGAGTGTTACCGTGCACCAGCGTCGTCAAACATATAAATAAGTATAACACGTGTTACAATTATAAATATCATAATAACCGGCAATAAGTAGATACATACATCAACAACCATCATATGGTTGTATGTACATATTATGTACAAGTGAAGTTGCTAAAAATTAAAAAGGAGAGTACATTTACTATACATTTTTTTAATTATAATTATTTGTTTAATAATGTATTTGATTTTCGCGATTGTTATACATTTTAAATGAAACACTTTTAAACGGATTAATCGCGTATATTGAATGGTAAACATTTTTGGGAAACCCGACGTTTCGAACACTTTACAGTAGTCCGTGGTCACGGGTAGACTAAGGTGGCATTTGTCTGTCAGTTGATATAATTATTATATCAAACTACCGCCAACGATTCCTTAATTGCCTCGCGTACTGCCCTGGATTCTTGCAGAATGAGCTAACTGTATCTGGTCCTCTAGTGTGGTGTGCTGAGGATTTTAAATTTTTTAATAGTGGGTCCCAGGTGGTGGAAAGTTTCCAACCATCTTCTCTATTGAAATTAGGATGTTTTTGTATTTCAATAGCCTCGCGGATCATTCTAGGGATATATCTATTCTCCCTAGCGAGTATGTGGGGTTTATCAAACCTGATGTAGTGGTTGGATTTGTTCGATGTATGCTCACACACAGCTGACTTTGATACATGCCCATTCTTGACATCGGAGATGTGTTCCTTCACCCTAACACCGATGCTTCTCTTTGTTTGACCTATATATGATAAGCCACAGTCACAATCAAGTTTGTATACACCTGCACACTGCAAAGGAATATTACTCTTCACTGGTCTCAAGAATTGGCTCACTTTCTTGTTAGGCTTGAAAATAGTTTTAATAGAAGCTCTTCTTAAGATGTTGCCGATCCTGTCTGTAACACCCTTTACATATGGTAAAAGTGCTGGTTGCCTCTCAACTGTAGGTGGCTTGTTGGTCTTCTGACAATGCTGGCGGGGAACTGGCAGCTTGTTCTGATGAAGAGCAGTCTTCACCTGTCGTAGCTCGTCCCCTAGGTGTTCAGCATCGCAGAGGTGGTGGGCTCTCTGAAACAAAGATTTGCCAACGGTAGATAACTGTGTAGGGTGGTGGTGAGATTCACCATTGAGGTATCTATTGGTGTGAGTGGGTTTCCTATATACTGTGTGGCCTATTGTGCCATTAGAATTCTTTATGACTAAAACATCAAGGAAAGCTAAAGAATTATTTGCCTGTAATTCCATTGTAAACTGAATATTATTATTAATAGAATTAAGGTGGTTTAATAATATATAAACACTGTCCGTAGGTAAAATTGTGAATGTGTCATCTACGTACCGCTTATATATCCTAGGTAGACATGGTGCAGAGCTAAGAGCCATCTCCTCGAAGTCCTCCATGTATATATCTGCTATTACCGGGGACACAGGCGAACCCATAGCAATGCCATCTATTTGTAAATAGAATTCTTGATTGAACACCAGATATCCAGATGTAAGGCAGTGTTCTAAAAGTTCAAGATATTCTATAGGCATGTTATTCTCCTCTAGCTTCCGCTTGACAATCCTGATGCAGTCTTTAATAGGTATACTGGTGAACAGCGACTGGACATCAAAACTGACCATGGTTTCATTGCTAGCTAACTTAAGGTCTTTCAGTCCGCTAACAAAATGGCAAGAATCCCTGACATAAGATGTTGTGTGGCCACGCAGTGGAGAAAGTACTTTCGCGACGTGTTGAGCCAGTTTATACGTCGGTGTATCGATTTGGCTCACTATTGGACGAAAAGGTACATCTTTTTTGTCTATTTTTGGTAACCCATACAACTTTGGAGGTTTTACACAGCTAGTCACGAGAGATTTAATGTCGAGATCTAACGATTTTGCGTGTTTTTTGATTAAATCGAATGTCTTTTTTAATATTTTTGTTGTCAACAATTTTATAAGTGTTTTGATACGATAGTAATAATGACATTTTTTGTATGTGTCTAGTATTACCGTCGCGTTACCTTTATCAGCTTTGAGAACTGTTATTTCATTGTTTTTTCGTAAATTATTAAGTGCCCGAGATTCATCACGAGAAAGATTAGACTTAGGTGGTTTGCTACGGCGCAGTAAGGCGGATATATCTTGACGAATAGCTTCTGAATCTTCCTTCAAAATCTGGTTTTTATATAAACAGTCCTCGACGTTAGTAATTATTTCTTCGAAAGGTATTTTTCTAGGCGCCGGCGAAAAGTTAAAACCTTTAATTAATATCTCAATAGTCGAATTATCCAAACTTTGTTTTGACAGATTGACAACTGACGTTTGTGTTGCCTGTGTAGAAGTTACGGTGTTGCCATTATTATTTTTCCGTTGGGATTTTAATTCGAGATTTTCGTACTTACGAATTTGTCTAGTTTTATATTGATTGTACCTTTTCGTCCAATAGTTAGCCAAATCGGTACACCGACGTATAAACTGGCTCAACACGTCGCGAAAGTACTCTCTCCACTGCGTGGCCACACAACATCTTATGTCAGGGATTCTTACCATTTTGTTAGCGGACTGAAAGACCTTAAGTTAGCTAGCGATGAAACCATGGTCAGTTTTGATGTCCAGTCGCTGTTCACCAGTATACCTATTAAAGACTGCATCAGGATTGTCAAGCGGAAGCTAGAGGAGAATAACATGCCTATAGAATATCTTGAACTTTTAGAACACTGCCTTACATCTGGATATCTAGTGTGCAATCAAGAATTCTATTTACAAATAGATGGCATTGCTATGGGTTCGCTTGTGTCCCCGGTAATAGCAGATATATACATGGAGGACTTCGAGGAGATAGCTCTTAGCTCTGCACCATGTCTACCTAGGATATATAAGCGGTACGTAGATGACACATTCACAATTTTACCTACGGACAGTGTTTATATATTCTTAAACCACCTTAATTCTATTAATAATAATATTCAGTTTACAATGGAATTACAGGCAAATAATTCTTTAGCTTTCCTTGATGTTTTAGTCATAAAGAATTCTAATGGCACAATAGGCCACACAGTATATAGGAAACCCACTCACACCAATAGATACCTCAATGGTGAATCTCACCACCACCCTACACAGTTATCTACCGTTGGCAAATCTTTGTTTCAGAGAGCCCACCACCTCTGCGATGCTGAACACCTAGGGGACGAGCTTCGACAGGTGAAGACTGCTCTTCATCAGAACAAGCTGCCAGTTCCCCGCCAGCATTGTCAGAAGACCAACAAGCCACCCACAGTTGAGAGGCAACCAGCACTTTTACCATATGTAAAGGGTGTTACAGACAGGATCGGCAACATCTTAAGAAGAGCATCTATTAAAACTATTTTCAAGCCTAACAAGAAAGTGAGCCAATTCTTGAGACCAGTGAAGAGTAATATTCCTTTGCAGTGTGCAGGTGTATACAAACTTGATTGTGACTGTGGCTTATCATATATACAAGGTCAAACAAAGAGAAGCATCGGTGTTAGGGTGAAGGAACACATCTCCGATGTCAAGAATGGGCATGTATCAAAGTCAGCTGTGTGTGAGCATACATCGAACAAATCCAACCATTACATCAGGTTTGATAAACCCCACATACTCGCTAGGGAGAATAGATATATCCCTAGAATGATCCGCGAGGCTATTGAAATACAAAAACATCCTAATTTCAATAGAGAAGATGGTTGGAAACTTTTCACCACCTGGGACCCACTATTAAAAAATTTAAAATCCTCAGCAAACGTCGGGTTTCCCAAAAATGTTTACCATTCAATATACGCGATTAATCCGTTTAAAAGTGTTTCATTTAAAATTATATATATATTTTTTATTTTTCATAATTTATTTATCAGTTTGAAAATATATGACTACACAATTCGATCATTTTATTGTGTTTCTCACTAATAGTGGAAGTTAATTGATGAGATCTGGTATAACATATTGCAGTGATCTTTTGCCATACATGTTACAATAGTTAGGTAGTAATAGTTTTAAATTGAACAAGTACAACAACTCGAAGTATGGTACTTCGAGTTGTTGTACTTGTTGAACTCATAATCTTATAATGTTTAAACTTTTCTTTAAAAAAGTATACCGATAAACGTATATATAAGTTTTATTTTTATTCGTGTTTTGGTAAAATCTTAAAAAAATCTAAAAATGTATCGTTAATGTGATTATTGACCATATTTTTATGTTATGCATCAATATTTCTTTTAAAATGTGTAATTTTAAGTAGTATATTGGATCTAGGTTCGTTTTATACGTTCTTCCGTAACTGGACAGTCCATACGATATTATTGACTCGGCCAGAGCTGTGTATAATAACAGCACATGAGCGTTTATATGGTACTTTATGTTTCAGTAGATGAAATTTTGCAAGTTTCCCTCTTAATTTCTCACATACATAGTTTATGTGCATTTTCCGACTTCGCCTACTATCGACGACCATTCCTAGGTAAGTATGATTATCTACCAATTCTATTGCGGTACACTCACAAGATGTATCATTTATTTTTTGTGTAAGCATTTGTGGCTATGTGCGATAAGCGCTGGCTTAAAAGTACTTCTATTTTCGCCAGTATTAATATAAATTAACTTAGTTTTATCTGTCTTTTGTTTATAAAAAATATATCATTTACTTAACTAAACATATCAACTAAATATCTGAAAAATAATAAAAGCAAAATTATAGAAAAATCAAGAAGTTTGCCTTTCGAAGTTTCCTTTCAAACAATAAAAAGCCTTATGTTATTATACCAAATTATTATACTAATCACGTACGTTGTTAAGTGGGTAAGATCGATACTAGAGAATGTGTATAATACACATATTTATAATGTTAAGAGTGTTATAGATTATCCAGTTTGTATTACAACGTCAGTAAGAAAATTCTTTAATAAATATGTCAAAAATATTAAAATTGTTCCCAATAATTAAACAACTAAGTAGATACTAATGTAAACTGAAACGTTTTTCTTGACTTTCTGCTTGAGTAAATCGAGAGAAGCAATCAAATGTAACAACATCTTTTAATTAATTACGCTTAAAGATGGTCCGATATAGAGATGTTTTAAAAGGTATTGAATATCTTAAAGTAAATAATTTACGAAATTAAAGTATTTACGAAGTTGTCAATCAAAAGGGTGTTCTTGAAATAGAAAGTTTGTAGTAATATTGTGAATGTATGGCTTTTTTTGAACTTAGAAAATGATATTATTCATAAGAGATAGAAAATGATATAAAACTTTTAAATAAAAAAAGTATCTTATTTGTTTGGCGACCGATGATAATGATATTCCGCCATTATAATAAAAAATCCAAGAATTTTAAGCACTGAAAATTTTAAGTCTTAATTGTTTTCCTTTTCAAATATCGTAACTTATTTATTTATTCAACGTATTTAATATTAGCTTAATCTAATATACTAAATTTAAATTTAAAAAGCGTATAAAAATTTTGAACGAAGCAAGATTTGAATCCGCGCCTCTTGAAAACCGTTCAAGCGCTCTGACCAACTAAACAATTCGTTTAGTTGGTTTTTAAATTTAAGTTTTCTGTCCTAAGTGTGGAATAATACTTTTAAATGTAGTAAAAATATTAATATATTAATCTTACCTTATTGTTATTTATTATGCTTATGCTTTACGATATCTGTATCCTGTATATGGTGAGGAAAGAATCCATAATCGTCTTGCCCATAGTCACACGCTATGCCACTGCATCACAATGGTCTCAAGTATCTATAATCTGTATATATCTCTATATATTATTTTAATCTTAATACTAAAGATTGACCTGCATGGACTTGTGAGAATACATATACTCATGAATCCGTTAGCTTTTATCATGTCACAAAACAATATACACATAAATAACAAATCGTAATACGTTGGTACGATTTAACGTGGGTTTAGTCATAGATTGTTTCTATGAATTATTTAATAGTAATACAAATATTTTTTTTATGGACAAGGCATGGCAAACGAGCGTACGAATCATCTGATGGTAAGTGATCACCGTCACCCACGGCCCTGTGTAACTCCAATGGAGCTACAGGAGCGTTGACGGCCTTTAAGGGGGCCCGGCATTACCCAATGCGAAACGCAGTGGCCGAAACCACTACTTAACGCCGGTTTTAAATGCCGGGGGTGGTAATAATCCGGTCGAGTCTGCCTATGCGTGTTGCCATTGCTGACAATGTGACTCTCCCACACGTACTTTAATCGCCCCTTACGACACCATCAGTACCAGGGTGATCCTATTCTATGTCGGAATCACACGGCACAAAAGTTTTGTAATATATATGTATCGGTTAAAAAATATTTTCAGGTCCAAAATTAATAGCTTTTAATATTACTATAATTGAATATCAGTTTAATGTACTTGGTGATCTATAGGAGTCTATAGGACAGCGCTTATTTTATTCTTAGCCAATAAAGAGTATATCTACTTATTTATTCGTAGCCTTCATACGAGACAGTTGTAAGTTAGATTTTTACAAAGGGATTTGTTTATATTTTCTCCTTTTACCTTCACTCTGTATTTCGCACTCAACTCAACGCCTAGTCTCGTTACCAGAGTGACAAAATATAAATATTTAATATCTCACTTCCTCGAATTAGGATCAAACTCTCCTGTAACGCATACTATGGTACGTTTGTGTTTCTGGGCGCAAAAAAATTCTTTTTTTTTTCCTAAATTTGGAAAATAAAAGTGAAGCGCCAATAAACAATGAAGGGAACTAACACAACGTAGGGTAATAACCACTAGACGATCACGACCTGTCGTGGCGCAGGGGCACAAGCTTGTGACTGTAAACGCGACAGGTTGCCGGTTCGATGTCCACTCAAGGATTTTTATTTAATGCAAAACGCGGCGTTGAGTTCCGCCACTACTAAACACGCGATGCTACAAATCGGCGAAAAGTGGGGAATGGATGAATTCAATGATTTCTATCAATTTAGAGGTATTTCATATTATATTTTAGTCTTTGTATCCTTCACAAAAAATAGGCAAAAGTAATTATAATATATTTTGTCATGTCACGTATACCTCTAAAGGATCAACGATTTTTAATGTTTGCGTAAATGTGGCCCATAGTAAGGATCAACTCATAAACATCATTTTACAACCTTTTGCTTTATAAACTTTACAAAATCCAATACAGTCTAATAAATTATTAACTACGGCCATCTTCGTGACGACATGACCGATGGAATGAATATTTTTTGTGGTAGGCAGTTGAGGGGGCTAATAGCCCTTGCAAAAAAAAAAGTCAACGTAGAGTTCGAGCTTTTAACAGCGTGGTCTTAACAGCTTCTAACCTTGATGTTGTTCTCCCTTACTTATGTCCCTCAAAGTTCATTTAGTCATAGTTCATTTTTGTTTCATTATATTTTACCTTTGATTTACTTATATCAAGAGTAAAACCTAATGAAACAAAAACAAACTACAAAACGTTTAAAACATTTGTCTTTGTCTCGTCGAGGGCTTCAATTCAACAGAGGGCAGATGTCCGTATTGGGGACACTGTTAAAACAAAATTTACGTTGGTTTTTTTTTATGAAAAAGACGGCAAACGAGCGTACGGCTCACCTGATAGTAAGTGATCACCGTCACCCACAGCCCCGAGTAACTCCAGAGGAGCTACAGGAGCGTTGCCGTCTTTTAAGGTGGAAGGGACCAGGGCCCGGCATTACCTAATGCGAAACGCAGTGGCCGAAGCCACTACTTAACGCCGGTATTAAATGCCGGGGGTGGTAACGGTCGAGTCTGCCCATGCGTGTTGCCATTACTGGCAACGTGACTCTACCACACGCACTTTAGTCGCCTCTTACGACACCATCAGTACCAGGGTGATCCTATTCTAAGCCGGGATCAGACGGCCGAAATGTTACGTAAAGTTTCAATAATATATTTCCGTTTGTCTGCTTCCGTAATTCAAAGTGAGGTGTTCCGCCAATAATTCTGAAATTTAGTGAAAATCGAAATATAACTTAACACTCGACACTCTTAACAGGTATTTTTTCTTCTTAATTCGGAAAAATAGAACAGTTAAAAAAATAAATAAGTGGGGATCCCCACTGTGGACAAAGTTTATAATTCCTCACAGATGGGATCGAGCCCATAAACATCACAGCCAGCTGCTGTTTCTCTACGCTACGATAGCCTTACAGTCATACATTATTCTTGTTGTATTTGTGTTTTCGTGACAGTTGCATTACAACGTTGTACATAGACATATCGCTAGTGCTTTATTTGTTGGTGGAATACATATCATCACACACAAGGATATTGCCTTTTTTTAACAGTTGAATGGTGATAGTGCTATTTGCTCTATCAAAAATTCAGTGTTTCATTTAGTTATTGGGTATTGGACAGATGTGAAATGGAATTTTCTTGGTTAAAAGTTTGTGTTCATAAAATAAATGTCGTTTCTTTGGCACGATTATTATAGCATCTAGTTTTTGTCTATTATGCTACTTGACAATATAAAATAACGCTTTTTGGACAAACATTTTGTATGGACGATAATTTAAAATTCTCTCTTAATTATTAAAGTATTATATATTGTAAAGATATATGTTTTTATTTTTGAGGCCTGTTGTGGCGCTGGGGCACAGGCTTGAGACTAAAACAGCGACAGGTTGTGGGTTCGACCCCACTCAAAGAAGTGAAATATTCATTATTTTCATTTCTTCAAAGCGCTGTGTTGCAACAAGAAATGCCTCAAATTCGGCGGAAACTGGGGGATGGAACGGAGAATCATAGGCTTTAGAGATTTCGAATGCCTACCCTACCCTACGAAGATAAAAAAACTTATACAAACATGGCCTGTAGAGACATTTTTCTTTATAATTTAAAAAAGCTATTTTATCATTTTATATTAAATCAATATATAAGTTAGTACCTTACAATGTATCCTATAACAAAATATGTAAAAGTACATTCAAGAACCTGCTGCCTGCTTTTCCATACGTCTCACGTATTTTCTCATTATTGCATTTTTCTCGTTATGAGAAAATATGTAACAACAGTTGCAACCTAAGAATATAAAAAGTGCACTATATTAAATTAACAAACAGACTAAAAATAACGAAACTTCAAAGAGTGTTTGTTATTAAAAGTCAACACTACATTTATTTTAATGAAACAATTTAATCAAAGCGCTCTCGCACTGCTTGGACGTAGCGTACATGACGTCTTTTTATTCTCAGTTTTCTTAACCTAACATTTTAAACATGAATATATGTATAAAGTTACGTTAAATCCAAGTAGCTTTTCATCTCGCATACATTTCTGTTGCTCGTTTCGACCCACTTCGACTACTTTACTTCGACTACTACTCTGCCGGTTATGGCGAAAATAAGCTGAAGAAATTTATACAATTGACTAACGAGACTATTCACGTTTTGGCTTCCTTGGTTTATTGACGTAGTATACTATTTGAACGTGCGGTTTTGTTTTATAAAGATGTTAAATCAAATCATCAAAAAAGGTGTTATAATTATATATAACCAAGTCAGACAAAGTAAGGTTAAAAAATATTATAAGTTTTAGTTAACACAAGGTTCCCTGTAACTCCTCTTCCTCTCTCTATATGTGAGATACAGCAGGGTGAAGCAAAGCCCCCCACTACAAACGAAGTACGCAAGCGAGTCTCGCAGGAGAAGAGAGAGGTTCAAATTCTAGTCTACATACATATATTAATATCTAAAAAATATACTATAATTTTAAAATGTTTCTTGTTACATTTACTTCTCTTGTCTTTATCTTTATTAGGTAAATAGAAACACTAATAAGTTATTTTTTTTTCGCATATATCAGGGTACATAGAGGGGACCTCGTGATAAGACATTTCTACTAGTCTAGTTTCTCTCTCATCGCCAACTTTTAAAATATTACCTGTTAAGTGGCGGAATTCAGCGCCACAGTTCATTTTCATCACCTAATAAATGTAGTATTGTCAGGAAACTGTCGAGGTTAACATTTTTAGTAAAAAAATATTTATATTTAAGGGTTGTATAATAGCCAAATCAATTCAACACGAGAACTTACAAATCAAAACTTTGGAACACAGCGGGATTTATACCCTAATGAGTATTTTTCTTTTGAAAATGTCAATTAATATTATAAAAATAATAATTATTGTAGTATGAAAGTTCTTATTTTAAAGAAATTAATATACGTATGGATGATACAAAAATGTGTCTTTTATATTTGTGTAGTTTTATAGTTTATAATCTGAATAAAAATCAACAAATTAATCTACAGATATGTATTTTTTTTATTGTTCTGTTCACAATTTCTCCCGCGTATAGTACAGTTATTTTTTTAATTTTCATCGCATTTAAAATTATCGTCTACTAGTGTGATTCCGAAAGGTAGGTAGGGCGACACTCTGCACTATACAGAGTATTATTGTAAATACAACGATTGTGGGTTCAATTACCAAACAAAAAAAAACTATTTTTATTTCCAAAGACTATATGGTACCAGTTGGCTTTATAGTGGCAGTTATGGTAATTGAAGTTGACCCGACGGAGGAGTTTTATTTGTAAAATAGAGCATCAGGTCAACTAGAGTCGTTCTAGAGTAAACATCGATTTTATTACGCGATATATTAATTATATATAGAGAGAAAATATAAGTTCATATAGTTTGTACGGTTTACATGTATACTTACTTTTAAAACGTTATCGTTTGATTTCCAATATTCAAATTATAAAGTTCTTTACAAAAACTATAATATTCATAGAGTATATTAAAAGAATCTATGTATACAATTACAACATGAACTAGTCAAAATGCCGGATGTTATGTTACTCATGCGTAAAGTCGAATAATACCTTTACAACACGCCAGCGCTAAAACTTAGTACGTGTACGTCGTACGTGTCGGTGACAAAATGTACAGTAATACTGAATTTTATACATTAAACCTTTGAATTTCCTTTGAAATATTTTCACATTCTATGTACTTTAACGTTTTCATTTAACATTTCAGTTATGATATTTTTTGGATTTTATTGAAAAATCTGTTTTTGTTAATATAAATAATATAAACTCTAAGATCGAATGAAACCGTTGTGGAGCAGCTGCACGGTGTTTGACTCTCAACGCAACGTTTGTTGGTTTGTCTCCCACTGGCTTCTTTATAAGATTGACAAAGCGCCATGAGCGCCAAAGAGTTCGGCCATTCAACATGCAATGCTTTGAAAATAAGACTTCGTGTCTTAACACTTGGTTCCCTCACAGTACTCTACTATATGAGGGATGCAACTTGAATTGGAGTAACAATCATTATAATACTCATTTACTCATTTCATTATCATCTATTCTTAAATTTAATTCAGCTTAAACTAAACGCCGTGTTTTGTTTCGCAGTAAAGAATATCTGTCCATTGGCTACGATGGCGTCCAACTGTAAAAGCAATACAACTAGTAGATTCGATATCTAAAATGGTGAATTATCTTGAAATATTGTTATTTTGTCTTTGAATTATTGTCATTTATTCGACATTGTAAGAAAAAACGTGGTGTATAGTTGTGTCACTCAACGCAGAACGTTTAGAATTCGGACAGAAAATAGAGAACGAACTGCCTTCATTTAATGTTCTAAGTAGACACTGTGTCTGGTTTTGTATTACCAGAGCCTGATTCACGATAGTCTCTAATACTCATCATCGTTTTTACAGCTATGTCATAAGCTACTTATATGGGCATCTGTTGTATTTCTTCAAACAATTTAATAATTGTAATTTTTAAGTCAATTTGCGTGGGTTCAATATAAGACCGCTATTTAAATAAGTGGCGCTAGCGAGTGGGTGGTCTGGATATTTGGTTATAGTACAAAATGAATCTGAGGTGATATATTAGCTTGATAAATAACTTTATTTTCTTGTGATACATTTTATAACAATAGCACATTTTCAAGTTTATTTCTTTGTTTGACATATTGTAAAAAAATATTTACTTATATTTTTTTATACATTTTTTAATGTGTGAATAGGCTGTTATTTTTTGTTTTCTTTATATCTTTATATTTATAGTACTATAAATAATAACTTTTGGCCGTGTGATTCCGGCTTAGAATAGAATCACCCTGGTACTGATAGTGTCGTAAGAGGCGACTAAAGTACCTGTGGGAGCGGATTGTTACCACCCCCCGGAATTTAAGACCGGCATTAAGTAGTAGCTTTGGCTACTGCGTTTCGCATTAGGTAATGCCGGGCCCCAGTGCCCGTCCACCTTAAAGGACGGCAACGCTCCTGTATCTCCTCTGGTGCTACACGGGGCCGTCGGCGAAGGTGATCACTTACCATCTGATGTACCCGTAAGCTCGTTTGCCGTCTTTTCCATAAAAAAAATATATAAATAAAAATATTATACAAAAGAAATTATTTTTTATATATGTTTAGTAAATTAGAAATAATGTTATTGAGAATAATGAGGCCTGTCGTGGCGCGGCGGCACAAGAGTGTGACTGTAACCGACAGGTTCTGGGTTCGATCCCCAGTCGAGGAAATGAAATATTTAATATTTTCAATTTAAATATTTAATGTTTCATTTCTTCGCTCTGGTAATAAGGCAAAAGCGCGGCGTTGAGTTTCGCCACTCAACACGCAATGCCTCAAATTCGGCGGAAAGTGGGGAACGGAAGTGGAACGGAGTGTCATAACACTAGGTTTCACTTCCGTTCCCTCTGCCTACCCTGCCTAGTGCGGGATACAGCGTGAAGCTGAAAAAAAAAAAATAATAATGTTGCATTATTTCATTTTTTATTTCTCTGTATTTTTTTATGACGATAACTAGATCTCACCTGTCCCTGAATTTGTCCTCCCCCTTCGTTCCTTTCACCTTGCTGCTTTGCTTTGCTTATTATGAATTATCCTCTAGAATCATATTCTGGAGTGATCCCCACTCCAGAATATGATTTATGATTAATTTATAATATTTAATCATATTGAATATTTCATAATATTTAATATTTTCAATGAAATATTTAATATTTCATTTCTTCATGCTGTTCACAAGGCGTTGAGTTCCACAGTCAACATGAAATGCCTCAACTTCGAAATTGACCTATTGTTAAGACACTCTGATCCATCGACCGGAGTGTCCTAACACTAGATTCCTGAGTTACCTCTGCCTACAACACATAAGTACAAATACCTACGGTCTCTCGTGATTTCAGTATAAAAGCAATTGCGTAAAAAAGTATTGTAATACAGTGTTAAATATAGTTAATGAGATCACGGTGTGTAATGATTGTGACAGACGACGCCGATGATTTTAAGAAAACGCCTGTTTTGTAATAAAAAATATAAAAATGTACTATCAGTGATGATAAACTGCTTCATTAAAAATGTTCAAAGAAAATCACAAACACCATTTAAAATAAAAGAAAAATTACAATATTTAAGTTTTACTGTAGTTATAGTATAAAGCTTGACCTTTTCATGCCGCTGAATATTAATTTTATCGAATGTATTTCCAATAATTTTCTTAAATTTCCGGTACAAAGAATGAGTGCCTTCAAATATGCTATTTTATTATTTTTTATTGGAAAAAAAATAATCAGTAGTGGTGAATAGTATGTATAAGCCATGAAACTTACTTAGGTTATTGCAAATATGGACATTTGAAATTAATATCAGCTTGATACTTTTATAAGATTATGACATCATAAGAAAAATGACGGACAGATGGCCAGATCAAAATCAAAATCAAAAAATTCTTTATTCAATTAGGCCACTACAAGCAGTTTTGAATCTATTTTGAATCTATTCACTTTTTCTATTAACTAACTGATTTTCATAAAAATGGGTATGTTGTTTTATTTCCGAGATGCTATGACCACCTTCCGGCTCCATATCATACCAGCTTTCTGACATCATAATATTGCATTGTCAACCAATTTAAATGTATCTGCAAAATTTCAGATCAATCGGAAGACGATAAGTGGCCCAATTTTTGCTCCCAAGATTTCACCTGCAAAAATTAACTAACGAGCACGGCAAGTTAAATAAAAGCTTTTAATAAAAGCTTAATAAAAATTTAATACAAATAAAGCGACTTATCCAGCTCTTGTACTTAGTGGTCTGAATGTTCGGTAATATACACTTTGCAATATTGTTACAACGTTTTATTTTGGACATTATAAAGTTTCCATTCTTTACTCCGCATGAAGCGAAAAAGGCGCCAGTAACCTAGTGCTTAGAAATTTTGTTTTAAACTTTTTGAATATGGAGATATTAAAAGGGAATATAATTATATTTGTCTAATTTGAGCTACAATTTTTTTTCTGTATATGATCTCTACTATGATCTCTTCTTTTTGTTAGATTTTTTAAATTGTTTTATTAACACACCGTACTGTTGTGAACGTACATATGTATGTGTTGTTTGTATATATTGGTATATGTGTCCTTTGCTCTTTAATACACTGTAATGAATAATATCTAAGATTCTTAAATAAATCTTATTGTTATGAATTTGTGGTAAATACCATAGTATTATATAACTTTTACTATATTTGTACAAGTCAAAGCATACAAAATAAATAAAAAAAAAATATTTCAAACATACAAATACGTTAATTTGAACATAGAGTATGTTTATACTGACATTATGTTTTGAAACCTTAATCCAGCTTGCTTGGGTTTTTTATTTGGATTAAATATTTTACAAGTTCAACTCGCGAGACATCACAGCTTTATGTTACTTCAAGTGATTTTCTTATAGAAAAAGTTTTGTAGTGTTAGTGTTAGTGACTTACTAACATTGTTTATACACGCGATGAATGGATAAGATTGTTACAAATGTTTTCACTCACTCTAACTCAGCTTCACGCTGTATCCCTCACATGTCACAGTAGGCAGATCTCTCTGCCGTTGCAGTTGACACACCCAATGTAGAGATACTCTGTTACGTTTCCCACTTTCCACATTTGTACATAGCGTGTTGATTCGCAGTTTGAAACGGTTCCAGATTTTATCATCTATTAATATAATAAAACAGTAAAAAAGTCGTGTCTGTACATTGAATATATTTAAAAAAAACAATGTAGGGGGACTTAAACTAACTAATAGAACACGAATCTACAATTTTTAAAATTTTTGTCTGTCTGTTTGTCTGTTTGTCTGTTTGTACCAGCACATCTTCTTATATACTGGACCGATTTCAATATTTTTTTTTTAGTTGTATAGCTATCAGGTCTGGGCAGGACATAGGCTATACTTTATTTCAAATACTTCAACACCTGATGCAGAACAGCATCAGTCCAGATAAACTATAAGAAATATTTAAACGCATTTATAATAAAAGTTGTAGAGGGTGATAAGCATTTTACAATGATATATTAAATTTGAAGATATAGAACATCTAATGAACAACCTTATTAGTCCAGCTAAACTATAACAAATATTGAAATGCGATCTTAATAAAAGTTATTGAGCGTGGTGAGTATTTTTCATTGACATATTAAAATCGAAGATCTGGAACATCTCATGAACAATCATAACGGTCCAGCTAAAGTATAAGAAATAATGAAATGATGTCTTAACAAAAGTTATTGAGCGTGATGAGCATTTTACATTGACATATTAAAATCAAAGATATGGAACATCTCATTAACATTCATAACGGTCCAACTAAACTATTAAAAATAATATAAAATACCACGTTAGTTAAACATAAAAAAATTCTGATATGGAATATCTGTTAAACAAATATAAGTTATAACAATAAGCAATAAAATTGCGGCTCAGCTCAGCAAAGTTTTTCATTGTGATGAATAAATTTTAATGTCGTTGCTATTATATATTAAAATATTATGAAAAGGATATTTAAAGAATAATAACAATATTTTTACAAAAAAAACATGCAGCAATTTGCTATCATTTGCGTATTTATCAAAGTGTTTATACACTTTGATAAATACGCAAATGATAGCAAATTGCTGCATGTTTTTTTTGTAAAAATATTGTTATTATATATAATGCTTGCCTGGGAGAAGTTAATATGTTCGTTTAAGTTTTGATTGTCGGTTTTAATGTCGTTAAAATCTATCTATATATAAAACATTAAAGAACGATAACGAACATAATGAAGTGGTAGAACGAAAAATTGGGTGTGAGTGTATCATAAAAATGGGTCTTATAACAATACTTTTTTAAATCTTTATCTAAAGAATAAAAAAATATTAAAAAGTATAAAACATATTAAAGAGGATTAGCTAAAGTTCTTCAATAGGATGGTCAATTTTAAACTTTTTACTGTGTTAAAACACTGAAAAAGTGTTTTAAGTGAAATGACTTTCAACCAGATTAAATCATTTGTTAAAAATCGCGTATATCGGATTTTAACATTTTTTTTCCGATAAATTCGGTTAAATTTGTTTCATTTAAAATGTATAATGACCGTGGAAATCATAAAAAAAGTTTTCTAAGTAAAAAAGCATGAAGAGTATTAAAATGAAAACAAGACAAACGTAAGCGACGCATCTTACGCCAGTGAACAACATACATACAGAACAAGGGCCGTCATATTGTTATCATTTGTATGCGTATCACGATTTTTAATTAGAACAACTTTTTGACTCGGAGGCATTAAGTCGAACCGTGAAGTCTGTTTAAGTTTTTATTATAAGTTATCGTCTAAATCGCCGCAGGCCGCAACGTTCGAACTGTGTCCTTAACAAAATCCAGTCAAACACGCACTAATAGGGAATATAGAGTTGAAAGTAACTACCATCTTAGCGACTTAACTACTATAGTTAATGAGAGCGCATCCAAATTTACAACGGAATAAAGACAAATATTTAGTAAGGTGGTCCAGAGTGCCTTCTAAAAACTTCTAAAAATTTTAGCAGTTTGTCTGTTTCTCCGTTTGTCAACTACTGAATCAATTGCAATATTTTTTTTGTTGAATTGCTATTTAGTCTGGGCAGGACATAGGCTGTATTTGAGAGTAACTAATCTATTATTAAAGCTAGGATGGCTTAACCAAGTTTCAGATATGAGTATACAGTCAATAACGCCGGAGCTAAAAGATGTGAGAAGATCAGTGGAGTGAGCAGGAATGCTCTGAGCCTTGATATGTACTAAGCAAAGAGACGGATTGGTTAAAATTTTCGATAGCTTATCAACAAGTTATTCAGAATCAGAATTTAGTGAAATATTGCTTTCGTCATTATCGCTAGACGAACAAGTGAAATATTCATCATCAGTAAATAACTTATAATAATAAATAAATATAAAAAGTACTTACTTAAATATATGGGGAATACTATTATTTGCGCCTATTGCTCCAAGTTGTTAAAGGACCAACTTCTTTTTCTTTTTTAAAAACGATTGATGGAGTAGAGCATCCGTCGTTTCAAGCTGCTTGCAGGGCACTTCGGCTACTTGAAGACGATATCCACTGGGACCACAGTCTTGAAGAATCTTATGTCAGTGACAGTCCCAATAGTTTACGGCAGTTATTCGCTATAATGTTAGTGTTTTATGCTCTTTCGGATCCATTAAGATTGTGGGAAAAATATAAAACATTTTTATCAGAAGATTTATTACGTACTCTTAGGCGTAATGCGGAAGGCAATATCAGCCCAACAGATGAAAGAGCGATAAATAGTTCCCTTTGTTCGATACAGAAAATTGTATTTTCAATTGGAGGCAATTCTCTTACTGACTACGGTCTACCTGTTCCCTTACCAGAATTCAGTCAAACACAGACTAATCGAGAATATTGACTGCTATAGTTAATGAGTGCGCATCCAAATTTACAACGGAACAACGACAAATATTTAATAAAGTGGTCCAAAGTGCCGTTAGTAACGAAGGTAAGCTGTTTTTCTTAGATGCTCCCGGAGGAACTGGAAAAACGTATCTGACAATGGCAATTTTATCTGAATTAAGACGACAAAAGAAGATTGCTCTTGCAGTGGCGTCCTCGGGTATTGCTGCTACATTACTTCCTGGTGGAAAGACGGCACACACAATGTTTAAAATCCCACTCGATTTGGATAGAACTGAAACACCAACATGTTCTATTACACGAAATTGTGAGAAAGCAAAATTGTTTAAGGATTGCTGCATTATTGTATGGGATGAGTGTACCATGTCTCATAAAAAGGCCATAGAAGCCGTTGATAGAACGTTGCGGGATATTCTTCGAGATAACAGGCCAATGGGCAATATTACAATTTTATTCTCAGGTGATTTCAGACAAACTCTACCAGTTATAAATCGAGGGACCAGGGCTGATGAAATCAACGCTTCTTTAAAATATTCATATTTATGGCCCCAGGTGGAAAAACTAAAACTATCAATGAATATGAGAGCCCAGCTTGGTAGTTGTTCATATTCTCTAAAATTTTCTGAAATGTTATTAAAAGTTGGAGAAGGTCTCCTTCCTGAAGAGAATGGTCAGATCAGAATTCCTGAAATACTTGGCAAACTGGTCAACTCCGATAAGGAACTTATTAATTCAGTATTTGGAGATATTCATAGCATACCAACTCAGGAAAATTCTTGGTTATGTGAACGCGCAATTTTGACCCCTAAAAATGATCAAGCTGGTGCAATAAATGAAAAAAAAGATAGCAGATTTTCTTGGTGATGAAGTGGTATACACTTCCTTTGATAAGGTAGTGGATGTAAAGGACGCCACAAATTACCCAGTTGAGTTTCTCAATTCATTAACAGCTAGCGGTCTCTCTGCTCACAAAATAACACTCAAAGTTGGTGTTCCGGTAATGCTGATGAGAAATTTGACTCTGCCGAAATTATGCAACGGAACCCGACTTAAAGTCAAAGTATTGCAAAGAAATGTTATTGAAGCAGAAATACTCACTGGATGTGGGGCTGGTGAAATCGTATTTTTACCACGCATACCACTTATACCCAACAATTTTCCGTTTCAATTTAAACGTACTCAATTCCCCGTCAAAACTTGCTTTGCGATGACAATCAATAAGTCACAGGGACAAATGCTTAAAGCCGCTGGTATTGACTTAAGGACTGATTGCTTTACCCATGGACAACTTTATGTTGCTTTTTCGCGAGTCAGTAATGTTTCAGGTCTGTACATTTTGGCCCCCGAGAGAAAAACTGCCAACATAGTGTACAAAGAAATATTTTACTCAATTTTAGACACAGATTAGAAATATTGTACAAATTAAAATATTTCTTTGTACACTATATGGCAGTTATTCTCGCAGGGGACGATATATACAGACCTCAAACATTACCTCCTACGTCCTTAAATCGATAACAGCGACTTTAAACGTATCAATAAGTGAAAGGGACAACCTCTGACTTATTGATTGTCATCATAAAGAAAATTCTCATAGCAATTGCTTTTTAAAACTGGAACGGAAAATTATTAGGTATAAGTGGTATGCGTGGTAAAAATACGAAGTAATCAGTTCCACACCCAGAATTACCGCTTCAATAATATTTCTTTGCAATATTTTGGCTTGAAGTCGGGTTTCATTGTAAAATTTCGGCGGAGTCAAATTTCTCATCATCGTTATCAGAACACGTTTTAAGTTTTATTTGTGAGTAGGGCGCTAGCTGTTAATAAATCGAGAAACTCAACTGGGTAAATCATGTCGTCATTTTCATCCATTATCCTATCAAGGAAAATAAATACCACTTCATCTCTAAGAAAATCTGCTAAAACCTTTTCATTTATTGCACCAGCATGATCAGTTTTAGGGGTTAAAATTGCGCGTAAACATAACCAAGAATTCTCTAGAGTTAGTATGTTATTAATGTCCTCAAATTTTAGATTAATAAGTTCCGTTTTGGAGCTGACCAGTTTGCCAAATATTTCAAGAATACCTATTTGATTATTTTCTTCAAGAAGGAGACCTTCTCCAATTTTTAATAACAACTACCAAGCTAGGTTACAATTTTAATTAATAGTTTTAGTTTTCCATCTGGAGCCATGAGTAAGAATTTCAACGATTTCTTTTCAAACAGTCGTTGATTTTATCAGCTCTGGTCGTTCGACTTAAAACTCGCAAAGTTTATCTGAAGTCACCTGAGGATAAAATTGTAATATTGCCCATTGACCTGCTATCGTAGCATGTGCCGCAACGTTCTATCAAAGGCCTTTTTATGAGATTTGGTGGACTCTTTCCATATGATAGGGCAGCAATCCAGAAACAATTTTGCTTTGTCAGAATTTCGTGTACCAGACTATGTTGGTGTTTCTGATCTGTCGACAGTAATTAGGATCTTAAACATGTTGTGTGTTGTCTTTCCACCAGGAAGTAATATAGCATCAATACCTGAAGAGGCCACTGCAAGAGAAATCTTTTTGTCGTCTCAATTCAGCTAGAATTGCCCTTGTCAGATAGGTTTTTCCAGTGCCCCCCGGAGCATCTAAGAAAAACAACTTGCCTTTCTTAATGAAGGCACTTTGGACCACCCTACTAAAAATTTGTCTTGGTTCCGTTGTGTAGCAAATTTGGATGCGCTATCATTAACTATAGTAGTTAAGTCGCTAGGACGGTAGTTAGTATCAGTTTTATATTCCCTATTTGCGTGTTTGACTGGATTCTGTTAAAGGAACGAAGGGAACTGAAAGGGTAGGTAATTAGTAATAGTATCGACTCCAATGGAAAATATAATATCCTGTGTAGAAAAAAGGCAACTATTATTTGCTATTTTTCTGTACTCTATAGACTGATATTGCCTTCCGCACTACGCCTAAAGTTTTCTGTCTTTAATTCACGTAAAAATATTCTCAATAAAATTTTTCATTCTCTTCCCACAATCTTGAGGATCTAAGATGTCACAAAACATTAATATTATAGCGAATGCCGTCACGGATGCAAAATTTCTCAAGACTGCCATGCCAAGTAGCTGAAATGTCCTGCAAGTTTCTTGAAACGAAAGATGCTCTACACCATCATAAGATTTCAAAAAGAAAATAAATTAGTCCTTAAACAATCTGGAGCAACTGGTGCAAATAGTAACAATCCTGAATATAAGGATGCATTGTCTATACTCTGCCAAAAGTATCATCAGGCCACACCAATGTTTTTCTTCTAACAACGTCTTACGTTCACTTTTAACAAATATTTTATATGCGATCGAAGGATTTTGATGGCAACTTATAATCAAAACTTAAATGGACTTCCACAATATGGCGGCGCTTTCCCCTCTCTTGCGTAGGATGCGTCGCTTACGTTGGTCGTGTTTTATTACAAATCTTTATTACTCTTCATGCTTTTTTCGTAAAAATATTTAACATGTAACCATAAAGGGTTTACTTAAAAGTATTTTTGATTTTCGCGTATATTCTCAATGAAACTAATTTAATTTAACCGGATTAATAATAATGTAATTTCGGATTAATCCGAAATGTCTTTAAATTATAATTTCAAATCAAAATGATATACTTTTTATTACCTTGGATGTTTTTTCATAATATCCAAAGAAATCCCATAGGCAAACAGAAACTGTTAGCCCTTCAAATGGGGTTAAGCAGAACCACGGTCAAAAGGGTGTTGAATGAAGACCTAGGGCTACGAGCCTATCGCAGATAAACAGGACATCATTTAGATGCGTGTCCAATGGACATGAGACTGAAGATATCTTGCGTTTTGTTGAAACGGTACGCGGGAAAAAAGCATCGTCAAATTCTCTTTTCGGACGAAAAAAATTTTACCGTGGAGGAGAGCTACAATAAACAAAATGATAAGATGTACGCCCACAGCAGTGAAGAAGCCAGCAACCGTATTCCACGTGTCCAGCGAGGTCATCCTCACTCATGGTTTGGTTAGGAATCTCATATTGGGGCTTAACAGATATACATTTTTATGAGAAATGCGTAAAAACAAATGCGATTGTGTATCAAAATACAGTCCTCGCGAACCTTGTGGAACCAGTTTCTCATACAATGTTAAATCACAGACCCTGGATATTCCAGTAAGATTCTGCACCAGCTCATAGAGCGAAAAGCACGCAAAACTGACTAACGGCGCACAAAATTGACTTCATCCGGTACGAAAACTGGCTCTCCCCCAGTCCAGACTTAAATCCGTTGGATTACAAAATATGGCAACACTTAAAGCAAAAGGCCTGCTCAACACGCCATTCTAATGTGGAGTCACTCAAGGCATTCGTGATCAAAGCAGCTGCCGATATTGACATAGACGATTGGCCGCGCAGGTTAAAGGCCTGTTCCCAAGATCCCTCTGCCTACCCTGCCATGTGCGGGATACAGTGTGAAGCGGAGTATGTATTGTTTAGAAGATCTGCCCGTACAAACAGACCTATAGGTAAACAGACAAACAGAAAAACAAAAATCCTAAAAATAATAGGTTCGTGTTCTATTAGTTATTTTAAGCGCCCCTACACTGCTTTTCCGTAAATAAATTCAATATACAGATATAATTTTATCATTGTTTTAT
This sequence comes from Eueides isabella, assembly GCA_019049475.1. NCBI lineage: Eukaryota > Metazoa > Arthropoda > Insecta > Lepidoptera > Nymphalidae > Eueides > Eueides isabella. The sequence goes on along the minus strand of CM032409.1, from coordinate 6,834,988 downwards.
TATAATATAGATAAATATAGATTTATATAATAAATAAAGATAAAAATTAGATAAGTTCTTTCCAAATGTAAACAGAAAATACTGTTATAGAAAAATATAGCTTAATATACGAGTATACATGATCAATAAATAATCAAATTTACGTAAAATTTTACAATGAAAGTAATGTTATCTTAGTAAACACTACAAAAACTACGATAATTCCATTAATAAACAATATACCAATAATATATTTGATCTGAAGCATAAAAAAAATCATTCTATTCATCATTATGCGAAGGAGAATTAAGGTGCTGACGGTAGTTAAAACTCAGATTGTCTACTTGGAATAAATCAAGATCTGCGGCGGGCAAGATCTACGGGCGCAGCCGCGGGCAGCAGCTAGTCTATAATAAATTAATTTAGTACATATTAAAGAATAGACCTGTTAATTGCTTTAGCGTTGAAACATTTCATATTCTTTCTTATTCTCTCACTATATGATTTTTTATTTGTTGGCCATTATAGTTTATAATTTGTAAGCTTTATTTGTAATTATCTAAATATTTTACTATATGCTTAGGAATGTGCAGTGGTCACACAAGCCAATTCGGGCTTAAGGCCACGAAGATAATGTATTTATTATAGATTTAATAAATAAATAAATAATAATAAAAAAAAATTGATTGGATTATGATTTCCTTCATAATGCATAACTGCACTGTCAAACAACCAATACAATTGTTGTTTGTAAAATCTTATCATAGTTCAGTTCTGCTTTTTTACATTAGCAGGAGAACTGTTCCCATAATGATCATTTTCCACCGGTTTCTGAAACTATATATGTATGTGTATACAGTAGATAACTCAACAACAACAAGTTCAACACAATATCGTTCGAAAATATCCAACATTTAAACATTCGCTTAACCTATTCACTATTTTTGTAGAGTTGTAGGTTTGCTGTACTATTAATTAATATCATATTATTAATAAAAAAAATCAGTAAATACTTATATGAAACTATACGAAATTAAAAAAATAAATAAGAAATCTATCTCATAAGTACCATTATCAGTCACATCCCATCCTATTAATTGAACAATATAAATTCAATTTACGTCTAGATCCTAAACGCTAATATAACTAATATCACTGGATATTAATGCTATCATTATTGTATGGCTTACAACCGTCAATTAATCAAACATTGGAAGCAATATTTGTCCGCGTCCTCGTTATATTGAGTTATGACTGATTATCAACTCACCTGGCGACTACACGCTCTTATTGTCAATAAATAAAGTTGTTACTTATAATATGTATTAAGTTGGATCGATGGAAAGTGTTTGATTGTAAATGCTATAGTTGTGGGTTCGAGTCCAGTTCCTTTAAATTGTTTACCCGTTTCAATTACACTATTTTATCTACAAATTTCAATTTTTTTTTCATTCTAATATAATGATCATTTACAAATTTATTATAAGTATAAGAAACATGTACTTAAAAGCATGCAGATGTAAGCCCACATTTTTTTCTAGAAGAAATTTCTTCCAACCAACCAACCAATAGAAGCGGACGACTGACAAACTTCAGAAGGGATTTAATTCCTATAAATAACATTTATTTAATGTTTGTTTGCAATTTATATATTTTATATTTATTTTCTTCAGTCAAATAAAATCACAAGGTGTTATTATTTAATGTCATCAGTCAACATTTTAACTGTATTACATACGTTTATACATAATTTTTAATCATTTACAGATTAAAGAGAGAAATAGTAAAAATTATCCTTATTCTCTTCATAACCAACGAAGGAGACTCACTCGAAAACAGTCTTAGACACAGTACTTGGATCAAAAGGCAATATTTGTATTCAGAACACGTTACTCGGATTTATATTACGTGAGGGTAACTTCACGGAATGCTCTACGATACACTGTTTAGTGCTATAATTAGATAAGCTCAGTCATAAGTAAGATAAGTAGGATTTTCACACATTATGGATCTCCAATATGAGGAAATCGGACTGAAATAATGACCTATCATTAATTTCACTATACTTTTTTGCATACTGCAGAAAAAAAAACTTTACATTGTATGTTTGATATACGTACATATAATTTGATTAACATATTTTCACTCGCTCTTGTCTTAAATTGGGTTGAAAAGAAACTAAGTGTCTTTACTAGATACTCTCTGTCTACCCTATTATATGCGGGATTATATTCAACGTGAAGCTAAATACTTACACGTACTTAATCAAATTAATAAAGTGTTTTCTAGCGGTCACTCACATAAAGGCATACTTTAATTGTTTTTATTCAGTACGGAATATAAATTCATTAATTTCAATTATTTTACATATTTTTCAATATTTCTTTAAACTCTTTAAATGTTTTGTTTAATATCACTATTATAATAGGTAGTAATCTAATAAAACACTAAACTAATCTATTAATATATAAAATATTAAATTTGAAAGTGCCTAAGTTTTAAGTAGACTAAGCCTTATAAAGTCATCTCAGCGTCGAACTGATTAAAATACTTTGAAAACTGTAATACGTATAAGAACTTCAACTAATTTTCTGATAAAAATTATGTGAGTTATGAATTTATAATTAACACCTGTTGCTCGTTAGTTCCGTCGTTAACTAGTTCAGTTGTAAACGAAAAGCTTATGACTTATTTTTTTCACTTAATTGCGAAAAAAAGGAAATCTGAGATATACTAAAGTTAGGACACTCTGTCTTTCGTCTTCCACTTGAAATGAAAATATTGAGATTTTACGGTTGACTATAATCGCGATGTTTATGGGTTCGCTCCCCACTTGGTGTGTGTTTTTCTTATTAAGTCGGTTAAATAAGCAGAAATTAGCGGAGTAGAATTGAAAAATGGAGTAATTTAAAGTGTTAAGAAAGTTTCTTCCGCCCGTAATACAGGTAAAAACATAAAGCAACACCAAAGATCCTTCTTAAAAAATATCCTTTTTTAAACATCAACATTTTTAAAAATTCTAACAAAAAAACAAGTACAGTTTAATGAATAATGATTGGTCTCAAGTATGATTTATAGTCTGTCTATTAGCTATGAGGAAAAATTAACAAAATTTCATTTTATTTTGTTTTTGTGCATTTATAAATTTGATTTGTGTCGAAAGATATTTTTTGAAGATTTTATGGACTGTTCTTCTATCTAGTCAAATTCAAATATTTTTATTCAAAATAAGAAGTTACAAGCTTCGTTTTTTGAACGTCAAACAATTTACCACCAGTTCACTAAAGTTACTGCCTCAGACCTGAGAAGAACCGGCGAAAGAAACTCAGCGGGACATGTCTTTTTTTTAAATCAAATTTTACATCATATAATCAATTGTGACAATGAAATGTATAAATAAACAAATATATGCATAAATAAATTGTTTTTTGCTTCACGCTGTATCCCGCACGAGGCAGGGTAGGCAGAAGGAACCCGGGAAACGAGTGTCAAGACACTCCGTTCCACTTTCTGTTCCCCACTTTCTGCCAAATTTGAGGCATTGCGTGTTGAGTGGCGGCACCCAACGCCGCGCTTTGTCTTATTACCAGAGCGAAGAAATGAAACATTAAATATTTAAATTGAAAATATTAAATATTTCATTTCCTCGACTGGGGATCGAACCCAAAACCTGATGGCTGACTGATGACTGAGTCACACGCTTGTGCCGCTGCGCCACGACGGGCCTCAGATAAAAAAAATATTTTTATTTTTATTCATTCAGCTTACACTTCATTTAATTATATATGTTCCACAGTGGCTCGAAAAAGTCATTAGTTTTTTTAATAAAAGACACGGAAATTTGCGGAATAACAGACCGCGCGCAACTGCTTGTGTTCGGCGCAATGATGATACCGCTGGAAGGTTAAGAAAATATGTATATTGAATAGATTTGTACTGAATGCTTTTATGAACAATAAAACAGCTGATAATATAATAAAGGTTAATTTAAAAAAAACAAGAAGAATACTCTTAATTAAATTATCTTCAACCAAAAAAAAACTGCTTCATTATTAGTTTATCCTTTTGCAAGCTACTTTACCACAGATAGATTAATCATACAGAGTTACACACACGTCAAATTTATAACACCCATTTTTTTGCGTCGAGTATACAAAATAGTTATATACGAATTGCGCGTTCGTAACCTACTCGTAAATAAAAGATATTCAATAATAAAGTTAAATTTTTCGTTCTCATTTCCCTTATGCAGTGCACTCAATTTGTAATTCAGTTGTTAACGAAAACTTTGCGAAGCGACGAATAAACGAAGTGCTTTTAGTTTTTGGAGCTTTTGCGGATGCAATATTACACAAACAACTTTTTATATTTTAGAAGTATGAATTATATTTATTTTGTTTATATATTACTTATTTCACTATAGAAACTATATAGCTACAAATGGCAGAAAAAGAGCATTCTCCAACCAATCCTTTATTTCGGCAGAATAAAGTGTACGTGCGCAAAACTATCTTTAAATTCATATAGACATAATAAATTATTTTAAGCACATAATTTGTCAATAAATGTACAAAGTTACTCAGTTTCACGCTGCTTCCCGCCGATGGCAGGGTAGGCAGAGGGAACTTGGGAACTTAGTGTTAAGATATTCCGTTTCCCAATTTCCGCCAAATTTGAGGCTTTGCATGTTGAGTGGCGGAACTTAACGCCGCGTTTCGGCTTGTACTTGAACGGAGGAATGAAAACATTAAATATTTAATTTGTAAATATTAAATTGTTCATTTCCTCGATTAAAATTTAATAAATTTTACAGCGCGGTTGTACCCTAAAATATTGTGTTGATTTCTCACTGTGGAGAACATTTATGTTAAAAACCATATCCATTTTGTTTCCCGGTCCCGCGATACACAGAATCTTCAAAATAGACTGCGAGTTAAGAATAGAATGTGGAGATTATAATAATAGATTATAATGTTTATTATTTATTATTAATTATGTAATTTTGCGTGAAAAACCACACCAGTTGACCACTATTACGAATAATATATACAATAGTAGAACACATAAAATAGGGTGTTACCGATACGTTCTCCTGGTTCTTAAAAATCTTTAAGCTCAAGGCTCTATTCCCAAAAGCACTTTAACAAACCACATTATATAGATACTCGTACATTAATATTGATATTCATAAACTTGATAAAATAATATCTATATTAATATATCAATGTACTCAGCTTCACGCTGTATCCCGCACTAGGTAGGGTAGGCAGAGGGAACCTTTAGGTTCCCGACCTAGTGTTAAGACACTCCGTTCCACTTCCGTTCCCCACTTTCCGCCGAATTTCAGGCATTGCGTGTTGAGTTTCACGCTGTATCCCGCACAAGGCAGGGTAGGCAGAGGGAACCCGGGAACCTAGTGTCAAGACACTCCGTTCCACTTCCGTCCCCCATTTTCCGCCCAATTTGAGGTATTACGTGTTGAGTGGCGGAACTCAACGCCGCGCTTTGCTCTATTACTAGAGCGAAGGAATGAAACATTAAATATTTAAATTGAAAATATTAAATATTTTATTTTCTCGACTGGAGGTCGAACCCAGAACCTATCGGTTACAGTCACACTCTTGTGCTGCTGCGTTAATTCTTAATAGAATAAACATAATAATATATTTTTGACATATTTAGTTACAATTAAGTAAAATCAAAACGCAATGTAACGAAAACTAGAATTACATTAAGTATAGTATGTTTAGTCTAACATACGATTTTAATCACTTAAACTCTCTTCTTGGTAAAAAAATATGTTTCATATATTATTATATTTATTTATCTTTATTAACATAAATGTAAAATTTTTGGTACGATGAAAGCTCATCGTTAAATTTCTCTGATAGTAAGCGTTTTACAAGAGCTTATTATTACTTCTATAAGATCTAGTCAGAATGTGTCAAACGTAGCAATGAACTGCTTTTGACTCACTGAGGAGTCAAGTAAGGTATAGCGTTAGGTCCAGGTTGTAGAATACTAACGACATAACAATAATAACTGTATAAACTTTTTCAAAAAATACTTTCTAGTATTTTAAGGAAAACATATTTTCACGTACAAGACTTTCTGCCTCCAAGTTTCTGGTAGATTTTTTAATTTGCGAAATTTAACTCAACGTTATATTTACCAAAATTTCGTTTTGAAATGACAGTTTAATTGTATTTTACTTGGCCTTGAGTTTTACTTTAAGAAAAGTACAAAATTAATTTAAACAATTGTATTAACATAATAAGATAAATAGTAATATTTTATTTGTAAGTAAAATACATATGAGGAGGAAAAGTAGATAAGAAGGCATTATAAATATACATACAGATAATTTGTGACCGTCACGTTATGACGCCGTAGCACAGTTTCTGACAGTAAACGTGAGGATTGTGTTTTCGATTCTTGAGTGAGCAAGAATGATTTATTTTCATTTCAAGAATTCCCGTTATTTGCACAGATTGTTTATACTCGTATAGAACTGTCTTAACAATAGGTGTTCTCTTCTCAACCCAGCCTAACGCTGTAACCAGCTGTAATCTAATTTGTTGAATAACATTTCATATTGGCCTCGAATAAATCGCATCATCCTATTACTTAATTTTCATTTAACACTTTATAAAATGAAGTCAGTTTCAGAATAAAAGTGTCCTCAAACAGAGTTCGTTGAACTTTTAAGAGACAGTCTGCAGTATAATAATATTAAAATGCTCTACTTACTTAATGTAAAAAACGCATCATTTCATACAAGCAACAACGATCCTTTAAAATAATAAGTTTTATTCATAACTTGTTCATAACCATTGAATTGAAATGACGTACATAAAAACTTTTGACACAAAGATACGTTGTAGTTTACACAACGAAATTGTAAGTCTTGCACGAACGTTTTGCGGCAATCATAAAGTATCATATTCATAACCTTTTGTTATGGCGTATGTATGTCATTACGTTTTGCTTTTAAATATTCGTTTTGTTTATATCTTCTTATTAGCGGCTCTTTGCTTCTAAATATAGATTTACTATTTCTTTCTTGCGGCTTCACCCTCGTGGTCATGTGGAAATAATAACGAGTTGTGTAAGTAAGGTAGTATTTTTTCGATAATTGGACTGACCAATACAAAATTTAAATTTGAAACCCTGCAATTATTACGTGTATTGAACTAAACAAACGCTTTAGTTCTAAAATATTTAATATAGAAGTGTAAATAAATAAGTGTTATTTTTACATATTCTTCTATTTAAAAAGAAGAACCTTTACTTTTAAAAAATCATGATAAACTTGAGATATTTTTAGTGCAATTAAAAAAAATCGCTTTTCACCTTGTACAATTGAATTTGGTATTAAAAATTATCTACAATATGTAGTGAAGCAACTGTTTTCTAATTATAAAAGTAGAAGAATTATCTAAAGTCTAAAAAAGTTACGAAAGTACTTATATAGAAAACGTATAAAAATTTAATTGTAGCGGTATTTCAACCCGCGCCTCATAGAATCTATCCAAATCCAAATCCAAATAACAAAAGGTTTTTTCTATTTTTTTTTTACTTCACGTTCAATCTCGTATATACTCGTATAGGCAGGTAGAGTGAAAGTCAAGTTTTAAAACTGGCCAAGCCAAGTGTAAAGACAGACTATTCTTCGATTTCTGTCACATTTTAAAATATTGTAAGTTAAAAGGCAGAACTCATTTTTGAGACACTTTAATACCCAAATTGATCTTTTAAAAGCGAAACATTCCATTTACATCAGTAAGGAAACCAGAGCGCATGCAATTACTGGCTACGTCCAGTTCAAATCTATATTCATAAACGTACGGTCAGCATAATAATTAAGAACAGAAATGTAACAGAAAGTTACGAAATTACTTAAATACTTCTTTTACGCCGTTTTAATTTTGGTATATGGCATAGCGTAGGTTATGATTAGATAAGTACTAGAAGCATTAACATAAAATTCCTCACAAGTATTTTTTTCCTAAGTTATTTTGTAGAATACAAGCAGTAAGTTTTTCCTTAAAATGAAACTAATTCATTAAATAAACAACAAAATATTATTTAAAAAACGTTTGAAAAAAATCTTAATATATCACAGCCACATTATTTGTGTAAGAATTCGAGGACTAATTTCCTGCTGCATAAATTTAAAAAAATATATTTTTTTAAATATGAAAATTATATTTTTTTTTGTTCTGACCATACACTGCAGGGTAAATTTCCAACAATATTCTGTTGCGGTATTCGCTAAGATTCTAATCTATGGTATCTTGGTTTGCTCCTTTATAATAAATGCAAGTTGACCAACTATTAAGATATGCTGTATACGATTAGAAATATAGAGGAAAGAGATTTTTTAATGAAATAGAAATTGTACACCGAATATAACTTAAGGTTGTTTGTCAGCTTCAAAAGAAAGGTAAAACAGACAACATACAAAAAAGCTAATGGAATATATAAATGTTCCACACAAAAAAGTCACACACACAATTACATAGTACCCAAGCTTTCTGTTGTGGCCTGTCGTAGCGCAGGGGCACAAGCGTGTGACTGTAAGCCTTTCGCGTTTACAGTCACACGCTTGTGTTGTTGTGTGGGTTCAATCTCTGTTAAACATTTAATATTAAATTACCATAGCTACGCTAGTATATTATTAAATAGCAATACAAGTAATACTTATAATAAGGCACAATCATATAAGTATATAATTGTGCCTTATTTAATTATAATATATCATTTAATTATCACTTTTTCACATTTCAAAAGATTCATAAATTATCTTATTGGCAAACAAAATGTAATTACTATTCAGATGAGATTTTCACTGTATTTGCGCTTCACAAAGACAAAATAATGTGAATAATGATTTCATACTGGTTTGAGTGCTTTGAACTATTTTTGTGAAATTTAATAAAATATATTGTCTTGTTATGTAAGTATTGCTTTGAGGCAATAAGTGCATTGAGGTCTGTCGTGGCGCAGCGGTACAGTGAATGTAAATGTGATAGCTTTTGGGTTCGTTCCTTACTCCATGATAATTATATATTTTTATATCTTCGTTCTGGTTACGTCACTCAATATGCCTGCCCTGCCATGTGTGGGATACAGCGTGAGGTTTCTTTTTTTTTTTTTATTTCTTGTCATAACCTGTTTTTAACAGGATAGGCAGAGGTTAAAACACTAAGTTCCCTTCTTCCTACAGACTTTTTTTAAGACATTGCGTGATGAGTAGTAGAACTAATTGGCCACGCTTGGTCTTTTTTAAAATAAATAGAATTAATTTCCCTGAGTACATGTTTCCTGCATTGAAGCAGCAAAATTCGAACCAAGTAGCCATTTTGAATAATTTAAGTGATCCCCAAAGTAAAGTTCACCAAGAACTTAATAAAGAAATACATTTAATATTTTGTCGCAAATAAAAGACATAGAAATTTAAATATAAGCCGAGAGCGCGACAAGTTGCAGAGAACGTGCGGAATTTTACTCAAACAATAGCATGTTTTAGTTAGAATAAAATTTTCTGTAGTTTAAGAAACATGTGTTAGTTAAGTTAATATTTGTATACAAGTTTGAATTATTGTAATTATTATTTAATACTATATTAAAACGAACTTTAGTATAAATTCAAATAAAATATTACGATAGAAAGTAAATATATTTATTCTCAGTAAATAAGGTCAGTAATCTCAATTGTATTTGATTATAAACTGGACGTATAGCAAAATTAATAATGTTCATTTTATTCTTTGGCAAACACGGCGTACTTGTTGAATCTTGATTTGAAAAATAAACTAAAAAATATAAACAACAATAACGATATGTAACATTACTCTATTAAAAACATTAATTGTTGACTGCTTTATCATATTACACCACATATAAGACACACAGATAGGTCATGTATGAGTAACTTAATTATAACTTATTTGTAGGTAATGAGGGAACCTACAACGTTAAATTAAGTTTGTTTTTTATTTATTTTTTATAATCTATCATAATTTATATTAATATTAATTACCCCGAGGATTTTGAACAGATAAATCATTAAATCTTATAATGATGACTATTTTATAAAAATAGTAAGTAACCTACCAATAATCAATAAAAATATAAAAAATAATAGGGACTCATTTTTAGCTAAGAAGTTATTATAATTATCTTCAACAATTAGAACTTTTTTTTAAAATTATAACGTCTTAAGAGGTTACGGTGGTAAAATATCATCATGGGGGCCGCCATGTTTTTTTTTACATATTACATCTATGTAAAGTGGTCTCAGAGAGAGAATCGATGTCGGACATTTTCAGTTTTTTGTAATTCAGTAATGATAACAGCACGACAGTAGACTTATTTGAGGAGAGAAATGTATAAAGCTCTTCCAATAATATAAAACTGTTCCTAACCTAACCTAACCAAAAAAAAACCTAACCTAACTGAAAAATGTTAGTCATTTGTATTTTTAAAAAAAAGAAACGAATTTACCCGGATGACTAATTAGAAATTATTCGTACAGTTTTCGGACTAATAGTCACTTCGAATGTTTAAAGAATACTACTATAATAAGGGTATATATGCATTTTTTTGTTATTTTTCTTTATGTATGTATATATGTATGTATGTATGTATGTAAGCACGTATGTAGTTGGTTTGAAAGTATATATCTCTATGACTATGTAAATATGATCATATATTTATAACATTTATTGTTATATTGTATTTATTATATATTACTTTATTTATTTCAATCCTTCTTGCACTTCTCTGCATACTTATTATACATCCTTTGTCCATATGGTGAGCCTGTGAGAGATCGCATTTAGTGATAAAGCCGTCATTGTACATCTAATTCTTCATATTTGTATTATATTTCTGTTTTTTCATTGTCTTTATTTGTGCAATAAAGTATTATTATTATAGTTGTTGTAGCTCAAGTCTTTTTTATGTTAAGTATTGGGTAGTTCATTGTGGGTCGTCCGCTGGGTGTATGTTTCGACAACTGAACGACACTTTACAATTTGTTTATCTCTCGCTCTTATTTATATTGTAGTATGTGTAGTGAAGTGCTATACAAATAAAGGGATTTTGGATATTATCTGACTAATATATTTATTTAAACTACTTCATCTATCTAACAAAGTGTCAAAGAACTTAACTATATTTTACACGCTATGATATATATAGCAGTAAATTACCACATCAACGGGAGAATTAAATCTACTTTTGTTTATATTAGCACTACAATGGCACATTTCCGACCTCCATCCACCTAGAAGTTATCATCACTGGCTTTGTTACTAAGTTGTTCTTAATCCAAAGAACAACTGCTCTCTCCTGTTCGCTCCTGTTTAGTACCTATTGATCCAGGATTGTTTTAATTATATCTTAAAACACTTTTAAAGTGAATATAAACAAGATAATAAGTAATGAAGTGTCATCTCCAGTGCTAAAATTATTAATTACGATGAACATAAATTAATTGAATGTTCAAACGCTTTCTTGGTTCAATTTTGGTGGCCGAACATCGGAAAAGGTAATATTTATTTGAAATTTACTATATTACATATTACGCCGTTTTTACATTAGTCTATTTGTTAAATAAAATAATAATTTTAACTCACTCACATGTTTCTGTCTTTTTAAAAATTAGTCTGTACCTGGAAAAAAGTATTTTTTTTTGCCAGTTCTTTCTTCGAATTCGTCTTTGAACTTACAATATAGCAAATATATGTATAGAAGTACCGAAAGTAGCTATATAGCTATAACCTCAATGACAGTAAAGCAAAAGCTTTCTGAAAGGCATTAAATTGTAACAGCAGTTGTTCGGTTCATAGAATAATAAAGTATCGCTCTGGATAATGCACAACAGCGAGAGCCGAATGAAATAGAACAATAATTGATTATAAACGTTAATCACGAAATATCCTTAAAATACCTACAAAAATCTTATATTTTATGTATCGCCACCTAACGAGTGTATACCACCTTTTACAGCAACCTTTTTGTCTCGATTTCATATAAGCGACACGGGTCCAATGTGATTGCCTAACTTTATATGGTAATAATGAAACGTAGCCTTTGACTGATGCTGTCTGGTTTACTCATCACTTGTTCTTTTTTTATATTTTGTTTGACATAAATATATACTACTTTTTTATTTTGTGTAAATAATACTATTAAACATATTATTTCTTAATCCAAAAAAGTATTAAATATGGCATAGGTAAAACAAATTCTTGATACACGGCGGCGTTAAGTTCCGCAAACTATGTAAAAAATATCAACGTTGTTCTAAATATTTTCACTTTTAAAATAAATTGGAACTAGCTAGAACTATGTACTCGTCGTATCTAATATTCATGGCGCGTGTGACCGTAGTGCGTAGGATTTATTTGTGTACGTGTTGGTTTATCTCGAGAGAAGCAGTCGTAGACGCGAGGAAGATTTCTACCCTTTTACTTCTAGTTGGATTTAAATAAAGGATGAATTTGACAGTTTGACGCAATATATATATATTTCTTATATATTTAATTTTATAATTATGCAAATAAACTACTATAGGTGCTCATGAATCGGTATCGTAAAATAAATGGGATTTTTTTTTGTCATGAATATCATAACTATAGGTATTGTATATAAATATTCGATAAATATTAAACATTCTCACTAATTTACGTTCACAAAAAAAGGTCTACAAAATAAAAGGAAATAAAAAAGAAGCACTAATCACTTCACCATTGTCACGTCTTATAAAGAAGAATTACTATAATTTTGCCTGAAGTTATTAAAAATTATCATATATGAAGTCAATGTAAATAAAGCTAAGTGCACTACAAATATATGCGAACACTAATGCATGTATTTCAGTTTAATAAAAAAACTATCGTATAATTTGTGCGGACGAAGTCGCGGCTAAACTTTATTAAACATATAGTGAGGATTATCAAGAAAATATTATAAAAAAAGCAAAAAGCAACAGCATCATTTTTAAAGTGCTTCGAACTGCTTATGGATACATATTCCATAACAGATGATGTTATTTTAATACATATTTGTTATTAAAAAATGTGATACAATTGATATTTCTTATTCTAAGTGATGAAATCTGAGTTGAATGGACACTAGTTTGTGATTACATAATTATGTCGTACCTGACTCAAATAATTTTAGTAGGTATTAATTATTTTTGAAATTTATAGTAGAATGAATCACAATATCTTATTTTTGACAGCATCAAGTTGTGTCTCTGAAGCTACTAGGAACTAGTGGCGCGCTTGATCTAAAGAAATCCAAAGAATGTAAAAACAGTCAATTCTGAGAGTAAGAATCGAACCCACACTCGTTATGTATATTTTGACGGATAACTTAATTGTTAAATATAAATAAAAAAAAATCAATAAAAGTAAAAAAAAAAATAAGATTTAACATATTCCCAATTCCCAGATGATGGTACTCGGGTTTTCGTTCAAATAGAAATATTTTTATGATAAGGATATTAGAATTTATCAAAAGAAAAAATATAAACAGAGTCCAGAGTAGGAATCGACTTTATAACGATCGCGTTTACAGTCAGACGTTTACTATCTCTGGCTGACATACTTAACTCATATATAAATTCTCATACAAAAATCGTTTACACTCATACTTTATCCAACTAAATAACGGCAAGCACGTAGATACTTCATAGCATAAATCTATGAATGGGTGTCGCCGCGTGCGTCGAATGTCCCGAATTGCAACTCAGTTGTAGACAATAAAAGTTGCCTTCGAATAAATTGTCTTCGTATAACCTACTGAGAGAAGTAATATTGCCTACTTTGTGAGATAGTTTGTATAAGTTTACTTAGTAAAATGTTGTAGGTAATTAATACGACCGAGCGATGGTTGTACGTTCTAACCTAAATATGAAACTCTTAAATCCTTTACAATAGGAAATTTAGACATTAAATTTTTAATTATCTTTTATATTTATAATAAAATTACATGTAATGTGTAAAGCGATGCTTTGTATAGTCAGTTTGAAAACTTTTTAAAATGTAAACATCGAAATTCCGTATTATTATTTCTTGAACATATTAAACCATTTAATTGGTGAGCTAAGTACTACGATAGTGAACAAGGTTTTTGATTAAAAACAATCGCACTCAGATCAGTTCATTCAGTTGGAAGAAGATTCTAGAAGAAGCCTTATAAAGCCTTTACCATTTATATTTAAAATTTTGAAGTGCGTTTATTTGTCTATGATTTCTACTATCCTATCTATGATTCCAGATTTTGCAGAGTTCAAGCTAAAATTTACATCAAATATTTACAGTCTTTTACCACTTGCGGTACAGAAAATTTAAACTTCTAAGCTAACGCAAATAAAAGAGAAGTTCATTTATGCATCGGTTTTGCTGTATTTTGTATGAAATATTAGCCGCATAAAACCTTTCGTAGTAAAGTTTTGTATCGTGTGTATCGTTACGTGTTTAATATGTGTATATGAATACTTTAGTACGCCAAAACGAGCGCTATATAAAACTTAATATTGACCAGAAACCAAAATGTATTGTGTACTAAATTATTTGAATAGTTGGTTCTTATTATATTATACAAGCTATTCTATTGCATTTGACTAAAGAAACATTTTGGACGAGAGAAAATTTTACATATTAATGTTTAAATATTAAAAGTACTCTAGTGTTAATCAATCCTGCATATGGCAGAGAGTGTCTATTATTAAATCACTCCGTTCTTCACGCTCCGTACAGTTTGGGACATTAAGATTGATTTGACATTTGGCGGAACTCAATACTTCACTTTGTCTTACTACTAAAGTGAGAATAGAGAAAAAATTAAATATACTCATTCGAATGTGAATCAACCTTTTTTAAATATATCACTGTACCATGCCGCGGCGGTTAGTACTAAAGTTTGTTTCATTTTTGTCTGTTCTAATAATGCGTATGATTCCACCTCTCAATACGGCGATCAATGTTTATAATGTACAAGCATTTTTAATATCCTCTCTGTGTACTCTGAGTAATCGTTGTAAGAAATGAAATTTCTTCCTTAAAGGAAGTTATTTAAGATCTTTTATTTATTACAACGATTATTTGTTTAGTAATATTTAAAAAACTTTGCCGGTAAAATATTACTAGTGATAAATTCCCCCTTTTTTTGACAGGATTCAACGCCTCCGTTTGCCTCGTTACTAGAGCAGAATGGGAAAATATAAAATATTTCATTCCTCCAAGTGGAAATCAAATCATACGGTGTATCTGAGCCATATTTGCTAACTCTTGTCTCTCATTTACTTTGTACTCTACTGAGTAACTATCAAACGATACACTAACGACGTTACTCCATTTAGAAAGTTGTATTAGTTATATTTTTCAGTTAGGGAGTTTAGGAAAGTAATAGGAGAGGACATCTTAAAATTTCTAAGCAAATCAAAATTAAAGCGATTTTTATTTCAAGCGTTCACGCAAATAATATTACGACGAGAAAGAAGAAATCAAAGTAATGTTTTATAAAATGGATTGAAAACGGATGTATTTTGATATGTAATTTTAAGCTATCTAATTGTACCTGCATATTTCTCGTGTTATTTAAGTTAATTTATATGTGCTATGATCTAGCACATATAAATTAAGTTAATTACAACACGTTTTATTAACAAAGAAATAAATACAAAAAGTATAACAATATAAAAACTCTTGTACCTCAAAACTTAAGTCATTCCCACACATTTTTCATATTGTCGTCGCCACACTCGCCACTTGCTGTCACGTTTGTGTACCCTATAACATTCAGATTTAAACTCTTCTTAGTATAAGGAAATATATACATTTTCATAGTTTATAGCTATAATTATTCTATGAAAAAATATATTTGTGTAGAAATATAATCAAATAATATTAATCTATAATCTGGATGATATTTATCTAACTGGACTCTTTGTCCAACTGGTGAATGAAAATAATAATAGCATTATGAACGTTTGGAGATCGAACTCACGACTTTTGTACTTAACGTACAGACTTACATGACATACAACACACTGGCGTGGAATGTTGTGCATATAGGTTATTTGGGAAGTGTAGGAGTAGTACTAAGAAAAATTGCCTTTAAAATATCAATGTCGTAAAAGTCCATGCAAATAAGATTCTCAAGGCCACGATCTATTAAATCCAATGTAACACAAAACGCAGTAAATAATTACAATAAATAACTTTCCTATGAACTACTTAAAAAAAATGTGAAATGTGGAAGGTATAATTGTTCTCGATTGTTCACTTAATTATTAGAGAAAACTTTTTATAGGATGTTTTATTCTATTATATTAATTACATCTAATGGTTTTAACTAAACATTATTTGACATAAATTTAAAATATATTTCGCTTTTTTAATTATAATAAATAGAGGATATTGAGGCACAGCTCAGCGTTAGTAGCGTTACAGTTTAATTTACAATCGAATATATAACAATCGTGACGCTTTTTTTTAATAAAATCTCCGAAAATATGTATCAACATACATATAGAATTTCTTCAAATGACATTTTTACTCACAACTATGTGTATGTGGAAAAGCCGTGCCATTGAGGTACGAGCGTCAAAAATGAATGTTAAATTAATCTTACATTCAAAATAAACGAAAATAAATGTATAATTTAACAAGCATCAGTTATATCCCCTAAGAGAGCTGTACTGTGGTCAACTTAAAAATAAATCTTTTGTAGTTTGTTAAAATTTATTCGCGTAAGTTTAATCCTCTAGAGGGTGATTGACACATCTTGTACTTGTTATCAGTTTTATTTTCTGTAAATAGAGAATGGAGAACATATATTTCTATAGGCCTTATTTAACAATACTTTGATTTTTTTGTTAAATTATTTTAGCTTTAGTTAATTATGAATTATAGCCATTTCTTTCCATGCATTGAAAAAAGGTTAAAGTATTACAAGTGCAGTAATATGTGAGAAACCATATTAAAATATAGTTAGTTAGTATAAATATTTTACCGTAGCGTTTGGCGATCCGTTCTCTCTGCCTGCTAGGGATATAGGGTGAAGCTAAGAAGAAGTCAGTTTATATAAAAATATTGTTGAATATAAAACATTGAAAAGTTTGCTAATTGAAAGCTAAATTATAATAGTAATGATTTTCACAAGAGTAATAAGTAATTTGACTCGACGTCACTGCTGATATTTCATATACCAATAACTAACTGAGCCGTATTTTAAGTATGTGTATTTGCAGCTTAATAAAGTGACAAACTTTGAAGCGAAGTAACTTTGATAAACATCACCAAGTTATGTAGATCCGCTTTCCTCTTGGTACTAGGACAGATTACAAACTTTATCTCATCTTCTTTGTATGAGTTTTATGTTTTTGTTTTGAAAGTAAATATTTTTAAAGATAATTATTTCTAAAGTAAATAAAAAAAAAAAATATATATACCTATCATATCATTTATATTAGATTGTAATATATTGGAAGCAAAAAATGTCACAATAAGCGTTTTAAAATGGAGACTGCGCTTGCTGGGTGAAATACAACAATAATATAAAAATATAATAGAATAAAACGTATTGTTAAACGTTTTATTCTCATCATTGTCCTAGTTAACCGCAGTAAATATATAAGTCCTGAAAATATAAATAAAATGTAATAAATAATGTATGTGTACTACATACATGTCAAAACAAGCAAGACTGAAAATTGCCATCCATTTATTCAATAGTACATGTAAATATGACATATGTTTCTCATATATCGCCCAAGCAATTCTTAAACGGTTAATCGCTCAAAAACGTTTAATGGTGCTAAAAGAACCTTTCTCTAACGAGTGGGAAACGCGGCAGAATGTAATGTTCTGTATAAAACGAGGTTTGGACTTGTGAAAAGAAAAAATATATTATTATTGTTAGTAATACGTATGTTGTTATTATTATTTTTACTAAAGAAGGAGAAAATGAATGATAGAAATAAATTACTCCATTATTTTCAGTTTTTTAACTTCATGCTTCTTCTTTCTAGCTTCATAAGCGGGAAACACCCGCTTATAACAAGGTTAGCGGAGAAACTTATTGTCAAAAGAAGTATGCCTTTTTCATTATTCACATAACACAGGGAGGACACGAGAGTAGTAATTTTCTGGAGTTTCTCACTCCAGAGAATGAATACTCTCATTTCACCGTCAAACACAAAACCAACTTAAAAAACTTTAATGAAATTTTTAAGTTTATTTATTTTACGAGATACAGATGATAACATATTATCGTCACCAGAACAAAATATGTGACATATAAAAACATACTCACTGTATAAATGGCACTTAAGTTTATGCATCATCAAAAAGCATCATTTTGTGGATGTTTGCATCAAATTTGATACTACAATAAAAAATATTTATAACTACTTCCGTAAATTTTACGATCCAAATAAAGATTGTTATTGTTCACTTCCATTGTTATCTTAACTTTTAATAATGCATTTTTGGTATAAATTACATGTTAAATTATTGATGTCATTTCTAAAAATATTATTTCTTTTTGTTTACAAAAAAACTAGTTTCTAAAGCGAAATGAGTACATTATTATTTTTTGTCTTTTTTTCCAGCTTTACGCTGTTTTCCACACATGGTAGAGTAGAGAGAGGGAACTTGGGAATCTTGTGTTAAGACGCTCCGCTCCACTTCCGTACTCTTCCTCCACACATTATATATTTAATTTGAAAAATTTATTATTTCATTTCCGGGGATCGAACTCACAACCTTGTCACGTTTACAATTACACGTTTATACTCCTGCGCCAGAACACACAATATTTTGTTTTTTTTTTTTATTTTAAATTATTTATATGTCACAGTGATGTAGCAAAATGTACGGGTGATACTGATGAAATGTTGTAAGGAAGCAGGAGCATAGAGAGTTACTGCCGAGATGATCTTTTTCCTATTTTCCTCCAAATGAAAGTTTTATGTGATTTTGTGAACTGGCAAAAGGCGTTTCACAGAGTTATAAAAAAATTATAACCGCCTCTTTACAATGTGAGCCTTGCCACATACTGCAAAATACCTTTATAGAGATGACTCAGTGACCTGAGTGCCAGTAGGAGCGGGCACATCGCCAACCAATCAAGTGGTAAGCAAAATCTCACCATGTCAGCTTGGTTCTTCAATTTTTTCTTTAGACCGAAATGAAATGACAGGGGAGAAATAAAATATTAAATGAAATTAGGTGACTTGAATTTAGTTACAAGCATTGATTTTTACTATGACAAAGTACTGTTTAGCTGATCGTATACCCAATGAAGAGATACTAATAATGGTAGGTTTTAGCGTGGATGTTACGGTAAGAATGAAGAACGTGCTCAGGTACTCGTTGAGCTTCGCCACTGATCAGACGAAGCAAACAAGAGAATTGGCAGGAAACCCAATAAAGTTCCATTTCCTACAGTAAATGAATAATGGTTAAAGAAGAAGAAAGAAGATGCATTGAACAGTATTTCGACTTCAGATGAGAAGTAAAAATCAGAGTTGGCATTCTTGACTTCTTTGGATCCTATTCTGCGCGAAAATACAAAAAAAACGCTATAAAATTAATATAAAATACTTTTTGAATTGTTGTAAGTATAACAGTGTCATCAATGTTGGTTTCATTTCGATTTCGTTTCACTTCAAAGTTTAAATTAGAGTTCAGCGACACAAAACGGCCCTCATTTTTCTTTGTTAGAGTAAAATATTAATATCAAATGGTTCATCGAAAGCCTTTATGAAATTGTCAATGTGAAAAGTTATAGTAACAGTGCTTTTTTCATTACAGATAAACCTAAACAATACGTATAAACTTAAGTAATAGTATAAAGAATACTACTGTAAAGTAAACTTTAAAGTAACTTCAGATTGTATCATATTACAGGTAGAAAAACTAGTGTTAAGACACTCTTCTCGTCATGTTTTTGAGAATAGAAATCGTATTGGAGTGACAAACTTTAAATTGGTTTAATGGTTATAATAACCACAGAATTAAATCATCCGCCGTTAAATCTATTTATTAGTGAAGTTAACTAAGACAGATCCCTGTTTGTTCCTTATTGATATTAGCTCGTACTTTAACTTTTGAGTGCACTTAATTTCATCGATAACTGAATTGATCTTTTAGATATTTTCAGGTTAGTTATTTTTTTTTTTTTTCAGGTTTTTAAATATTTTCAGGTTAGTTAGTTAGTAAATAGGCCAAAGAACTTTAGAAAACTGTTAGGAAATCTTAATATTGATATATTAATTTAATATGCATGATAAAAAAACTTTTACTTTTACAAGTTTGAATCATGAAAAATCACAAATATAAATCATTTAAATTTGCTATTTTTCTCCAATATGGGGCCAGTCTTAAAAACCTTAGATAACAGTGTCAGTGGATACTGTTTGAAGTTGTAGTTTCAAATTTAGCATCAACATTGAAACACTTAATAGCTAAAGAATTCAAGAATTCATTACAATAAACGAGAACAGTCATGATGAAGAATTAAGCGGCATCCAAATGAGTACCGAGCGACAATTAATAAATTTCTGTCCAAATATTTTTTAAATTCTGAATAAAACATAATAAACATAATTTAAGAAATATACATATTTGTATGTATATAAGGTATATCGAAGTATATTTGCCATAGTCTCAAGTTTATATTGAACCCGAGTATGGGCCGTTACGAGTTAGCAATTTATAAGTGCTTCAAGTACTTTGGTGGCCCATAATATAGGTATCTTTTTATTTTATTAACTGTATTTGTTTTCACATGTCCTCATTTTTATCCCAAATACAAAAATAGGAACATGTTATATAAACTACAATAATGCCATTTTCTAGTTTTTTTTTATTGAATTGCTTATTTCTATACTAAATAAATGTTATTCAAGTAGTAAATATATACAAGTTTATATGGTAATTTATATGAGAATATTATAACATTTTACAGATGAGTCTATCTTTATAAATATATCTTCTGTAATTATAATTGTAATATTAGTAATACATACCTTATGTTTAATGCGATAAAGAATACATTAAATCAAAGCGTTAAACAATTGACAGTGAGACAAACTTAACTTGAAACTGAAATTTTCGCTGTAGTAATTAAATTGTAGTAATAAATAGTATACATAAATATATCTATAAATATATATTTATCTACACTATTTGTATATATTTGTAAATATACACGTATATATACAACATTTTTGTTACTATATAACTAACTAACTTCATCAAATTTTTACTTTCTTTGTTAAGAACAAAAATAAGTATTTTGTTCTTAACAAAGAAAGTAAAAATAAAGGCACGAAGTAAAAAGGATAGCTAAAAATTTCCTTAAAATGTCTAAGGTAAGGGAAAAAACACAAGTATTTATTATTTACAAACACAAGAATCACGTTTGAGATCAATGCAATCGTGCCATCATTTATCAAATAATCGATCATAATGATTGATTTCTAAGATTTATTCAGATTATAGAAGTGAATGACTTATTAATATGAAGAGCTACGTAATCATTGCTTCTTTAAGATTCGTTTTCTGTCTTTATAGTACATATTTTCCAGTTTGTACAGGATTTTTTTCTTTGTCTTTGGCTAAACTTGTGAACAATAGATTTATTTAACGTCATATTTTCTGCATTAATAGGTTAGAGGAAAATCGAAAGACTCAGAAAGTTATCTAATTTTGCCTTCATCATAGTGTTTATAAACTAATTCAAAGTAAATAAACATATTAGTATATATTAAGAAAAAAAATAATTGGTTACAAAACAACACCTAGGTACGTTCATTCATTCTGTATCAAAAAAAAAATACAATAATAAGTTAAGTTTGTTAAATGGCTTCTCTATGACAGACATAATTATATTTTTTTACTTTTAGGATTTTCCGTCTTATGTATTTATATTGTTAGTTTTAACTTCGATCTTTGTGGTTCAAGTTTAAAGGTGGAGCAATGTTTGTCCATTCAAAATGCAATGTCGTAGAATTTTTGTTAGAAGTTTGCAGTACCTATACATCTTCAATTTGCAAAGGATAAATATAAGGATAAATATTAGCTTTAGTACGTTAATAATAGAATATGACAAAATGAAAGAAAGTGTAGAAACAAATGCCACGACAGGCCTGTAAGCCAAGAGCACAAGAGTGTGACTGTAACCGACAGGTTCTGGGTTCGATCCCCAGTAGAGGAAATGAAATATTGAATATTTTCAATTTAAATATTTAATATTTAATTTCTTCGCTCTGGTAATAAGACAAAGCGCGGCGTTGAGTTCCGCCACTCAACACGCAATACGGCGGCTCAAATTCTGCGGAAAGAGGGAAACGGAGAAAAAGTGAAACGGAGTGTCTTAACACTAGGTTCCCGAGTTCCCTCTGTCTACCCTGCCTCGTGCGGGATACAGCGTGAAGCTAAAAGAAAATACTTTGCTTATACTCAATGAATCCATACTTACAAAACATACATTTATCAACTTAATTCGCCAAGTACAATTAGTTAATAATATTTTAAAATTGACGTTAAATAGTAAAACAAAATATTTTTCTACTATGCAAAGAGGTCGTCTCCACTTGTTCCACTTTTTTTTCGTTGTAGATAGAAGCTGGTGCTAAGACAGTTTGTGTCACTGTTATCGCTTAATCAGAATGTTGAATTACGGAACTAAACGAAGCGCTCTGAATTGTTACCAGAATGAGGAAACCTGTTACTTTTCGGCAGTCTAAATGTTATATACGTATTTTCTGCTTTTTGAACGCTACTTTACTATTACTATTAAGTGTTATTCCATATATATTGTATAAGAATTTGAACGCACCGTAATTTGAACCCGCGCTTTTTGGGACCGTCCAAGCGCTGACCAACTAAGCTATACGTTCACCACAACATCAAGCTACGTCGAAATTCTTATACACTGTAATAAGCTACAACTTATTTATGTTATTAGCGTCTCTAGTAGAGAGATTTTTACAAATTTCCACTACTCAAAGACACACCTAAGAAAGTTAAAAACTATACGTTTTTAAAATTAGCACTTTATTATTTTTTAGCTATATTGCAAAATAAAAATATACAGCTAAATCAATAAACTAGTAAACCAAATAGTGAAGTGTAAGTATATTTATGAATAATTGTTCCTGTGTTTTTTACATAACCTACCTCATAACCCATTCGCTAGACATGTCTAAACCACCTGAGCAAGTTATTTTTCATTATTACTGTGGTATCACATCCTCGCTAATACCATTCTTTGTATGTCTTTATTGGGTATGCAATCATCAAACTTGACTCAGCATATCCTACGAAGAAATTGCATCTCCATAGCGACATGAAACTATAGTGTCGTTTCGCCGAATCTTCAATGCAACTAGGACACTGTTAACATGACGTCTATACGAATCTATTTCATATTACAGTTTTTTACTAACCATCCTTTGTTTTTTACTAACCATCCTTCCAAAACTAAAATTTGATCATTGTTAAAATTTTTGTTATTGTTATTATTTTTCATAATTCAAATTCAAATTCAAATTCAAATTCAAATTCAAATTCAAATTCAAATTCAAATTCAAGTTCAAGTTCAAGTTCAAGTTCAAGTTCAAGTTCAAGTTCAAGTTCAAGTTCAAGTTCAAGTTCAAGTTCAAGTTCAAGTTCAAGTTCAAGTTCAAGTTCAAGTTCAAGTTCAAGTTCAAGTTCAAGTTCAAGTTCAAGTTCAAGTTCAAGTTCAAGTTCAAGTTCAAGTTCAAGTTCAAGTTCAAGTTCAAGTTCAAGTTCAAGTTCAAGTTCAAGTTCAAGTTCAAGTTCAAGTTCAAGTTCAAGTTCAAGTTCAAGTTCAAGTTCAAGTTCAAGTTCAAGTTCAAGTTCAAGTTCAAGTTCAAGTTCAAGTTCAAGTTCAAGTTCAAGTTCAAGTTCAAGTTCAAGTTCAAGTTCAAGTTCAAGTTCAAGTTCAAGTTCAAGTTCAAGTTCAAGTTCAAGTTCAAGTTCAAGTTCAAGTTCAAGTTCAAGTTCAAGTTCAAGTTCAAGTTCAAGTTCAAGTTCAAGTTCAAGTTCAAGTTCAAGTTCAAGTTCAAGTTCAAGTTCAAGTTCAAGTTCAAGTTCAAGTTCAAGTTCAAGTTCAAGTTCAAGTTCAAGTTCAAGTTCAAGTTCAAGTTCAAGTTCAAGTTCAAATTCAAATTCAAATTCAAATTCAAATTCAAATTCAAATTCAAATTCAAATTCAAATTCAAATTCAAATTCAAATTCAAATTCAAATTCAAATTCAAATTCAAATTCAAATTCAAATTCAAATTCAAATTCAAATTCAAATTCAAATTCAAATTCAAATTCAAATTCAAATTCAAATTCAAATTCAAATTCAAATTCAAATTCAAATTCAAATTCAAATTCAAATTCAAATTCAAATTCAAATTCAAATTCAAATTCAAATTCAAATTCAAATTCAAATTCAAATTCAAATTCAAATTCAAATTCAAATTCAAATTCAAATTCAAATTCAAATTCAAATTCAAATTCAAATTCAAATTCAAATTCAAATTCAAATTCAAATTCAAATTCAAATTCAAATTCAAATTCAATTCAAATTCAAATTCAAATTCAAATTCAAATTCAAATTCAAATTCAAATTCAAATTCAAATTCAAATTCAAATTCAAATTCAAATTCAAATATTTTTATTCAAAATAAGAAGTTACAACTTCGTTTTTTGAACGTCAAACAATTTACCACCAGTTCACAAAAGTTACTGCCCCAGACCTGAGAAGAAACGGCGAAAGAAACTCAGCGGGACATGTCCATTCTCTTTTTTTTTTTATCAAAAACTTTACATTATATAATTAAGTGACAATGATACATTTGAAATAGCCTGGAGCGAGCATTTTATTCCCAAGGCGTGTTATCATTTATGAAATCGTTAATTTGGTAATAACCTTTAACACACAAACGTCTTTTCACAACTTTTTTAAATTGTGAAATAGAAAATTCTCGGACGTTTTCTGGGATCCTATTGTAAAAGCGTATATGTCCCATAAACGAATTACGGACTCGATGCAAATTAGTTATCAAATATACTATCAAAATAAATTTAGATACGATTGTATTAAATATATTATAACATCTAGGTTAAGTACCTATAATATGACCAACTGTTTAAATGAAAATTTTTGTATAACAAGACCTGTTTTTAAATATAAATACTCGTATATGTACTTATTTTTAACACTTGAGACACAGTGTTAACACGAGGGTAGTCAAGTAAAAATAATTCACAGGCCAGGGTCTGTGAGAGCTGAGAAGCTAAGAAGCGTATGTTCTTTAAAGGTTTCGGCATCGACCTCTAAGTTTTCTTCTGTCAATAAAAGGGTTCAAGTACGACTATATTAAAATACGCCTGTATTTTGAGGACTGTAAAAATAAAATATAATTTGTATTTTATTTTTTATATTGATTTTGATTTTAGAGGCGTGTCGTGGCGCGGCTTCACAAACGTGTGACTGTAACCGATGAGTTGTGGGTTCGATCTCCACCCGAGAAATGAAATATTTAATGTTTTTAATTTAAATATTTAATGGTTTCATTTCTTTGCTTTAGTACAAGGCAAAACGCGGCGTTGAATTCCACCACTCAACACGCTATGCCTTAAAATTCGGCGGAAAGTGGGGAACGGATGTGGAACGGAGATGCTTAACACTAGGTTCCCAAGTTCCCTCTGCCTACCCTGCCATGTGCGGGATACAGCGTGAAGCTGATTTTGATATTAGTATATCTAGCCGTATAAATAGTCAATCCTCTGAGTGAACACCGTGTCTGTGAAATTATTTTCATATTTTCGTTCTGGCATAATGTAAGGATTTCAGATCCGTCACTTGACGATAGAACAACTTATTTTTTTACTAATACACTATTATGTTATGTTTCTCAGCTCTTAGGAACCCAAAATATCTGACAGTCAATCAGCTTGTCTATCTGTCCATATGTTAAGATATTATTTTTAAGATTCATTAAAGCTGAAACTAAAATCAAATTTTCATATTTGTCTACTACTTTGGTCATGACGCTAATTAAGTTTCCTGACTTTTATTATTTAACGTTTCATAAAAATATAATTAATCTTCTAAACTATAGATTAAAAAAAGAAAAGAAAGTATAAATGAAAAATCCGATTGAACAATAAAATAACATACCTAGGCCATTTATTATTGTAACCGGAAATTAAAGAAAATTATGTCAAATATCTTGGGCAGAATAATTAAATAGCGGCAAGAATAGATAAGCTTTGTGTTTTCACTACGGAGTAAAACTATTCAAGCAAACTAATATAGTAATTTAAACTTTATTTTAATTATGTTCATATAAAAAAATATTATAACCGATGTTACCTAAGCAACTTATTTTTTATTGAAAGTAAATTTTCATATATTTTATATAGTTTTGTTGCGTACAAATAACGCAACAAAACTTATGTATTTTGTCGAACTTAGTACTTAAACAAATAGATCTCTTTTTTATTTATTAACTAAAGTCTTAAAACGACATGATTGTGGATTTAACTTTGCTTTGAAAAAGGAATCCGCTACTCAACACAGTGTCTGATATTGACACCGTAGAACGAAGTGTCTACATTAATTACGAACTGGCTTCCTATTCATACGTATGAATAAATATAGTTCTTCACGAACCTATTACAATGCTATGGGTTTTAATGCGAAAATATTTTGATCTAGGTGCATATTACAATAAATAATTTAAGACACTTTTAAATATGTAATTTTTGTGTAGTTAATAATAGTACCTGTATTTTTCTACCTTGTGGAAAACACTCTTTTTTCTCTAATACCAGAATTATTTCAAAATTAGTTGCCCTAACATATAATGAAAACGAGAATATAATATGACTCCATTATTTTATAGTACATGTTAGTAAATCTAAACATATAAAAATATTCTATAACAAGGTAAATGACAGACAATGCCCAGCCAAAAATACTGGACATTGACACGTTTAATTAGAATAATATAAATCCCGGAATGACCAGGGGAAAGGTTTTTTTTTACTTAACGCTGTATCCCGCACATAAAAGGGTAAGAAAGTCGAGAACCTAGTGTTATGACACTCTTTTCTGTTCCGCACTTTCTGTCAAATTTTTGAGCCATTACCTATTGAGTGACAGAACTCAACACCGCGCTTTGCTTTGTTACCGGAGCAAAGATATGATAGTAGTATATATATATAATTTCCTCCAATAAGGATCGAACCTACAACCTGTAACGTATACAGTCACATGCTTGTACCTCAGCGCCACGAAAGGATTCAAGTTTCGCTTTAGATTCTTTTTAATACAATTTACGGTGAAACACTAGCACTACTATCCTGATACAAAATGTGACGTAAAGTTACGCTACTCAAAATATAAAATCTTGCGAAAAAGCGTAATACAGACAGTGTTTTTACCTAGTAGGTTCCCTCTGTGTATAAAATGGGTGTTACGCATATGGTAATTTATGTTTCATAGCTGATAGAAACGAAATTGCGTGTAACAACTTGTCTAAGATAAAATCGAAATCAGCAAACTTATGAACACGCAACCCAAGCTTAACCTCACATTAGTTCTACTTCCTCAAGTTTAAAGATCAAACATTAACTAAAACACAAACGTTAACAAGTTAATTCTATTCAGAAGTTCTAAATACGAAGCAACTTCTACCGTATTATAACTTCTCTTGCTTTAAATTCTTTCTAACTTTTAACTGCTGCTTCGCAAGAGCAATATTAATAATTAATAAACTCTGACCACAGGTATAGTGAGCTACATCGAAACTATTAACGTGGCCTTATATAGTATTCTCGATAAATGGACAACATTAATACTTGAATTCACGGTTCAGTTTGACCATTACTGCAAAAGCAGTAGTGAGTGAAATATTTCTAATAAACAACGACAAATTATTGAAATGACAATAAAATAACATTGTATGTTTTAAACATGATACGTACATATGTACTTGTATCAAAAGTTCAATAGTGATTCCATCGTTTTTATAAAAATAAATACGAAAAAGCAACATATAACATTAGTAAACCAATATTACAATTTATAAAATTAAATCTAAGTCGTCCACGGCGTCTGTGTGCGAATTATTTAGTATTTATAGTATTTAAAAGGAGGATGTAAAAGTAATATTCTGTGTAAAAGTAATAATCTGTTTCAAAATTATTATATGGCAGTTGATGCGGCATATAGATTTATTCCCCAGTTAATTGAGTTACTCGATGGATATCTTACTGTTTATTTTTTTTTAGCTTCACGCTGTATCCCGCACGAGGCAGGATAGGCAAAGGGAACCCGGGAACCTAGTGTTAAGACACTCCGTTCCACATCCGTTCCCCAGTTTCCGCTGAATTTGAAACCGACACTCATATAGTATACAATATTCTCATAACAGAGTCATATCATAGTCATAGTCTCATAACAGGGTATGAACCTGATAATAAATTTAGGACATCTTTAAAGAAATGAATTGCAACTCAACGCCAGGTAGTTAACCAGAGAGTAAGAAACGTTTAACTTTACTGTTAAACGTTTCTTAACCTTTGGTTAAAATTTTACATAAGCATCAAAAAATGTAGTTTATAAGTCAATTTGTGTGGGTTCATTATGACACAGGTATTTAAATAAGTGGCGCTAGTGAGTGGGTGGTCTGGACCTTTGGTCACAGTACAAAATGAATCTGAGGTAATATATTAGCATGATAAAAAACTTCATTTTCTTGTGTTACATTTCATGACAATAGGGTTTTGTTAAGTTTAATAATATATTTGATTTTCGCGACTTTTACACATGGATTTGGTATCGAAATACTACATATACATACACTAGGTTCCCAAGTTCCCTCTGCCTACCCTGCCTTGTGCGGGATACTAGATATAGTATAGTACACAAGGCAGGGTAGAGGTATTAAAAAAATGTACTCCGTCCCCCATGCACAGCCCTATTTTAGATGAATAGCGATATTCTATATCACGCTTTGTCTTGCTATCAGAGCGAAGAAAGAATAATAAATTGCCACTAGCAGGAATCGAACCATCAACTACCGCGTTTATAGACAAAGGCTATCTATGCAGCTGTACTACTATGGACTCATTCGACCTCACAATATTACAACAATATTGTTTACGTTAAATAAAAACAGACTTTTCCTCTACAAACGCAGATGTCCAACTATAAGTTTAAGTTACAAATAATATTCGAAAATATTTCAAATGAAATTTCAAAGGATTTTCATATAAAACGCACTATTACTGAACATTTTGTTACAGACACGAACGGATTACATACGTACTAAGTGTTCGCGCAGGTGTGTTCTAAAAGTATTATTCATGATAACGCATGAAATAACACGTCATCTGGTATTTATCTAGTTACTGTTCTAGTTTTAAATATGTAAATTTTAAAATTATTACATTTTTTATATGTTTCTTCTAATATTATTTATATTTTTGGTATAAAATTTAATATTTATGAATATAACAAATTGAATGGCAATTTTTTTGAACAAAACGCTCATACAAAATGTACAAACTATACGAACTATTTTCTCTCCATATAAAATTAAAATATTGTGTAATAAAATCTATAATGTGTACTCTACTATGACTGAAGTTGACCTGTTTCCCTATTTTACAAAAAGCATTTTGATCAAAGGCAACGGGTCCCTTTCAATTACCATAATTGAAAGGATATTATCAATTGCTCTATGCAAGTTGTTCGAACCTTCGGTAAAGGCTAGGAGATCTAATGTATAGATTCTTTGTTCTTAATTATTCCACTTATTTTTAAAGACATTGCTAACCGAGTATCGTTTCTCCGCGTCTTGTTAGAAAAGTGAGGTAATTTGAATATTTCATTTTCATGTGAAAATTACCTGTCGTGTTTTCAAAAAAATACAAATAATTTAGTCTATATACCTCGTAATATCAGCATATGACGAGGTAAAAAAATCATGTTTAATTTGTCTCCGTATAGATAAATGAACCTGTGAGTAATAAGAACCATGTCAGTATAATTTATAAGAACCAAAAGCAAACTAACCTAAATTAATTTCATGAAAGAAAAGAAAAATCTACATTTGAAAAAGAAGTATGTAAAAAACTCATACAAGCCTAACGATATTTGCAACATATTCTATAACGTTTTACCATTTGTCGGCTTTCACTGCATTAGTAAATATACGATGTGAAGGAAAAAACTGTATAATCGTATTTTATGCTTGAGTGTTTTATTTCTGAGAAGGATTTGAGCATAGAAACAGTATATTTATGCTTCAACAAACACGTTGGTTGTGGATTGGAGTATTATTTGAGAGTGATCTATGTTTATAAGATGCTTAGTAAGATAAAATACTATTTTTTTTTATGGAAGAGACGGCAAACGAGCGTACGAGTCACCTGATGGTAAGCGATCACCGTCGCCCACGGCCCCGTGTAACTCCAGAGGAGCTACAGGAGCGTTGCCGTCTTTTAATGTGGATGGGCACCGGGGCCCGGCATTACCTAATGCGAAACGCAGTGGCCAAAGCCGCTACTTAACGCCGGTCTTAAATGCCGGGGGTGGTAACAATCCGGTCGAGTCTGCCCATGCGTGTTGCCATTGCTGGCAACGTGACTCTACCACACGCACTTTAGTCGCCTCTTACGACACCATCAGTACCAGGGTGATCCTATTCTAAGCCGGGATCACACGGCAAAAAAAATTATGGTTGTTACTAGTTACGAGACCATTTCGAATATTCATATTCTAATATGAACATGTAAATATGCATCGGTCATTCCGTTGCATCTCATAACATTGTGTAAATCTTATGTATGTTAATTAATTTGCCAAAATTGGCCTTTTCAAATATTATATATTTACAAGTTATTTCCAGTCTGTAGACGACAAAGTACCTGTACGTTTATGTGAAAACCAATAAACGGAAAGGTTCAATTGTTAACAATTACAGCAAATGCTCTTTTTTATTTTGGGCGAGCGATTTATTTTAAGTTGAGAGCCATTTTTTACCGATTTTTGTGAAACAGCTTTTGTAATTTTTCGTTAAATATTTTTATTAATGTTTAATTTAATACTTTAGAACTTCAATTATGAAATTTAAACCGTTCCTGAAAGCTTTTGTTATAGTATAAAATTATTTTGTTTATGCACTGATTGCTATAAGATAATAGAGCTTGCTAAAAAGTATTTTAAAAAACTACAAGTACCTACTTTAAAAATAATTTTAAATTAATACTCAAAAAAAAGACCATCACTATCATCATTAACTCAAACTCAAAACTATCACGATCTTTAATTTAAAATCAAACCTTTTGTAAAATGTTTTTAGATATGTCTACTTTTTACTTCATGCATTTCTTTCTTAATATGCAATTTTCCAAGTGGAAAGTGCCTTTTCACACGCTCGTAACAGCTGCAGCGTAAATTTCATTCTACACCTATTGGTAAATTTTAAAAATTGTTTGAAACCTTCTTCTTTGCGAAGGCGATCAATTGTAATTTCTATTAGTTTTAAAAAATATGTGTTCTACAAAATTATTATTATCTTATTGACGGGTAGTAAGAAATATACTCAAGATACAATATCGAATTAAATATATTAAAAAAAAGTAAATACAAATAAGCATACACAGAGCGTACAGTGAAAAATCGAACCACTACATCAAATTTGTCCAAATTCATACGAAAGAGAAAGATTCCTATTCTACTCGTAATTTTATTAGAGAAGAGATTTATACGCGATTAATTTGGTTAAATTTGTTGCATTTCAAATTATAAAAGAGCCTACAAACCTTCGAGAATATTTTGATGTCGTCTTTAACAAGCGAAATCGCATGTTCAACTAGATATTAATAAGGAAACCAAAGCATGAATAACGTCGTTAGTCAATTGTAATATGTTTTTTTGGTATATTTCCACGATAGCGAGCAAGTAGGTCGAAAAAATCCGACAGAAATGTATGCAAGATAAAAAAACTACTTGGATTTAATGTAATTCATGTTCATATTTTAGGCCAAGAAAACTAAAGATCAAAATAGGTAAGCACGCTTTGTTAATTTTTTCATAAGAATAAATCTAGTATTTTCTTTTATAGTGAGAGTTCCTATTTTTATAAATTAGATATTTATAAATTACAAAACGGACCAGCAGAGCGTTTTGTAAATCATAAATATTATAGCTTTACATTTTTCTAATGTGTAAAATACGTATGTATACATAAGCCTTATGGAAAAACTGCGGTCACTTACAAGTATTTTCACGATTAACAATATTTTAAAAACATTGTATTGTCTATCTTTGTTTTTAACTACAATATATTAATTGTATGTATAATCTGTAATTGATAATTGAACATGACATTTTTTCAACATTTAGGGTATATAATTTAAAATGTTAACAAATTAAATTAAACAATTGAGCTTTACGTAGCCAACGTAAATTACGTTTTAACAGTGTCCTCATTACAGAAGCGGCTTAATTGAAGGCCTCATCGAGATGATGACAAATATTTTAAGCGGTTTCTTGAAAATTGTTTTTGTTTGAACTTTTGTTGTAACTGCCAAAGACTTATTACTATGAACTGCAAGAGTCTTACTACTTTTTACTTATCTGAGCAAGTATTACAGTTTGAACTCTACTTTCACTTTGTTTTTTGCTTCACGCCTATACTGAGATACTAATTGCATCAAAAAACTGTCACTCAAAAAACTAACGCTTTGAAAATGTAAAAGATGGGCTGAAAGTGAGAACAATTTTAGTGCTAGGCTTTTACCTCTTCTGCTACATCGGCTATTGGGATATACTGTGTAGATAGAGAGATACGAAATGGTTTAATTTCTTAGAATTAACTTATGGTTTTTAGGACTTTACTTTTTATCAAGAGTGCAAAGAGGTACCTAGTTTCAAGTACCTCCGTTCCCCAGCTTCCACGCTAATTTGATAGATTGCGTAAGTAGTGGCGGAATCAGCACAGAGCTTTATATTACCGGAGCTCAATGTTGAGGGCTATCGTGGAGCAGCGGCAAGCGTGGCAAGCGTGTGATGGTTAACAATAGGTTGTGGTTGTAATATTTTCTAATTAAATATTGAATGTTTTCATTTCTTTGCTCTAGTAAAAAGGCAAAGCGCAGCGTTGAGTCTCGCCCTTCAACACGTAATGCCTCAAATGCGGCGAGAAGTGGGGAACGGAAGTGGAACGGACTGTCATAACACTAGGTTTCACTTCCGTTCCCCCTGCCTACCCTGCCTAGTGTGGGATAGAGCGTAAAGCTGAAAAAAAAAAAAAACGAACATAATTTATTACCTCGAGTGGGTATCGATCCTACAACTGTCATGTTCAAAGGACATAGAAAAATATATTAAGACCTATATTATATTTAATGTGACAAAAATGTGAGAAATAAGATGAAAAAAAGCACTTTAGATGCGAGAATACTTTATTTATTGATGAATAATTTTAATCTGACAGTTTGTGAAATTAGCCAGACCATTAGACAAAAAATAGAAAAGTCACTATTTTTAGCCCTATTATACTATTAAGAGTCTTCTATAAGATTTCTTTTAATATATCTTCTAATTAGCCTGGGCTTAGAATTTATTTATTTTTTTATTTTTTAAGCAATCTAAGGATACGTGTAGACTTCCTCTCCCTTTATAAGTCGCTGCAATTAAACTCTTATCGTTTCTTCAAATTTAGTTTATATGTGATAGAAACATCAAATCTGTTTCTAGTAACATTAATCTCAGTATAGACTATTGTAGAAGTAAGAGCGATGAAACCTTAATAATTTTTCGCACAAAGACAGACATACTTTTAGCTCTAAATACCGAATATTAAAGTTATAAAGATCCTCAAGTCTTAATCTTGTTAAAAGAAAATGATTCCATTATAAGATTAAATTGATTTCATCTTTAATTTTTGCTATTTTAGATACATTAGCTTAAGCGTGGTATTATTATAATGTCAATGTTAAAGCTAACAGCCGCTGCTGTGCAGTTAGTAATATTTAATAATTAATAATATGCAATATTGAGTAATTTTTTTTATAATGGGTAATTATTTACATTTGGAGCTGTTGTAGCGCACGATCACAAATCTTTGGTCCGATTCTCACTTGGTAACATGTATAAAACGAAGTGTCTTAACACTAGGTTCCAAGGATTTGTTGCCTAGCCTGCTATTCGAGGGATATAGCAAGAAGATAAAAAAAAGTTGTACTTAAAGCCGACATAGTTACAAAGGTACAACGTCTGACTAAACATGTCGGTTGTGTGTTCGATTTCCTTTTCGGAAATCATTTTGATCAGTTATTTTTTATTTCTTCGCTTCGCTCGGGTTGACTACAATCCGCTACTTGACATATAATATTTCAAAACGGTGAAAGTGGGGAACGGAGTGTCTTAACACAAGGTTCTTTCTACCTAACCTACTTTATGTGGGATAAAATGTTAGTAAAACGCGGTAAATTTCTTTAAATATTATATAAAAAAGAGCAGAAGCGAAAATCACACTATACATAGGTATACGTTTTTTTAATTGTATTACAATAAAGAAATAAATAAATAAATAAAACATTTATATTTCTAATAAATTATTCATTTTAAAATTATTATTAATCAAAATTGTTTACACTGAATTAGATATTTAAAGATCTTATTGTTACAAATTTCACACTCCGCTGACTGAACACTGACCTTGTTTACTGCTGATTTTGAATGACGGAACTCATCAGAGCTTTTCGTTTTATTATTTGTGAAATGAAAATGATTAATGACAGGTGATAAGATAATATATAAAGTTGAAATATATATAATAACATAAATACAATTAGACGTATGAAATAAAATCACGTATTTTATGTTAAAAATAAATACACACATGAAGCGATGCATTGTTTTTGTTTCTTATCGTACTCACCATATACCATATATTATATATACCTTACACAAGAAAACATTTTACTATATTAGAGAAGAATCTATAATATATTTGTTGGCGTCCTACAATGTAATAAAAGATCAGATTCAAATATTTTCTAGTCTTAGCGTGTTCGTATTTTAAAAATGAATATTAAATGTTGTTTTTATATTTAACTGGACGCAGATAAATATTTTTTTATTAAAAAAAACACATTTATATTTTTTTAATTGACTGCAGTCTTGTCAATAATACTACTTGATAACAATAAAAAAAGATCTTAAAACACGTATTTTTATTCTGACATAGTAAAGAAATTACATACTCACCGAATCCTTATCAAAACTTTCCACCAATCAAGGGAGTCCTTACTTAGATATAAATGTTTAATCTTGCTCTTCTTGCTTCTATACGATGAGAAACTTAAATGTAAGAAAAATAGCAAGTTGTATAATATGACATAATCGTTAATAATATGATATTCTTTGCGGGTTTAAACTGAGCAGAATTAACCGAATTAAACTAATTAAAAAAATTTAAAGTAAATGTTAAAATCTTTGACTGTAAACATGATAGTTGGTGTTCAATACTTATCTGGGGTAGGTAATATCATTATTTTTTTATCCATTTTGTTTAGAAAGAAAAACAGCGGCTTAGAAGCTTCCGCTTCTTGACACTATTCAAAGATCAAAAAGTGTGGAGCAGAGTATCTTGATATCCGTGTCATACTATTTAGTTATATGCTATGTTTCCAATATTGGTATAAATACGTGTAGGAATGGAGGGCTAGATGGCTCTTGTTTAGCCCTGAGTCGTCTGGCCTAACACTCCATAATGCTTACGAATAAGAAAACAATGTCATAAACTTAGCAATATGAAGCGATTCAAAGAAGAACTATTGCAAAATGTTATACATATATTGTTCACATTTACAACTATTTAACAAAAAGCTTTCACTAGAAAATATTTCAAGAGTACTCTCATTTGTGTAGCTCGTGCTTATGCATCTTATAAAATTCTTTATCTATAATTGCCTTTTAATATAAAAAATATGTAAAGACGTTAAAGTATCACTTGGTCACGGCCGCATTAAGTTTGCTAATTTGTGAAAGAATATTTTTTACAAAGACATCATTACGGCGCGCTGTAATCCTCTAATCGGCTTGAGAGGTTGGTTTGAGTAAAAAACATCTATTTCAAATGCCATTAACTTCAAAAAGGTTATTTTTTATGTAATTGAGTTTTTCAACTTACTAGAAAAGGTATGTAGATTTGATTTTATTTTGAATTTTGGTTTTTAGGAATAAACACTGTCATTATGAACTCAAAGCTTTGATAACAAATTAAGGCCAGTTGTGGTTAAGAAGCACTTGTTTGAGACAAAACACAAAAATATTTAATAAACATCTGTATCCTTATCAGCTTCAGTTAATACAAAACAAAGGAAAGGAGAAGGGTCCTTGGAAAGGCTCTATTCTTTTCACAAATAAAAAGGCTGATATTTTTTTAAATAAGCAAGTACTCGTAGGTAGGTCCTTCCTTAGCGCTACGTAATGACATCTCGTTGTCCCGTCCCTAGTGTAGTGTACTCTTTCTCTTTTTCGTATTATATATATTTAAATCTACGTTTTTTAAGGTTAAGTTACTTAAAATATTTAAAATTCTTCATTTTACGCCACCTTTTTTAAAATTCCATACTTTAAAAAGAAAAACCAGATTCCCTATTACGACTTGACTTATGATAACTTGGTCGTCCATCTGTCAAGATAATTTATATCGGGCTGTGTTAAAGTATCGAGCTAAAATTAACAATGTATTAAATATTCAATACTATGATTTCTTTCATCGTTTGAATGTAATTTGTATGAATTTCATCGCAAAATCAAAAACTATGTATATTTATAAAAATTGTTACAAGGTTAAAATGTATAATAAAAAAACCGAGAATTACAAATTTATATTAATAATTCAGATGAAATCAATTAATGCTGTG
The DNA here is from genome assembly GCA_019049475.1 of Eueides isabella. Lineage (NCBI taxonomy): Eukaryota > Metazoa > Arthropoda > Insecta > Lepidoptera > Nymphalidae > Eueides > Eueides isabella. The sequence goes on along the minus strand of CM032409.1, from coordinate 6,798,005 downwards.
AAGTATGAGAATGAGTCTTAACACTAGGTGGCCAAGTTGCCTCTGTAATGTGTGGGATACAGTATAAAACTTAAAAAAAATGCTATGGCAACACTGTTCTATGATTTAACAATTGGAACATCAATCTGTATGTTTAAGTAATTAAATTGAATAAAGGTGGTCAGGTTGTAATTAATTCGCCACATTATACAGAGCAGTGTGAGCGGGGCGAAACATCCAGATATTGCGTATAAATATTTATTTATCATACAGAGTATAAGTATTTTCTGTAAATTTACAAATTCATAGTAAAATATTTATTTGTCATATATTTTTCAATTTGTATAACAATGAAAGATGATAATGCGAAATTAAGTAATAAGAAGAAAAAATAATAAAGAATAAATCATTGGTTATTGTAACTTTACGCTAGTATACATACAAACAAACGACTGACAAGTATCATAGAGGATTGTCGTGGTGCAGTAGCAAGTGTGAGACTAAGATAAATATTAAATCTATATCTAAATTAAAAATTAAATATTAAAATGAAATATTTCAATAAATGTTATATTAATGTTATAGCATAACTTCATAGTTTGTTACACGTCTATACTTGTACCTACTATACCTACCTACTAAACTTGCATACATACATATATCAGAAGTTAGTACCGCGCATTGTCTAGAACAGACGTGTACAACTTCTCATATTATTCAAAGTGCATACAACCGTACAACCAAGTTAAAGGCAAGATAACTTACTTGTATATAGCGGTTGACAAGTATAACCAATCTGAAGTTATCTATAAATGGATTTTTGATGATCACACGCATTCTCGAATATATGATTTTTTTTATTTTTTTATTATTATCTTCCCGAGAGAACAGTGTGCAAAATTTCGGAAAAATATTGTTAGTACTACTACACTACACATGGCAGGGTAGGAAAAGGGAACTTGGGAACTCAGTGTTAAATCACTTCATTCTACTTCCGTTTTCCACTTTCGGCCAAATTTGAGGCATTGCGTGTGGGTGGTGAAGAAGTGAAAACATTAAATATTTCATTTGAATCCACAACCGGTGTTTACAGTCACACCTTTGTGCCGCTGCGCTACGACAGGCCTGCCGATACTAAGTTAAAAGTGGAAAAGAAATATGAGATCAATTTAGTCTTATAAGTTAATAAACTATTTTCAATAAGATGTCTGAGCAGTCTAATTCCGTTTAAATTTGATTTTCAGTTCAGATATCTAGAACTTCAAAGGTTTGAATAAAGCGAAATGACTTTCCCAACAAACGTAAGAATGTGTCTTTTATGAATCTAAAATAATGATTTATTTTTATGGTTGTTTTCATAATATTGTCAGAAGAAAATCTTTAATTTTTCGTAAAAATCTGATTTATTTTATATTTTCCAATGCTCATCAAACATTACTTTTTATTTTCATATACATTTTGTATTTTGATTTCAGCGGGATAGGCAGTCTTTGTGATGGCAAGATCGTGGAAAATTGATTCAAAATAAAAAATGTAGTGAAAATGAAGCTGTTTTTAAACAAACCACTGAAAAGTGAATAAGATTTTAGATTTTCACAATTATTACACATTTTAAATGAAACATATTTAATCGGTTTAATCGCATTTATTGATTTTAATACTCAGATTCACGCTGTATCCCGCACATAGCAGGGCAGAGGGAACTTGGGAACCTAGTGTTAAGACACTCCGTTCCACTTCCGTTCCCTAGTTTCCACCGAAATTGAGGCATTGCGTGTTGAGTGGCGGAAATCAACGCCGCGGTTTGCCTTGTACCAGAGCGAAAAAATGAAAACATCAAATATTTAAATAATAAAATATTAAATATTTCATTTCCTCGGGTGGGGATCGAACCCACAACCTGTCGGTTACACTCATACGCTTGTGCCTCTACGCCTCGACAGGCCTCAGAGATTTTAATACATTTTTGGAAATCCGACGTTTCGAACATTTTGCAGTAGTCTTAGCTGGTTGGCTCTAAACTGAAACTTCCCGATATTATAAAAGTTTGTGCCGTTTTGGCGTAAACACTTGAAACGTATGGCTTTATGTGAAATTTTACAGTAATATAGCTAATAATACATCAGAACAACACTTAGTTGATTTTTTTCACAAAGATTTTGTTTAATTTGGATATAATATTTCAACTTTGAACTAAAAATAATAAGACAAGGTATAAAGAAGTAATTGTATTATTAAATTGTACTTCCGGTCTTGTACCTATTATCTGAAACCTGTCATATCTTTCAAAACTGATTAAAATATGCCACAGACAGACGGCATTTTATTATTTTGTAATACTTACTGTAAATAGATATAAAGTGATTGCTATATATAAATACAATACTTTAATAAATATATCGAAATAATTTAAAACATATGTTTTATTTTGTTCTTATGTGAATTTCAAATATAAAAATAATAAATACCCTTTACAACTTACAACTTAGACGGAAATATATTTTGCCATATCTACTATAACGCTGATTATGACTATATTTGCACTAATATAACTATTATATATTTACTTTATTCTATGGATGTATTAATAGTAATTAAATTCTTATTTTTAAATATAAGTTACCTGATTGAAGGTTGAAATTAATTTTTAAATTAAATTAAGACCCGATACATGCAGGCAATACTCAAACGTGAGTTACTTATATGTACATTTTGTGTTAAAGATCTACAAAAAAATTATAAAAATTTTGACTATATGTTTCTGTCAAAAATTCCATTGTACATACATAATATGAAATTTGCAAGTGTGTATGTATTTGTGTGTGTATAAATTCTATCAATCTAAATTCTCAAGATTGATCTGCACGACTTGTGAGAATACTTGAGAGAAGTAATTTTTTTTTTGCTCTTGTAACAAGACAAAATGCAGCGTTGAGTTCCGAAGACTAACTTGCAATGCCTCGCAAATTCGGTGGGCGGGAAATAGAGTGACTTAACGATAACAAATACTTCATATATATGGTAGAAGCCTGACGTGGCGCAGCGGCACAAGCGTATGACTGTAAACGATAGGTTGTGGGTTCGATTCCCACTCGAGGAAATGAAATATTTAATATTTTCAAATTAAATATTCTAGAAATAAAAAAAAATATTATTACTATAAATGAGAGATACTACAGGTGTTGGAATAGGCTAACTCTAGAAAATGTTTAACCTTTTTGCATCAATAAATAAAATGTTCTCACATCTAAAGTGTTCCTTTACAGGATACTACTAGTTTAATGCAATGAAAAACAGTACTGTAACCTATTGTGAATATAATAAATATTGCAAAAGCCTTATTAATACTCGTGTAAATTACTACATAATATATTTTGCTTTAAGGCCATATTCATTTTTAGACGCCTGTTTTATCTTACTGAAGTATTCATATTCTCATATTAAACACGTAACGATACACATATTTCAGAGGCAAATATTTGCTTAGATATTACGCAATGTATATATGTATAGGTACTTTCTTCATTTCAATTTTGATTTAATACTCATTATTTTAAATAAGCTTGAGCTTGAGCTTTTAGAGAAAAAAAATGTTAAAAAAATGTACGAAAGAAAGAAAACGTAAATTTGAAAAACATGTACATTGTAAGTTCTACTAATATAGGTATATGTAGGTCACTTTCTCAGAATAAATGTTCTTTCTCGTAAACGTAAATAGCGGGATAGACACAGGGAAACTAGAGTTAAGACACTTCTTTCACTTCACTTTTACTTTTTAAATATTGTGTTTTGGGTGGTGACAGTTAGCGCCAGTCATTGCCTTCTTTAGCAGAATGAGGAAATTAACATAATTAATTATAGTCAGATTTCAAAAATATATGATATCGCAACGAGATATTAAAAATGTTAATAACTTGTAAACTTTAATATAAATGTATTAATATTATTGTTTTCATGCGAATGCAATAAAAAAATATTTTTTAGAGAACCGTTACCAGATTTGGTATGATATGATATTCAATGTGATGCAATACCGTTGCAAGATCAATATTAGAACATGCATCTTTTGTCTTAACACTTGCGCTTAAAATAAATTTTAAAATTGAAAGAAATACAAACAAATATGCCCTAATGTTTACTGTAACATAGCTAATAACAAATATATGTAAAATGTTCAATAAATAATTATTCTCCAAGTAGAATTTGTAGCGTTTTTTGAGATATAAAGTAAGTGTTTTTATTCTTAAATTATTCAAAGGTGAAATATGTTAAAAAGTTTTGTTCGACGCGTCGTACATTTTACATTAGCAAAGATTTTATTTCTCTATTTTTTGGTTTTTTACATTGGCAAAGATTTTATTTCAATCTAGCCTTTCTTTTTACAGTCCTGAAGAAAGTGATACAGAATAAAAGAATATGTTATAATACATATATCTTATAAAAAATGGAAAAGACTATCAATAATTAATACTTTTAAACTTCGGGCTGCATTTTGTAATTTATCTTTTTGCTTATTTCTTTCTATTGAGTAGAATTTGATCTTAATTGCTTATTGATATTTATTTCTATCAAGTTAACTAATATTAAAACAACATTACAATAACCCAAGTCTATGATTTTATACAATTTTATAAGAACACAAGAGCTATTCGAATTAATAAATACAAGCAGAACAAGCACGAGCGGTTCGCTTGTGTACCTTCACAATATATTTATATACCTACCTTCACCAACCTTGTCGTATCGTATAAGATTATATTTTATTTATATATGGCAAAAGCGGCACATCTGTGGGACTGTAATCGACAGGTTGTGGGTTCGATCTCCACACGAATAAATAAAATATTTAATATTTTAAATTAAAATATTTAATGATTTTGATTTCTTTGCTCTCTGGTACAAGGCAAAACGCGGCGTTGAGTTCCGCTAATCGGCACGCAATGCCTCAAAGTGGGAAACGGAAGTAAAACTGAGTGTCTTAACACTAGGTTCCCAAGTTCCCTCTGCCTACCCTGCCATGTGCGGGATACAGCGTGAAGCTAAGCATAAGTGAAAGCCTTATCGGTTTATATTTACAGTTTTGTTTTTTTTTTTAGTTTATCTTAAATTCGTTGTAATCGTTTTGTTAAAATATAGTCAATAAATTTCTCTGAGTTACGCTAATTAAAGGCGACACGTTTTGCTTTTAATCAAACGTGTTATTTGTAAAATAGGGTATAAGGTCAATGACAGTTACTGTAGAATTTTAAAAATAATTACTCTAATTATATAAATATTATATGTATTTTTTTATATGGTTTATAAAGTTATTCACTATAAGCGGAACGGAGTGCCTTAACATAAGGTTCCCATGTTCACTCTGCCTATACTGCTATGTGCAGTAAAAAACGTGAAGTTGAGTTGAGCTGAGTTTTTATCTTAAAACACAACATATCTCGAGAATTGGGCGGTGTGTGGAGAATGGAGTGTTTTAAATAAGTTCCCTCTAATTATAAGTAAGAAAAATGTACAAGAAACTAATAATAATACAGATTGATAAATAAAACGTTTTCATTTCTAGTCGTAAATCGAAAAACGTACAAGCTATATGAAACACGTTAAAAGAGTATATAAAAATATACTTTATAAATGATATTGCAAGTATAACTGCAACGAGTAACATGCTATGTTATTCATGCGTTAACGTGAATAATACCTTTAAAACACGCCAGTGCAAAGTCTACGCGTGTACGCCGTACGTGTCGGTAACAAAATGTACAGTAATAGTGTATTTTACATGAAAAATCTTTATTTTTGTTATATAAAATGTTTTCAAGAAGCTAATTTATATATTTAAGACTCTCAGGCCGTGATAGCGCAGCGGCACAGCGATTGAATGTAACAACAATGATTGTTGGTTCTATCGACTACTCGAAAGAATTAATTATCCTTCTTATATCACCGCTCTGACATGAAGGCACGGCGTAAAGTTCCGCCACTCAACACGCAATGTATTCAATGTAATCAGTGTCTAAACATTAGACAGTTTCTTCTTTCTATATATAAGTAAAAAAAAATACACTAGTTATAGTAAGTAACAAAAAGTGGTACCATTATAATTTCTATAACATAGGAATAGTATTGAAATAATCAATTAAACTTCCTCTTTATTTTATGAAATCCACGTATTAAAGTTGCGGGCAAAGACTTGCTTAAAATTAAAAATATATATTTTTACGTACGTAGGTTACGTAAAAACTGTTAAATATATTTTCTTAATACATTTATATAAATAATTATGTATTATTGATATAAATAATTATATAATAAATTTATACAGTAATTATAGTATTTATATGATATATAAATACTGAACTTATAACTATAATAAATGACCATCATATTTCGATGAACTATAACACTATTATACTACCCATTATTGGCTCTTAAAGCAATCATTACTGAAATCAGCGGTCGTAGAGAGATTTATTGTTATAGTTAGTATTAAATGTAGCTTCGAGTAGGTTCATGTAACTTTAAAATGATGATTTATTAGAGATAGTCTTAACATCGATTATATTAATATTTGATTAGAATAATATTTTAAAATAAAATTTTGTGGAGTTTTCAATGATTTTGTTCACACGAAAACGTTTAATTATTTCGCATTTGTCTGGGTAGGCGGGTGGTACGTGCTAGCACAATAAGGGTGTTAATTTGCCCATATAAACTATATTGCACTCCACAACCCCCAAGTTCAAGGAATATCCTTTGAAAATCAGATTTTCGCAAGAGTAGCCCGAATAGGAAGAACAGACAGACAGGCAAAATGGTCGTTTGTTTTTCAGTATTATCTAAATATGTATAAGCGCTTGAAAAATATATAATTTACAGACATATCTTAGTTAATTATGTTCTTGGAAGCGGTCTATCACTTCCAGTAACTTAGTTAACAGTTCCACGTCCATCTCATATCCTCCGGCCATACTAAAATGACATTACAGATATACATATATCTCCATTCATTTGTTGTTAATATTTATTTATTAATACTGATGATTTGGCATTTCTTCCTTTTTTCATTTCTTTCAATTTCCGGAACTTATATTTTATTCGAATTTAGGCTTACAATATTACTTTTACGTCCTTCTTTTAGATGGAGTAAGCACTGCATCATTCTTGTACTCCCGCAATTTACTCTCAAGACACATTCAATTTATCTGGTTTGTCATGTGATTGTACGTCATATTACACAGATTTGCTAGGCATGTTTTCTAAGTTCATAAAAGCACAGAAAACTTTACTTTATGACAATACGGAGGGAAAAAAATGATTTATGTACCATATTCCAGGCGAACATCGTGGAACGAACCAGCACAGCCATTCAGATTACTCTTGCATTGTTCTCGCTAATATTTTACCACAAACTAAAATCTTTTAAGTTTTTTTTTCAGCTTTACGCTATATCCCGCGCGTATCAGGTTAGGCAGAGGGAACTTAGGAACCTAGTGTTAAGGTACTTCGTTCCGTTTCCCACTTTGACAATCGAAGCCTTGCGTGTTGAGTAGAGAAACTCAACGCCACAATTTATATAATATGTTTTAAAGATAAAATCTTTGGTATTCAATAACATATGAAATATATTTTATTGGCTCAGAAAAAAAAAAAGATCACAGCGAGATCTGTCGCCGAGAAGGAAGTTTTAGTGGCATACAGTTTTGAACTTATCGTATTTTCTAAAATATTCATTTTATTAATGGGATTTAAAATACAATCTTAATATGTATTAAATTTGTGTTGTCACTGTTTTGTACACCCACCCGTTAATTTTTTTTTTTTTTTTTTTTTTTTTTTTTTTTTTTTTTTTTTTTTTTTTTTTTTTTTTTTTTTTTTTTTTTTTTTTTTTTTTTTTTTTTTTTTTACGGAAAAGACAAGGCAAACGAGCGTACGGGTCACCTGATGGTGAGTGATCACCGTCGCCCACGGCCCCGTGTAACACCAGGGGAGCTACAAGGGCGTTGCCGGCCTTTAAGGTGGAGGTAGACGCGCTTTTTGAAGGTACCCATGTCGTATCGACCTGGAAATACTGCCGCGGGTAGGTCGTTCCACAGATGTGTGGCGCGTGGAAGAAAATTCCTACGAAACCGCACAGTAGTCGAATGCCACGTGTCCAGATGATGTGGATGGTACTTTAGTTTGTGACGTACTGTGCGGTTGGAAAATTCGACGGCAGGTATCAAGTCAAACAGTTCTCCAGAACACTCCCCGTGATAAATGCGGTAGAGAACGCACAGGGAGGATACGTCTCTACGCAAAGCCAAAGTATCAAGCCCCACACAGATCACTGGGTTCCCAACGATTCGAACGGCTCTACGTTGTATGCGATCAAATGGTTCAAGCTGATACTGGGGTGCACCAGCCCAAAGGTGAGAACAGTATTCCATATGAGGCCGCACCTGGGCCCTATACAGGGCTAAACGGTGTTTTGGCGTGAAATACTGTCTCGCTCTGCTGATGACCCCCAGTTTCTTCGAGGCCAACATGGCCTTGCTTTCCAGATGATCGCGATACTGGCAGTCGTTCGAAAAGCTGAGACCCAATATACTGATACAGGGCGCGGCTTTAAGGGGAGTGTTCACGAAAACTGGTGATACGACAAATGGGGTTTTTTTAGCGGTTAACGCGCAGACTTGTGTCTTCTGGGGGTTGAAGTGAACAAGGTTCTTTTCACCCCATGCGGAGACATTCTCGAGGGATGCCTCAACGCAGGACACAAGTTGATTTCGGCACTGGTCGACGTTTTCCCGAGAAAGACTTGCATGGCCGGAGTATACAGCGTCCACAGTACTATCATCCGCATAACAATGTATGTTAGAGTCCTCCAACATATCATTGATATGCAGAAGAAATAGCGTAGGGGACAGCACGCAGCCTTGGGGGACGCCGGCGTTCACGGGCATGTATTTGGAGCAAAAACCGTCGACAGCGACCTTGATGCTGCGCCCAGTGAGAAAGCTAGCAATCCACTTGCATAAATTCTCGGGAAGCCCGTAAGATGGAAGTTTCGCAAGGAGCGCTCCGTGCCACACACGATCGAAGGCCTTTGCCATGTCCAAACTAACTGCCAGGCCCTCTCCCTTGCTATCAATAGCCGCAGCCCAGCGGTGGGTTAGGTAAACCAGAAGATCACCGGTTGAGCGACCCCGACGAAAGCCATATTGGCGGTCGTTAATCAATCGGTGATCCTCCAGGTAAACCAAGAGCTGGCTATTAATTATGCTCTCCATAATTTTTGAGAGCAGGGAGGTAATAGCAATAGGCCTGTAGTTAGTTGGATCGGCACCATCGCCTTTTTTCGGAATCGGGTGGATAAGAGCGCTCTTCCACGAATCTGGGACTACGCCAACTGAGTAAGAGTGCCGAAATAGACGCGTTAGCACCGGTGTCAGCTCAGGAGCACACGAACGGAGCACAAGAGGAGAAATGCCATCTGGCCCACTCGACTTGTGGATGTCCAAGGAAGACAGAGCTCGCCTAATAGCTTTCTGACTAAATTTAATGTCAGGCATTGAGCTCTGACACCGCGGGATGGTCGGCGGCGTTGTTCCTCGGTCATCCATAGTCGAGTTTGAGGCAAAGAGAGCGCCCAGGAGATCGGCTTTCTCTTTCGCCGTATGGACCAGGATGTCATTTTCTGTGCGTAGCGGTGGAAGCGATGGCCGGCTAAAGTTGCCAAGCGCAGCCTTTGAGAGGGCCCAAAACTGTCGAGTTCCGGATGGATAGCTCTCAAGCTTCTCGCCGATTTTAGCGATGTGATCGGACCTTGCTCTGGCAATTTGCCACTTAAAGTACCTAGAGGCACGGTTGTACTTTCTTTTTAAGGTTTTCACCTTCGGATCCTTAGTGGCAAGTGCCTTGGCCCAGATTCGATATGCCTCGCGCTTGCCAGAAGCTGCAAGTTTGCAAGACGTATCAAACCAAGGCTGTGACTTGCCACCGATTGGCACTACAGAGCTAGGAATGTAAAGTTCCATACCCTGCAGAACCACGTCGGCGACAGCAGCGGCACTAGCACTAGGATCATCAGAAGAGAAGCAAACCGGCCCCCAGGGATAGGATGAGTAAAACGTACGCATCCCATCCCAATCTGCTGACTTGTAGTGCCAGACGCGACGAGTCGCTGGTGTTCTGCGACTGACGCGGTTAATGGGCACAGCACTCCGTACCAGGCAGTGGTCTGAAGACCCTAGGGGGGGATCGACGACAACCTGGTACTGTTCTGGGTGTGAAGTCAGCAGAAGGTCCAATAAAGAGGCGTTGTGGTTGTCCGCGTCCGGGATTCGCGTAGGCGACTCAACCAATTGGGACAATCCATTCGCCATAGCAAAGTCAAATACAGCCCTCCCCGCGTGGTCAGTGGTGCGTGACCCAAGCCAACTGGCATTATGCGCATTAAAATCGCCAAGTATCACGACCTCTGCGGTGGGCATCTGTGAGAGCGCATCGTCAATAGCCGATTGCATGTGCTCCATGAGCCGATCCGTTTCTGCATTACCACTGTGGGACCTGTACAGGCATGCGTAGATTCGGACACGATCGTCCATGTCCACACGGAGCCAGATGGTGGACAGGTCCCGACCTTCAAAATTGACAAGACGACGGAAACTCAGGTCCTCCCTCACATACACAGCAACCCCGGCATGAGGTATGAAATTATGTTCTATTTTGTAGCCGGGGTATTGAAGATAGGCTGTGTCGCTCGGTCGGGTAATCTGGGTCTCCGTCAGAAATAACAAGGCCGGCCGTGCTGTCTCAAGATGGTGGTGGACGGCATTCAGGTTTGAGTGTAGTCCCCTGATATTGGAAAATTCCACGTTAAGAGTGGCAGGGGCTGCCGTGGAGCGTACGCCTCGTTTGCCTTGTGTAGTGCGCGGTACTGTGCCCTCCCCAGAATTCGACGGGCAGCCTGAGGTTAAAGACTCAGGGAGGGATTCTCCAGCACCAGAGATGCTGGTACCCTCCTGGGGTAAATTCTTCTTTAGTGCCGCTTTCATATTCTAGAGAGGGATTGGGGATGGGGATGGGCACCGGGGCCCGGCATTACCCAATGCGAAACGCAGTGTCCGAAGCCACTACTTAACGCCGGTTTTAAATGCCGGGAGTGGTAATGATCCGGTCGAGTCTGCCCATGCGTGTTGCCATTACTGACAACGTGACTCTCCCACACGTACTTTAGTCGCCTCTTACGACACCGACAGTACCAGGGTGATCCTATTCTAAGCCGGAATCACACGGCTAAAATCTAATAGTTGGTAATTCTGATTGCAAATCTATGTCGTGGGTTCTAGTCTCTCACATGACTTATATTTATGTGGTAAAGAAATATTGTAGACGAACTGTAATCATTTCCCCGCTAAAGTAACAAGGAAAGCAAGACGTGCCTTTCGTTTTTTTAGAATTGACATTGAGAAATTGAATGTTTCTTACTCTTGATTTATCCTTTTTATTTGTTATATGTTTCACCTGTCAGTCTGCCCTTCTCTCTTGTCTTACATATTTATATATTTTTTTTATAGAAGAGACGGCAAACGAGCGTACGGGTCACCTGGTGGTAAATGATCACCGTCGCCCACGGCCCAGAGGAGCTACAGGAGCGTTGCCGTCCTTTAAGGTGGAAGGGCACGGCATTACCTAATGCGAAACGCAGTGGCCAAAGCCACTACTTAACGCTGGTCTTAAATGCCGGGAATGGTAATAATCCGGTCGAGTCTGCCCATGCATGTTGCCATTGCTGGAAACGTGACTCTACCACACACACTTTAGTCGCCTCTTAAGACACCATCAGTACCAGGGTGATCCTATTCTAAGCCGGAATCACACGGCAAATATTGATGAACCTACAACCATCGTGCTTACTTATTACTCGTTTATACAAAACTATGCAAATATATTAAACAAAAAATATCTTACAAAAAGGTAACAATTTTTCTCAGTGATAACTAGAAGGAAAATTTATTCGACGGTAATTTTCATTGTCCACAACTGAATTGCAATTCAGGACATTCGACGCAGCCGGTGACACCTATTCATAGATTTATATTATGAAGTATCTACGTGCTTGCCGTTCTATTGTATAAAGTAGTAGTGTAACGGATTTTTGGATGAAGATTTATATACGATCTACTGTAATCGTTGTGGTTATGGATACAATAGCCAGTTAAGGTAATTTATTTATAAGATTCCACTTTGTTTAAGTCCTGCCACTAATCACTATGTCACGAAAATCTTCGCAGCCTTTACTAAGATTTATGCAGATTTTCGAAGATTATGTTTTTTAAAAGAAGTTCTTTCTTTCGTTATTATTATAACTTTAGATATTTAATAATATATTAAAGTATAATGATTGAACACTACTACTATTATTACTAATATGAACAATATGGGAGATTTTACTTAAGAATATTAAAAATAAATTTCTCATTGTTCTGAACAAAAAAATGTAGCCAAATAATATAAAATTCTTTCGTTTCTGACTTGAATGACTGAATTACTAAAGGTGAATTTATGATGATAAATATTAACACCAAATTGTAGAAAATACATTTTTAATAATACCCGCTAAATTTTAATTAAGATAAGTAGTACTTTGTCATATTAGTATTACTTTGTCATATTTGCCCTTATTACGGTCAGGTTGACCTCAGTGCATAAATTCTTAGCTCAACTCATTTATATAAATTAAAGATACAGAGACTTACTAATAATTAATTACTGTATTATATTGTTCTGGTCATTCTATACTGAATGTACGAGTATATTGGAATGTTTTGTTTTGATTAAAAAATAAGACTTCCATGAATATATATGTATATATACGAAAAAAGTTCTTAAATTAATGTTTACTCGTTCCTATCAAAATTCAATAGTATAAATAATATAGATACCACACTTTCTGACTCTGTTAATTATACAAGTGTAAATAGTTTAAAAACGTGGTTAAGTCTTATAAATAACAATATAAACGACTTAAGTATATTGCATGTCAATATTCGCTCATTAAAAAAACATTTTAATGAGTTTTAGTTACTCTCGGTAGTGATTTAAGTCAATTAGATATAATTGTTATAACCGAACCTAATATTAATTATTCTCTGTTGTCTTTTATAAAATTGCTGGATATCATACAAATATTTATGCCCGACAGGGACGCAAGGGGGGAGGGGTATTAATATATTCGCGGGAAGGGCTGGCCGTGAGAGTGAACGAGACGGATGCGCTTGCGACTGCTAGTATTATGTCCTCGGCGGAGTGCGTTTCCATTACGCTCAACATTAATAGTGAAAAAATTTACTTAATAGCAATATATAGGCCACCTAAATTTTTCAATGAAGATAGAATTCGAGACTTTTTTAAGGAACTAACAATTTTATTTGACAGTTTACCTGTGCATTCAAAAGTAATTTTTTGCGGGGACATCAATATTGATCTATTAAAGTATCGTGATAATCGTGTCATATTATATGAAAATATAATGGCTGAGTATGGCCTAACTAAGTGCATATGTGATGTAACCCGAAGGGAAATTGTTATGGGCAATGTGGTAGAATCGTGTTTGGATCATATCTATATTAGGGCACCCTCGGCATTTATTAATTCAGCTGTATTAAAACATAAGATTTCAGATCACTATTATGTTGCGGCGGCTATACAATGGAAACACGCCTCGTCCGGCCACTGTGTCGCTCAATCTGATAGTGTTGCGCCTCAACGGCAGGTTACCAGATACACTCTGGATAACCGCTTAGTAAGAGAAAAATTACTTTTGGTGAACTTTAGTGATTTGTTGAATATACAATGTCCAATTGAGTTATATAAAGAATTCTGTAGCATATTCACCAACATCTATGAGGAGTGTTATAAAATAAAAATTGGTAAGATAAATATAAGTAATAGAAATAATAAAAATTGGATAAGTAAGGACCTAAAACAGATGATTAAAGAAAGAGACAGGTTGTTTAATGTATGGTGTAATGATCCAAAAAATATGATAAAAATATTAAATTATACTAGGTATAGAAATAAATGTTCAAATGCTGTATTTAAATGTAAGATTAAATATGATAAGCAATGTATTATAGATTGTAATAAAAATATTAGAAAAATTTGGGATAAAATAAATAATTTGTTGGGTAACAATAAGCAATCGATCGATAATTTAATACTAACCAGTATGGGAAAGCAGAATAATACAAGAGAGATCTGTAACACCTTCGCTACAAACATTTTGAGAGAAATTGACCAGATAAAACATACATGCTCAAAAAAATTCTTAAATAGAAATAATTATGTAAATAAGTCAGATGTTAACATGAGGTGGCAACCAGTCAGTAGCAATGATGTTAAATGTGTAATAAATTCTATGAATAAAAATAAATCACCTGGAAGTGACCTCGTGCGAATGTCAGATTTAAAGATAGTTGCTAATAAAGTTAGCCCAGTTTTAGCAAACTTAATAAATTTGTCAATTAGTCATCATAAGTTTCCTAATAAATTAAAAGAGGCTATAATTCGTCCAATCCATAAAAAAGGTGATCGTAGAATGTTCGCGAATTATAGGCCTATAGCTATTTTATCTTCTATTGATAAATTTATTGAAAAATGTATTGTAAACCAAGTTGGAAATTTTTTACAAAAAAATAATATAATTAATAAATGCCAACACGGTTTTCAGAAAGGAAAGAGTACAAATACATTATTAGCTAAATTTACAAATGAAATTAACATCTCTTTGGAAAATAAAAAGTTTGTTATAGCAATATTTTACGACTTCAAAAAAGCTTTTGATACTTTGGAAACGGAAACACTTTTAAATGGGATGGACGAATGTGGTGTGGGGCAGCCGCTAAACCAGTGGTTCCGCGACTATCTCACGGCACGTTCTTTCCGGGTGAAGGTGGGTGACGTGTTCAGTGAGACGGCTGAGGTGGGGTGCGGTGTGCCGCAGGGGTCAGTATGTGGCCCAGTATGCTACTTGCTGCATGTAAACAGCCTATGCAATGTTATTCAGTATTGTTCATCCTACATGTTTGCGGATGATTTATGTACAATGCGCGCTGGCACCAATCTTACTGAGATTTGTAACTTAGTTCAGAGTGATATAGACGCAGTTGTTAAGTGGTCGCATGATAATGGCATTGTTTTAAATTCTGACAAAATTAATCTTCTTATTGTTCATTCACCATTTCTGTATCCTTTAAATCAACCCCAAACATGTACGTCCATCATTTTTCATGCCTCCAAAATAACTATATTAATTGTATGTGTAAGCCTATTGAAAGAGTAGATTGTGTAACCTATCTTGGTGTTAGAGTTGATGAGAACCTCTCCTGGGGCTCTCATATTGATTACCTTTGTGATAAGTTAAGAGTGCTCCTCAGAAAATTTTACAATTTAAGTTTTAAAGTTCCACCTGCAACCCTAAAATGTTTGTATTTTTCATTGGTAGACTCGATATTGGGCTACGCTCTTGATAGTTATGGTCTTACATTTAAAACATATATTGATAAGCTTGAAACATTACAATTAAAATTTTTAAAGTTTCTAGTCAGTAAAAAAAGTAAAGAAAATTGTAAAGGTGATTATACAAAATTATTCAAAATTTGCAAAATACTCCCAGTCAGCTTAAAACATAAATACCTCTTAGCCATCAACCACCATAGTACTCAGGAGCTTGGCCTTACTTTGGTCAACAATGAACATGGTACCCGGTCTGTGTCAACAGGAAAATTCGAAGTACCCAAAGTACGTAATTATTATGGAGATAGAACCCTTAAGAAACGAATACCTTTTATATTTAATAGTTTACCTGAAGACATACGCCGGGAATCTGATTTGAAAAAGTTTAAAATAAAATTAAAAATACATTTATTAACAACCATTTAAAGTAAGAGACTCGATAGATCCTACAGTCAAACTGAATAAACAGTTTTGTAGGACTCAGTCAAATTGTTACTTTGTAAAATATATATTATTAATAAACAAAAAAAAAAAAAAAACTAATGGCACAAAGTGTTAGTTTGATCCCTACTCTCAGCATTCATTATTTTTACCTTACCGCTCTAATAACAAGTGCCTATTACGTACTAAGATCCCTCTGATTTCTCTGCTGTATGCTAGATACAGCATGATGCTGTAAAAAATTAGATATTACGATCCGTTTACAGTTCAGTAATTAATAACACATAACTTATTTGAGTTTGACATATTATAGTCGGAAGCAGATGGGTTTCCATTCAACTCAGATTATAAATATTTTACTAATTTAAACTAAAGACCATTACGTTAATACAAAAGTATCACCTGTGCCACTTTTGCTTTAATAAAAAATATTATAAAGAATAATAACATCAAAATCTTCTAAGTTATGTATCCATAAAAATACTGTTTACTCATTTTAACTAAGAAATGAAAGAAAATGTGAGACGATTCATAAAACACTTTAAAAACAACTGTTATTCATATGCATTTGTTATGTTAATATTTACTAAGTAGTACCGACTCGACGTATTGTGTCTACAATGCCAATAGTTACAACATTATCTTATATTTCCATAATTTGCTTCTTTCTTTCTATCTAATGAAATATGTGAATATTATATAGTAGAAATATACCTACAGTATTGAAACAATATTCAGTTTTGTTCTACACAGACAGTCACTAGCTAGGTAGGATAAGGAGAAAGTAGAATTAAACATACTATCAAAATATTTTTACAAAATGTTTATATGACTTTAAGTTATCTTTCTATATAATGCGTGGAATAGTCAAAATTACACACTATTTTATACTTATCTACAATTAAAAGGAAAGCAATCTTAGAACATTTACGCTTCTCAAGTGATCTTCCTCGCGTCTACGACTGCTTCTCTCGAGATAAACCAACACCGTACGCACTACGGTCACACGCGCCATAAATATTACATACGACGAGTACACGCTAGTTCAAATTTACTTTATAGCAATCATAATAATGATGAAAGACGAATAAAAGAGTGACGGTTTTATATCGGATATTTTCAAAACTTTTTTTAATAACTCAGTTTTATTAGTCAATTACATATAATAATTAAAGCATAACAAAAGACAAATATATTTTAACGTGAAGCCTGTCGAGGAGGAGAGGCGCAAGGGTGTGACTGTAATGCGACAGATTGTGGATTACATCCTCAATCCCAGAAACAAAATAAATAATATTTATTAAGTATTCCACTTCTTCGGATCGACAAATTATCTTTGTGTTAGATCATCCAATTATCGAGGAAGGCTATATTACTAAAAGTTAATAGTTACGATATAATCCAATGTCCCGTATAGATTCATGTGTCATAAACAACTCCTGTCTATTTCGACTACACTGTGGGGGCAGAGCCACAGGTAAAAATTTGTAGGTCACCATACGCAATGATTCGAAAATAGAGCTGAAATTCGGGATGAACAAATATATATTCGCCCAAAAAACATATATTAGCCAAAATATACCTTTTTGAGTAGATAAGTGTTAATCATAAAGGTTTTCAAAGTAGGTTCATTTCTTTCCACTTGAATTTCTTACGTAGTAAATAAAGGTAACATAATTCGGAGCCTTTCTCTTTGGATAATATTATTTTTTTTTTCCATTTACAAGTCCTCGTTTAGCGAATACAGTACACTTTGGCATTACCCATCGTTCGTTTATGTTTTTTGAGCGTCATTAAATATCTTTGGGCGATTAAGCGTTAAAGAATCATTTGGGCGTTGTTTAGAGAACATATTTCATAATTTTACATATATCTTATAATAAACGAACGATAATTTTTAATATTTTTGTTTGGTTTCTAGTGGCTTGAAAGTATTTTGTAACATCTTTAATAAAATTATAGTAGCAGAACTTGCACTAACGCCTCTTGGGCAATGTTTAGCGTAAAATTGATGTCTTTATTATGTCATTTCGTATTATTTAAGGCCGAAGCCTAGTTCTAAGACTCCGTTCTCCACACTCTGTCTTCGGTAGGATTTTGAAATATTGTGTGTTAAGTAGTGGAATTAGCGCGGTTTGTCTTTTTTGAAGAGCGAGGAAAGTATTTTAATAAATATCACACAAAACCGTTTTGTTCAGAATCAGACGCTTTACCACTGTATTGCGAAAACCTCTAATTTACCTCAAATACTATAATAACTGAGATCAGTCTCAAATTTGGTTTTTACCTTTTAACATTCCTTTCAGGTCTGTAAAAGAAATAAATTCGAGTTTACAATATTTCGAGACTACATAATACTTAGATATGTTCGGTTTTGACTTCAGCCACTTACGAGTTACAAGGATACTCTGGATAACCTCTGCCTACATTGCTGAGAAAGGTTACATTTTTAAACATTTTAATGTTAAAAATCTCGATGCAATGACAGTCTCTTAGTTTCTTTGATAATGTGCGCACCGATTCCAATCATTGAAAAGGAATAACAAAACAATTTAAAAGATTCAATTCACACATGATATAACGGCGTGACGACTTAAATAAAGAAATTGTGATTTCTAGTTTATAAATTATGAATTAATATTGATAGTTATCAATTTTAATTAATAATTTGAGACATTATTCAAGAAAATGACGTCAGCGTTGGTGACGTCAATATTTTTAAAAACAACTCTTCACCTCCAAGCAGGACAGACAGATATATTTGATAAAAAATATATACGTTCGAGGGCGCCAAAAGATGTTCCCTGCGATATTTTTAAATGTGATTCGAAAAGACTTGTGTACCTGTACTTTTTTATTTTTATTTTATATTACATTTGTCAAAGTAAATACTCTAAAAATATTTAAAAATAAATATTCATTATATTTTTTTAGACATACACAATTTTTATGCAAATATTATATAATTCTAATCAAAAACCTTAAGGTCTTTTTTTGATCATTTATGAAAAAAGAGGGCCTTAAGGTATTTTTTTTATTATTAGCGTTATGTACGTGATAAGGAAACGAAAATTTTATTACCAGTAAAAACAAATAAAAAAATCTATTTCTTGGAATCAAAACCACGGCTTTTGTGAGTTGGAAAAAAAATTTTAGTTATTTGGCAGACTCTAGAAAAACAAAATAGTAAATTA
The DNA here is from genome assembly GCA_019049475.1 of Eueides isabella. Classification (NCBI taxonomy): domain Eukaryota; kingdom Metazoa; phylum Arthropoda; class Insecta; order Lepidoptera; family Nymphalidae; genus Eueides; species Eueides isabella. The sequence goes on along the minus strand of CM032409.1, from coordinate 6,778,896 downwards.
CAAATATATTTTACCTTATATTAAATTCAGCCAACCAATAACAGTGTTTGAACATTCAATTAATTTACGTTTATAATAATTAATAATGTTGATACTGGAGATGACACTTCATTAATGATTATCTTATTTATATTCGCTTTAAAAGCATTTTAAGATTTAATTAAAAAATTAAAAAAATATTAAACCGGAAGTAAATCTTTGATTACAAAGAGACTGGAATGTCTTTAGGGGAACGAAGTATCTTAACACAAGATTTTTAGGTTCTCTCTGCCTACTTATAATGTGCGGGATGCAGTGTGAAGTTCAAAGCAGTTCTACTCCATGAAAAAAAATATTTAAAAAAATCTACAACAATATAAACAAAAATAATCTATTGTTCTTATGATATGACATTGTATTTTTCGACGGTATTCATTCAGCATTCATCCCGACACCCGCTAGGTATAACACTTGACAAGAACTATGTGTTATATAACATTATATATACAATGTCTATATCGTAACCTTTCAGTGGTCAGCCCCCGGTGTGCGCAAGACAAACAAATTATGAAGTGTCTTTCAGTTGACAAAACGCCGAGGGGACGGCGACGGACAATGAACGAACGGATACTTGAGACGAAAATGATTTGGGTTACTAAAACTATGTTTTTTTTTTTAATTATGTTCCTATAATAAGTTCTCAGTTGAAAATTTGATAAAGCTGAAAAAAATCGTATTAGTCAGTGAGTGGATTACGTATACGTTCCTATATATATATTGTTTAACGCGTTGTTTTTCAAAGTAAGAGACAATTAGTCCAAGCACACTGTTTGCCGCAGGATAAAATAAATTTCTATGGTATTATTTTATTCAAATTTATTTTTATATAAATATTAAGTAATAATAACAATAATTAAAACTTTTATAATATTAACAAATTTAACTAACGTATATCTCTTAAATTTAAGTTAATTTCATTCTAACTAAAACATACTTGCAATTGTTTGAGTAAAATTTTCCGTTTTCCGCCACTTGCCGTGCTCTCGCCGTATATTGAAATTCCTGTGTCTTTCACTCGCGCCAAAATGTTAAAAATATTTCTTTATTAACTTCGTCGTGAGATAATATTGAAGAATTACTTATTCTTAAATCAAATATTATGACAATTTGTTTGGAAATTTTACTGCTTCATCGCACTAAAGCCTATTTATATTATGTAATTTATATTATGTATTATGCCGTGTGATTCCGGCTTAGAATAGGAGCACCCTGGTACTGATGGTGTCGTAAGAGGTGACTAAAGTATGTGTGGAAGAGTCACGTTGTTAGCAATGACTACACGCATGGCCAGACTCGACCGGAGTATTACCACCCCCGGTATTTAAAACCGACGTTAAGTAGTGGCTTCGGCCACTGCGTTTCGCATTGAGTAATGCCGGGCCCCGGTGCCCATCCATCTTAAAGACCGGCAACGCTCCTGTACCTCCTCTGGAATTACACGGGGCCATGGGCGACGGTGATCACTTACCATCAGGTGACCCGTACGCTCGTTTGCCTTCTTTTCCATAAGAAAAATGTGAGATATAGTATCGCACGGTAGGTAATCTTAGGACTTCTGTTGCTCACTTTCCGCCGATTAAGGCATTTGTATGGTGAGAGCCGCTTTTTGAAATTTTACAAAAGCGAAAACATGAAATTATCTAATATTTCATTGTCCATGAGATACGAGCAAATATAAATTTGCTCCTATCTCATGGAAAATGTCGTATTTACACTCTCACACTTCTGCCCATGCACCAAGACAAGTCACCGTTATGTTTTTGTTTATAGCAATACTTACGAATATATATTAAAATAATTCATTTTATTGAATTTCGCAAAGATACTTGAAAGTAATTAAATCAGAAAAACTCATTATTTATATTAATTAGTTTTTATGAAGCGCAAAAACAAACAAAAAGCTCATCCAAATGTGTATTTTATTTGCTTTAAAGATCATTTATTCTTTTGAATTGTGAAAATTGAGATGGTGATTTCATTTGAATTTTTGATTGGGCCTTATTATAAATCTTACTTGTATTGCTCATTTTATTTTTTAAGTACCTACTATACTAGCAACCCCGCTTTGTCCGCTTTGATTTATTGTTATGTATTTTTTGTAGCTTCACGCTCCCATCACACATAGGCAGGCAGGCAGGCATGGCAGAGTAGACAGAGGAAACTTTAGGAACCTAGTAGGTAGTAGATTTTATAAATTATGACATGCCTTGGGAATGTAATGCTCGCTCCAGGCTATTTCAAATGTATCATTGTCGCTTATAATAATATGATATAAAAAATATTAAAAAAAAAAACATGTTCCGTTGAGTTTCTCGCACCGGTTCCTCACAGGTCTGAGGCATTCACTTTAGTGAACATTTATTGACGAATGAAGCTTGTAACTTCTTTTAATAAAATATTTGAATTTAAATTTGAGATGATAATAACCATGAATACTTGAATTTCATTTAAGTTCAGCTAATTTTTGAATAAGCAATAACGGAAATTATGCATCAACACGTTTGATTTATTCCAATTGTCCATGCATTGTGGATGATTAGTTCGACTGTAGTTCATAATCAATTCAAATTTTTGGTTAACCAAAGCTTTGTTGTTTAACCGTTATTCATATATTTATATTGTTAAGTTATCTCTATATTCTCAGGTCTTTTTATAGGCTCTTAAATGTTTTAAAGCTTTGAAACTACATAATACATTATCTTAACTGATAGTGCATGAGAAAAAAATATTGTCAAAAAAAAAATAGTTAATCCATTTATTGTAATTCTAACCTATCAAAATAAAACTGTAACACAATTAAAAGTAAACTCAGATAAAATAAAATTGATCTTAATTTTGTATATAATATGGAAGTTAGTCGAGATTTCACATTTTATTATTTAAGTAAAAGTAAAGGTTCGTTATAAAAAGGATACATCGGTCATTGATAAACAACATCCGTAGAAAGATTAAGAGCCAGTTCCGTGATCCATGGACGACAGATAACGTTAAAATTGTTTAATTTAAAATAATAATCAAATGTGAAAAAAGCTTTAGTGCGTAACCAGTTGACCAGTTATCGTGTTAGATCTGAATAATAAGCGAACTTTTTTTCATCGACGTCACAATTAATAAAATTGATTTAAAACACGCCGCAACTTAAAGAAGATAAAAAATATTTTATTAACTTTATAAACAAAGTTTATTAAAGCAGCCCGTTGTACTGATGGAAAGTATCAGGAACGTACATTATAAAGAAAACAGCTATTATAATAGCTGTATGAAGAATAAAGCTTAATTCATCTCATTAATCGTTTCGTTACGTCCTCCTGTGCCGGTCAGCCTATATATGAGACGCATTGAATTAGTACCTACATGTATCTCTTATGATTACCTATTTGTACAAATTATATATTTTATACAAATGTAATCCCTTATACTTTAATATTTAGAAAAGACATCTGTTCTCTCTCTCTTATCTATATCGATATATTGAAGTACAAAAGAACTGCAGCCATTTTTATTTTATTAAAAACACGTTATATGGATAATCTAAATTACAACAACTGACTGTATTATGACTTACGCGCGTAGTATTTAATAATTTAAAATAAACATAACGCCCAACTTTAAAGGCCTGTCGTGGCGCAGGGGCACAAGCATGTAACAAGCAGAGCAAAACGCGACGTTGAGTTCCGCCACTCAACACGCAGTACCTCGAATCCAGCGGAAAGTTGGGAACGGAAAAAAGTGATTTAACACTAAGTTTCCTAGTTCTTCCTACCTAACCTGCCCTTAGAGCATTAAGAAAAAAATATTGCAATCAAAATCCTAATAGAGTAACTATCATACGAAGGCGTAATAGAAGTAAATGACATAGTAACATTCTGTTCCATCTCCGTTCATCAGTATTATGCTGATGGTAATTTTATTAATAAATATTGAAACTGGACTTAGCCAGTAATTGCATGCGGTCTTACATCCTCACCGATGTAAATGGAATGTTTCCTTCTGAAAAATAAATTTAAGCATTTAAGGAGCTGTATTAATGAGGTCTGCCTTTTAAGTTGCAATATTTTAAAATGTGACAGAAATTGAAGAATCATCTGTCTAGAATCTAGGTTAAACAAACCTAACTTACACATTTTTTTTATAATTTTTATAAAATTAAAAATGTAGTAAGTGAAAACTGGTTAAATTATATCCTTATCTTTACAGATGCGTCAAGGCTTTCAAAGGAAAGCTGTGTTTGTGCAGCATGCTGGATACCAAAATTTAAAATTATATTACAATTTAAATGTCCTCCCGAATCATCCGTATTTACTGGTGAGGCTGTTCGCTGTGTGAAGCAATCCGGTTCACACTATCCTATGACTTTAAACATACCGTTATTTGTACTGACTCATTAAGCTGCACACAAGCTGTAAAGAGAAATCCCTTTTATAGTAAATTAAGGTCTTCAATTATTTTAAAGATTCGTTAAGAACTGTACTCATGTTATTTTAAGGGTTTGGTTGTAACTTTGGCATGGATTCCAGGGCATTCTGGAATCAGTGGGAATGAATCTGCAGACTGTTGCGCAAAATTAGCCATCCAGTGTGGCAATTTGTATCATTTCTCTATTTCGGCCCAGGATCTGTTGTCCCTTGCATTAACTCATTTAGATGTGTCATGGTCTGAATTTTAGAATATGTCTAAATCCCAGAAAGGTAAGTTCTATGCTGTGACTCAACCTAATATCCCCAGGCGGCCATGGTTTTATTCTCAAAATGTTATTGAACGGAAGATAATATCGACCATATGTCGCTTGCGTCTTGGACATGCATGTACACCTGTACATCTGGCTAAGATCAGGGTCAGGGACCATTCACTGTGTGAATGTGGTCTAGACGATGGTTCCCCGATTCGGTTTTGCTAAGGTTGTTAGCCTAGAAAAGTCGACGCTTGGACTATTACCTGACAATTGACTAATTTATGGGCAGATTTGTTTAACATAAGTGTTTATATTGGACATTTGTCTTATGTATTAATATGACAAAAAAGCAGCTTCATGCTTTAGCCGCATACAACGTATGGTTGGCAAAGGAAACTTGAATTTGTGTAATTTCTCACATTTCGATTAAGCTTTGAGATAGCGCATTTAACTTAACGCTGCATTTTGTGTAATAAAATAATGAACCATAAGTGGGAATTAAACCCACAGTCAGACGCTCTGCCACAGCGATTTCGGAAGTATAATAAATACCTAAGCTTCCCTTACTTTCTTCAAAATAGAATAAAGTATCGACATAAGAAAATACAACGCATTTATTTTTCGAGTGCTTTTATGTACGACATTCTAATTCAGTGGAGCTAATTAACTGTAAGTACATTTGTAGGAAATTGAAATAATATTATAACACAGCCTTTCTCTTACAAGTTCAACGAACTCTGTTTGAGGACACCTTTTATTCTGAAAGTGATTTCATTTTACAAAGTGTAAAATGAATGATATAAAAAAAAATGAATGATAAGTGATAAGAGGAAACGATTTGCGGCAAAATATGAAATTCTTCTTCGCGAACTTATTTTAAATGCAGTTTGATAGCCACAATCTGTGAAAATTTTGGACATTGAAATGTTAAGTAACCATTCCTGAAAGATCTGTCAGTATTTCTCTGCCCTGCCTTAACGATCTAACAATATCTACGTATGTTTATAATTATAACATATATATTTTTCCTTTATATAATTATTTACTTCACTTACATTTTTTAATTACCATGGCAAAAATAATCATTTTCGTTTTTATTGCTAATACAATTGTTGCAAATAAATTTTATATATTTCCAAAAGTATAACTCAAAGACTAAAACCTAAAATAACAAACACTATACAAAAGGAATAATATTTATACAATTAAATTGTCATTTCAATGTGAAAATCTAGCAGAAACAATTGGGATTGCAATGTCTTTTTTTCTTTTTTTTAAAGTGAAAATGTTCTTATATTTTTCTTTTTTTATTAAAAAAAATCCAATTTAAATTCCAGCCAATTTACCTTACTTACTACATAATAAAATAATTTTTAAGAAAAAAATATACTACCATATTTTTTATGAATCGCTAGTATTTTATAACTCGGACCCAACGCTGACGTATGGCCGTTTCGTTTGGATTTCACTTTCCACTGAATTTGACATTTCGTGTGAGTAACGAAACTTAACACCGCGCTTTCCAAAGCGAAGAAATGAGAATATTACATACTTAATTAAAAAATAATAATATTTTTTTTCGAGTGGGGATCGAACCCACAACTAACCGTGTTTACCGTCGCTGTTCCACTACATGACGACGGCCTCTATTAAAATTATAATATATCTAAAAAAATATTTTATTTTGTGCAGAGACTACAGACTAAGCTTTTAAAATCATATTTAATGTAGATTGTCTCCAATGAAACTGAAATCGATGAAGCTATGCCAACCCTAATCCAATTATTTGTTAGGAACGATGAGGAATACCTATAGGTAGATATCATGAAAAGGATTTTATGGTATAATAAGGCTTTACAAATTAAATGACTGTTGGGCGACAAAATTTATTTTGTTATATATCATTATATACGCTGTATTCCAAAAATACCTGGATTAAAATGCTCCGATCTCCATTTTCATACCAAGATTTGAAATATGAAATGGCGGAATTTTGTCTTGTCTTCGGGGAATCGAAACCTCAATGTTTGCACATTAACAGTCAGAACAAATTAGAATAAAATGTATTAAAACAAATTAATAATATTGATAAATATTGTCATTTCTAAGCGGCTTACATATTCTGCATTAAAAAGAGGAAGCAAAAAAAAAATAAACATAAGAAACTCGAAACGCTCTTTACTTTCTGTTCAATATATGCTTTCATACAATATGTGGACGTACTCGTAGATGCTGAAACGCACCACTTTGCACTGTTGTATCGAAGACAAATAACACCTAAACTAGGGAACAGTCGATCATTCTAGCAAATTACAGTTTAATATAAATTGGGCTTAAATAAAAATAAAGAATGTTTAATTTTAAGATACTTACTTGGAAAAGAAAACTCCGTACTAAGTATTCATTTTGTCACATATTTGTATGAATATTAGCAGTCGCTTTATATCTGAGGAATATCTCTTGATCTCACTCATCACTAATTTGCTAAACAAGATAAGTTTGACTAGTTAATATATAATTATTTTTACGCTTTTGAATTTTGAATGTATATGTATATAGAGAGCGATAGTTTCTTCTCTTGTTGCTATATGGACGAGTGCTTTGAGATCATATTATGATGAGTCTGGCTGAAAAAGCCATGGTAATGGGTTCGATCCCAATTTGAAAGAAAGATTATTAATTTTTTTTTCAGTTCACCAGATTTTACAATTTAACATTACTATATGTTGAATTTTACTCTGGCTGTGTATATGCAAGTGTATTTAACTATCAGCACGAAAGCGTGATGCCGAAATCTTCTTCTCAAACATTCGGAATTCCATGGATTTTCTAAAGGAAATAGCAAGCGCTTAAGCGTTAAATGTTCTCTACGTTGCGTGAATACAAAGAAAAATGAAGCTGAAAATATATCCAGTAATTATATTGATTTGCTTAAAATAAGTTTACCTATGATTTCCGCCATTTATCGCATACTACTTTACTTAAATAGATCTAGACATTTAAGCTTCCACACTTACTCGTATGTACATTGCATAATTTGCAAACTTCTGTGATTAACAGTCAGTTTACGGTATTCGTCGGGCAGCACATGTATAGATGACATACGTATATTTTATATAATCAGTAATTACCATTGCTGCTCAACTGCGTCACACAATATTTTTTTTTTTGAATTGCTGTTATAAAATTACGCCAATTAAACTATCACATTATATTTCATGCGTGTACGATCGATACTTTTATACTTTTATTGGTTTAATACTTTTTATGGGGTAGTTCTCAAGAACGGAATATATGTATTTATTTTTCATGACATACATATAAACGGTTTTTTGTTTGTAAGAAAGTAAGAGAAAACATAGTCTGAATATTTGGTTAATATAGACTTTATTATAATTTATAAAGTAAAAAAAAAAACCTAACATCTCTTGAAATGTTATTCTGCATAAAGATATTGCATCATGCTGTAATTCGAATATAACAGGGTCAGAACAATATGAATCTTATTATAAATAAAGTGTATATCTATATAAATCTATATAAACATATAATCTGTTTTTCGTTTTACGATCAATTTTGGAGACATAGCGTGTCAGAATAACGACATGTCAGAATTATGTATCGGACAATTTTCAAGAGGCAGAATGTGGTGAACAAATCGAACCCACAACTGTCTCATTGACAATCTGACATTTTCTGATAATATTTGAACCTACGGCCCATTTATTTGCATCATACGTAAACAGCGTTATTTATTGACAATAAGAGCGTGTAGCCGCCAGGTGTGTTGAAAATCAGTCATAACTCAATATAACGAGGACGCGGACAAATATTGCTTCCAATGTTTGATTAATCGACGGTTGTAAGCCATACAATAATGATAGCATTAATAACCAGTGATATTAGTACTATTTGCGTTTAGGATCTAGACGTGAATTGAATGTGAATTGTATAATTACTAGTATGGGTTGAGACTGACAATAGCTTTGAGTAGTTTCTATTTGAGGGAATATTATTACTTATTTAATTTTGATTTCGTATAGTGAAATATCCCGCGAGAAAGAATTTTCCACGAACTAGCGACTCGTGAAGACGTGTTCACTCATACAGAGTGGACACGTCTTTATGAGTCGCTAGCCATTATCGATGCAAGATTGTTTTTGTTCATAGTTGTAAGTATACATTATATATGCAATATATATTATCTTTATTGCACTGATATAAATTCAAAGGATGGTTTTAAGGTGCGCCACTCAACATGTCTCAAAATGTCGGTGAAAAGTTCAAAACAAAGTTTCTTGACATTAGGCTCCTGCCGTCTTTCCTGCTGTGTGCGGTAAAAGAAAAAAAAAATATGCATAAAGAGTCAATATATCAGAGGCCTGTCTTGGAGCAGCGACATAAGCGTGTGACTGTGAACTAAATAGGTTGTGGGTTCGATCCCCACTCGAGAAAATATTTAATGTTTTCGTTTCTTCGCTCTGGTACATGGTTAAAATGCAGCGTTGATTTCCGCCACTCAATACGCAATACCTCAAATTAGACGGCAATTGGGGAACGGAGTGTCCCAAGGTTTAGGTTTCCAAGTTCTGTCTGCGTACCCTGCCGTGTGCGGGATACAGCGTGAGACTGAGAGAGAGTTAATATATACGCATAACAAGTAATGCTATCACAAGTTTTTTTTACCGAACTACAAAGGAAAATATTGGAACAAATTTGAGGCCTGTCGTGGCGCAGCGGCACAAGAGTGTGACCGACAGGTTCTGGGTTCGATCCCCAGTCGAGGAAATGAAATATTTAATATTTTCAATTTTAATATTTAATGTTTCATTTCTTCGCTCTGGTACTAAAGCAAAGCGCGGCGTTGAGTTTCGCCACTCAACACGCAATGCCTCAAATTCGGCGGAAAGTGGAGAACGGAAGTGGAACGGAGTGTCATAACACTAGGTTTCACTTTCGTTCCCTCTGCCTACCCTGCCTAGTGCGGGATACAGCGTGAAGCTGAAAAAAAAATGGAACAAATTCAGAGCATTAAGTACAAAATAACGAGATAAGTCGCTTTATTTGTGGACGCTAAACGCGGATTATTCATTAAGATTTTATTATCTTTATTTTGTATTGTTTTACATAAAAATGTTTTTAGAGTTTTATTATTTATGATGAAATTGTATAATATTAAATATAGGTAAATATTAAGTGGATATATGTATATACAATTGAGATCTCTTGCGCATTTCAGACAAAATGTTCGTATATTACTAAAGAAAATTGCTATACACGAATGATGCATATATATAGATATAGGTTAAAACAAGATTGTTGCCCTTGTTGACAGCTAAACATCCATCCTTGCTTGGAAATACTTATATTATATTATATGTCTTTATTATTTCATTACAAAAAATAATATCTCGTAGCGCGTGTCCGACATATGTCAGAGAGAATAACGATACAATATGTGATTGTAGTTATATTACGTTTGTACATTAAAATATTGAGTTCAGTTCAGTTGTGGCGCAATGGTGTACACTTGTGACTGTAAACGTGACAATTTATGGGTTCGATCTCTTAACACGCAATGCCCTAAATTAGGCGTATAGTATCTTATTACCCCGAAAGAAAATCAAATCCACAATTATCACGCTACAAATTAATTCATACAGTAAAAATACAGAAATAAACTATACTATCCTGTTATTTAAATAACTTAAATCATTACTTTTTTACAATTTTCTGCTTTTTGAACACTGCTATAAAGGCAATGGAAATAGTAGTAAATAAAAATTCTATTATGACAACGGCCGGATGATTTTTTTTAGTTTGCCCCAATTGCCACTTTAAAGAATTGATTTGTTAATTTAACAGGTTGTTACATTTATTTAACCCAAAATAAAATATTTACAGCAGACACGTAGGCGTACACGTAGGTGGTCAGCGGAGAACATAATGAATTAATCCCAGTTTAGAAACTTTAATATAATAGGTGTTTGTGATTTTTTAAATGATGTTAAGTAATTTATTTAGCATTAAAAGTTAATTTCATATTTTTTTATATTATACCTATACGCAACAAAAATTTGTATTTAGCACATATCCGAGTAAACAGAGAGAACCTGGTGCTAAAATGCTCTCCTTCTCATTTTTTACTCAAATTTGAAATGTTTTACGTGTCGTAATTCGACACTTTGTTTTGCTACCAAAGCCCAGAAATGACAATAATTTATTTCCCCAGGTGGAAAAATTACTAAGGTACAGTACATATAATTATACAAATAATTCTTTTGACAGCTTATCTTAGCAGTAAACGCTATAGTAGTTTTTTTTTTTAAATATTTCAATCCTACAATTCTTCAATTCTTCTATTATCTTACATGCTAAATCTATGTAATTTACAATTCTATAAGGCATTTTATAGGTATGAAGGGTATTGCCCTATCAGATGTATAGCGTGAAGACATTAATATCTGGTGACTCACACATATTTTCGTTTACAAATATTTCATACACGTGCTAGTAGTTTATTAAAAACTGAGTAATGTGACAATCGCTTCCTAAGCTGACTGAAATATTGTGTTATTACATGAATTTCTTATAAATACACAAATTCTCAAAAGGAGATGACTGAACGATCGACTCATATAAAACGTAGTGATAAATCATTACTATAAGATAATAACCTACCTACCTTTAAATCCTGCAAATGATTTCCCCAAATGTGGTAAAGTGTCCTCTTGCGGATCTAATTTGCAAAGTTCTAGCTGAACTTACCAAACAGTTTATGATACTTGTTGGGTACCTTTTAAGAATATATGTATATGGAACTGAGTAGTCCTGATTAAATGAATATCCTAAATCTTATAGTAACGTTACTTCGTGAGTTTCGTGAACGATTCTTCTAGTTATAGGACTATTTTTATTTCAGTTGGATTTAGTTTAACGACAGTTACCTAAGTGTATTTCGTAGAACTACCACTACTTAAATAGGCAGATCTTGAATTTATGTTTATTAAGGTCGTCAGGGCTTAGTGGTACACAGTCTCGTATAAACGAGATGCTAGTGAGTTTGTTAGTAAAAGTAACCCGCCATTGAACGTAATGTCAGAAATTCAATGACAGTGGAAAGCAGGGAACAGAGTGTGTGTACACTAGCCTTGATCTGGTTTTATGTATATTTAAAAAAAATGTTTATTTGCAAATCACGTATATATCCCATTTCTAAGTAAGCGGAGTCTAACACCGTGCGTTATTTAACAGGTGTATTCTTTGAAGTATTTTGATGACTTTCTAATGTCAACCTTAATGGTTAACATACAGAACCCTTAAAATATTGTTAGGACTTAGCTAACATTTGGCATATGTAATATTATCATGATACATTTTAATTTGATACTAACATATAAAATATTTATAGATAGTATGTTTTAATAACTAAATATTTTAATCTTAGTGCATATAATAATTTAAGCAGCTTTTGCAAGTGAGATTTCATGTTACTGATAGTATGAAGCATGAAATTCAGTGATAAAATTATATTATACGTAAATGATTACTAAAACATGTCAATACATCTAAATTACAAAATGACAGGTCTTGCACAGCCAAAACTACTGGACGTGGAAACATTAAACCCTTAACAGTATCGGGGAACACTAAAAGAAGATGTCTTGAAATCCTTGCTGTACGGTGACGGAGAAATCGGAGTTTTCCATTTTAGTTTTCTTCAAATTCCTCTCAATTCAATTGCGGTCGTTCACTTGTTTTAATATTTTAATACAAAGAGCTGCGTTTAATTATGCTCAAAACATGGCGTGGATGCATAGGCGTAAATCTGAGTGTACTCACGCACTTAGTCTCCTCTGTGTTTTTTTTATGGGAAAGACGGCAAACGAGCGTACTGGTCGCCTAGTGGTAAGTGACCACCGTCGCCTATAGCCTTGATGGCTGGCTCTAGAGAAGTTACAGGAGCGTTGCCTGTCTATAAAGAAGTTGGGCACCGGGGCCCGGCATTACTCAATGCAAAACGTAATGGCGTAAGCCACTACTTAACGCCGGTTTTAAAATAAGAGCTATACGAGCACACGGCGGTTTACGTTTTATAGTTCATACAAGCGAAGTTCCCTGTAACAACTTGTCTAAGATAAATTCAACTTAGCAAACTTACGAATGCGCAACCCAAGTTTAACCGCACATTAGTTCTACTTACTAAGAGTTAAAATATCTAACATCAACTAAAACAGACACGATAATAAGTTAATTCTATTCAGAAGTTCTAAGTACGAAGCTAACTGCTACCCAATTATGACTTCACCTGTACCTGCACTTTACACCTTTTCTGATGGTCAACCAAAATTTATGTTGCATAAAATATTTTTATCTCCAAACAAATAAATGTTTATACATAACTAATAATGTATATTGTATCATTTTACGTTCACTCTTGTAGTAATTTACAGATGCATGAGAACATATAAAGTAGAAGATGACAGACTTAAGTATATAAACGAGACTTTGGTATATTGAATTAACAACACATGTAATTTACAAACGATTCGAAAAACGTACACAAGAAGGAGGAACAAGATCAAAGTTATTGAAGTAAACACATTTCTCAAAATTACATTATCTTTAATATTTCAAATACTGTTTAGACTGTATATATTAGTATCAAATCTGTATCTATCAGTTTTAAAACTCAAGACGTTCAGAGAGATCCTGGTGATAAGACGCTTTTTGAGAAATGAGTTTTAATGTAGTTTATGTTTCAAGTAACCATAGAAGGAAAGGACCAAAATGTTTGATATTAGCTCTCAATTTTTACTTTAAAGTTTTCTTAGAACTAAATGGTCTCGACAGTCAGCCAACAGAGTGATCCTATAAGTATTTATTTTTTTCTTTTGAAATGCGGAAAGCTAAAAATATAAAAATTCTTTCAAATCTCATAAAAACAATGTATTTTTTATCGTAACACTAACTAGCATAGGGCAATATTTTTGTTAAAACCTTTCATCTCAATTTCAAGGCATTGCTTAATTAATACTTATTTATAAACGTTAAATTGCTTCTCGCCATCTGCATAGCTTTCTTCCTTTAGTTTAGGTTTAAAATGTAAAAAGTAACAGCCTTGATTATGTATTTATAGGAAATTTTCTTTACGTTATTAACAAATTTTAAAATATTTGTAAAAGTACAAGATATGTTCATAGAAGTATAACCATAGATAGATCGAAATGAGGAAATCTATAAAAAACATTAAATTTAAAAACGTATAAAAATTTGAACGAAGCAGGACTTGAACCCGCGCCTCTTGGAAAGCCAAGCGTTTAAAGTTTTATACGTTTTTAAATGTTGTATTTTTATTTCCTCAAATATGGAATAACATTTAAAAATAAACAAGAAAACAAGTCTATAAACTGAACCATAACTCAAAATTATAATACAAAGAGCTAAATTGTATTTTAAAAAATATTTAAAATTAAATTCAAAATTCAAAGGTGTTTCATATAAAATGCACTGATACTGAATATTTCGTAACCGAAACGTAACGCGAACACTTGCGTAGTCTTTGCGCTGGCGTGTTTAAAGGTATTATTCAAGTTAACACATGAATAACGTAGCATCTGATGTTTTAGTAGTTGCTATTCTAGTAGCTGTTAAAAATAAAAAATACATGTTATTTTATTGTGTATGTTTCTTGAATATGTGACATGAAATGGTATTCTTTTCAAAACAACGTACATACCAAGCGTATAAAATATGAAACTTATATCTTCTATTCGTATATAATTAAAATATCATGTAGATAATAAAATCGATAGTTTTTGCTCTAGAACGACTGTATTTGACCTGTTGCCCTATTTTACAAATAATATTTTTTATTTAACGCAACGTGTCGCCTTCAATTACTATAACTGAGATGACATTATTAACTAAACTGTTAAAGTTATACAAATATTCCATAAAGTATAAACATATAGTTCAAATACGAAATAAAAAAATAATTGTAAGTTTTCTTAACTCTTTTCTAACTTAAATACAGATAAAACATACTTTTTTTGTGTATTATAAAATGATTTCTTTTGGATTTTGTCGACAAAATTAATGATAAAAGAAATAACAAAATAAGAACATAATCAATATTGTATGTTCTCTGTTATGCGATTATTTAACGAATAATGTATAGTTTATGTCTACGCTGTATTAAAACCCAAAAAATATTTTAATATAAATATTAAATAATTATAAATGTTAACAGTATTCATATTGTTAAAAATATAATATAATATAAACTAATATTATGAAATAAACATAAATTTTAAGAATATTCACATACATACTGTATGAATCTGAACAAAAACTTAAAGTTTTCTTGCTCAAAGTTCAAAGAGAAAGGACGGCTTAGTAACGACAGATCAATCAAATGATTTGTTAAGAAGCCTGCTGTATTCCGTATATATAAACTAAGGTCACTATTTTCCCTATTTTCCACTTACAGAGACATTACGTATGTCGAGTGGCGGATCTCAACTCTGCGCTTAGTTTTGTTTGGAAGAGCGAAGTAATTAAAATATTTCTTTGTTCAGTATGAAAATTAACAGTCGCATTTACAGTTTCATACTGTGCTAGTTCTCTACGACCGCCTCAACATCTCAACATCTATGCGGCCAGTTTATTACCATTTATGGAACTACTCTTTAACATTAGATGAAATAAAAAAATATACAATTTCATCAACACAAAATTAAACTTAATTACAATAAATAATCTTTCTAAAAACAAAAGCCACACTTTACTCAAAACATTCTTTAAGAAAAAACAAGATTTATATTGAAATCTTAAAATACATATGTAAGAAACCAATAAGAGGGTGAAGATCTTTGAAACACATTCGATAACGTTTTACCATTTATAGACTTTTAGTGCGTTCATAAAATGTACGATGTGAAGGAAAAAGCCTTAGAAGCGTATTTTAACCTTGAGTTTTTATTTTTTATTTCTGTGAATGATTTCAGCATAAAAACTGTATTTTTATGCCTCAACAAACACGATGGTTAATTCCAATAGTCTGCAATATTACTAGTAACAGGAGCTTTAAAAAAAACATACTGTACCACATGTAACTAAGTGGATTGAGAAAAAAAATAAAGACATTACATATTAAATATACACGGAATATAAAGCTGTAAAAATAACATTTATTTCTGAATTGTAACCGAAAATAAAAATGTGGATTAATTAACAGTCAGATTATTGTGTAGTGGGCCGTTCTGTAGGCTACTTCGGAGTTATCTTATCATAGTCATGATGACGCCCTATTAAAGAATTATTTTAAAATCATAGTATATTATTTAGTTATTCAAATATGTGAGACTAGAATTTGAACCTACAACCAGATCACTAATACTCATTAAATACCTCACAAAATTATATATTTTATTAGAAACGTCAAGCTGAAAGTGACAAATGTATTTATTATTAAACATTCTATAGACGACAAAGCACTGGTACGTTTACATAAAAATACGTTTTTAGATGAAAGGCGTAAACGAAAAAGATTCAATTGTAAGCAGTGAAAGAAAATGTTTTCTTTTATTTTGGGGTGGATGTATTTATTTTATGGTAAAAGCCAACTTTACATCGATTATATCTTTAAAACGACTTTTATGAACCTCAATTTAGATTTTTAATTCTAAGATTATTCCTGAATACTTTTAGTACTGTATTTTTTACATTTTATGTTAATATATAAAGCTATCTGTGGCTTGTCGTTCCGCAGGGGCACAAGCGTGCGTTTGTAAACCCAATAGGTTTTCGATTCGCTTCTCATTCATATTTCGCTCAGTATGCAATACCTCAAATTTAGCGGAAAGTGGGAAACGAAAAGGAGTGTTTTAGTACTAGACTCCCAAATTCCTTCTGCCTACCTTAGCAAGTCGGGGGTGGCACGGTTAAGCTGAAACTAAATTAAATTAGATTACATCTAAATACTTTAGTATTTAAATGTTTACATTTAGGTTAATAGACGCCGAAGTCTCATGTTTTACTGATAAAATTATATTTTTATATGTAGTGATTGTTGTAAAAAAATATTTCTTGCTTTTTTTTTTTTTTTTTTATTTACAAGAAATTACTTTAAACATGACATTAAATCCTCAGTCTGCTAACATAACCTCTCTCATTATTTTCTCAATTCAATCATATATGCACATGACAGAGTAGGCAAAAAGAAATTTTGGACCTAGTGCTAAAATACTCCGTTCCACTTCCGTATCCCACTTTCCGCCGAATTGATGAAAATATTAAATATTTAAATAGATATATTAATAATATTAAATATTTAATTTCTTCGAGTGGGCATCGAACCCACAACCCGCCGGGACAGTCACACGTTTGTACTGCTACGCCACCAAAGGCCTCAATAAAAAATAAATAAATAAATCTTTAATGTATAATAAAAACTACTACAACCAGTCTTGTGACAACTTATTCCTTTATACATTTCTTCCTTAATGTTTAATTTTACAAGTAAGATGCACTTTCGCGCGCTGCTCACAGCTGCAGCAATTAAATTTGCAAATTTAATTCTACATCCGTTTAGATTTGCTGCTTTTGATTTTTTTTATTAGAATTGTTGCAAACTTTTATTTCAATAAGCTTTTATCAGCATGTGTTCTACAAAATATTTATACTAATTGAACACGAATCGTTAGTAGTATATGTATTATAGTTACTATATTGAAATAAACTTTTTTTTTTTATGGAAAAGACGGCAAACGAGCGAACGGGTCACCTGGTGGTAAGTGATCACCGTCGCCCACGGCCCCGAGTAACTCCAGAGGAGCTACAGGAGCGTTGCCGTCCTTTAAGGGGGAAGGACACCGGGGCCCGGCATTACCTAATGCGAAACGCAGTGGCCAAAGCCACTACTTAACGCCGGTCTTAAATGCCGGGGGTGGTAATAATCCGGTCGAGTCTGCCCATGCGTGTTGCCATTACTGGCAACGTGACTCTACCACACGCACTTTAGTCGCCTCTTACGACACCATCAGTACCAGGGTGATCCTATTCTAAGCCGGAATCACACGGCAAAAAACATTAAAAAAATTAATATATGAATTTCATTATTTAAGGCATGTCCTGGCAAAGGGGCATAAGCGTGTGGCTGTAAAACGACAGGTTGTGGGTTTGATCCCACTCAAGGAAATGTAATATTTAGTATGCGAGATGAAAAGCTACTTGGATTTAACTTATCCATATATCCAAATAAATATAATCGATGTAAACTCGACAAATTAAAATATTTAATATTATAAATTGCGTTTGAAAGAAATGAAGAAAGAACAGTTTGCAAAGTCAGTGTAAATGATAAGATATTAGAACAAGTGAATGAGGTAGTATATCTGGGAAGTATGTTTAGCAGAGACGGTAGATACGAAATGGATGTGGAAAGGCGTATTGCTGCCGGTAACAGAGTTAACGGTGCCTTAGCTGCATTGTTGAGACGGCGAAACGGTAGCATAGCTGCGCGTTTGGCCGTACACAATGCAGTGTTGGTATCGACACTGTAAAAAAGATTTATGAAGGAAAAGTGAGTGATAAGGGAGGGAGGGGGAGACCTCGGTTGACCTTCGAAAACACAGTATCGACGATACTGGAGGAAGGTCACGTAAAAAGCATGAGGACCCCCCGGAGGGCATGTATGAAGAGGTTGATGACAGTGGACGAGGCGAAAGAGGTATGCCGAGACCGTAGCGTTTGGCGATCCGTCCTCTCTGCCTACCCCGCTAGGGATATAGCGTGAAGCTTAGAAAGAATAAATTGCGTTTTACTCAGTTTCATACATTGAAATTTAGTAATTTATTTATACATTGTGCAGAACCTCTAATTTTGTTTACTGATTAAATATAAAATAATGAATCAAAGCCTTGAAGCATGTTGTTGAGCAGGGGAACAAGCGTGTGACTGCAAACGTTTAGTTGTGAATTCGATGTAAACTCGAGAAATTAAAATATTTAATATTTTATTTTTATAATAATTATATTAATAAGCCAAAGCGCGGCGTTAAGTTCCGCTACTCAACATGCAATACCTTAAATTCGACGGAACAGGGTAACGGAGCGGAGTGTCTTATTAGTCCCAAGTCCCCTATGCCTTGGTATGTCCTAGATATAAAGCTGAAGTGAAGATTATAAAAATTCTTGTTTTGTCTAACAAGCAAGTGTATTTGCACTTAAATAATATGTATGTTTACTAAATGAAATATATTTTACCTATCTCAACAACAGTTTGATAATTCAACTTGAAATTATTTTAATATTTGAAGTCATCGTTAAAGTAAAGGCTTGCGCAAAAAGTAATTTATATGTTTTTCTTTACGCTATAAAAAGGTAAGCAATACTTGGGTTCCCCACTTTACGCCAAATTTTAGGCGTGTTGTATGGTGGATATCGACAAAATATTTTTTTTTTTCATCCGAATGTTGATTATACCGACAACTTTTAGAGTCGCACCTACCAGCTCAACTAAGAGTAACATATCCTACCCTAGCAGACTATGTATAAATCATGCCAATATAATAGAATAACCAATAACAAAACGGCGCACTGAGTGCTTAATTGAGCAATTAGCATTAGTACCATCTAACTGTTAAGGTAAGCCGATTTAATATACCACTATCGATTTAAGCACTTACGATATGTCAATGTACAACGTTGTAAAGACGGTTCTCACAGGTTGATATTCCGTGTACATGACTATGGCTATGGATCAACGTCTGACTGTGAAGGTAGTGAGTTCGAACCTCACTGTGGAGAAAGTGCGTTTCCAACAGTGGGGATCCCCATTTATATTTTCCAGAACCACGGAGTAAAACGGAAAACCTGTCAATAGTATAAAAAAATCTGTTTTTTACTTTCCGTTAAAATTCATATTAAGTGGCGAAACTCAACACCGCGCTTTGCATTGCCGAAGAGGACGAACGAAAATACAATATAACTTTCTCACAAATAAAGTGAAACGATTGAAGCTTAACGTAGCAAACGTAAATTACGTTTTAACAGTGTCCCCATTACGGGCATCGGCTTAATTGAAGTCCCCGTCGAGACAATTACAAATGTTTTAAACGTTTTGTAGATTGTTTTTGTTTCATTATGTTTTACTTTGGATGTACTTTTTAAACGTATTAATGTTATATTAACACGTTTAAAAACGTTGCAAATAAACGTATAAATTAATGAGGTATGTAAAGTTTTTACTCTTCAAGCCGTCGTAGCGCAATGAAACATTGAGTGATAGTTAACTATCCCTCTCTCTTATGGGAAAAATATTTAAATAATTTTCATTTTCCCACTCTCAAAAACTTCGGTAAGCCCTACAATTTTATATGAAATTCGGTGTAAATGGGCCTCGGAGTGTCTAGACTCTAGGTTTCGTCTACCTACAGTTGACGCTGTTTTCTTTTAAACATTTTTTATTGATTTTAGATAGGATTTGCTTATCTTCAAGATTCTTTGTAGGCCCCTGGCCTTTAGTGGCTTTAAATGTTACATAAAATTTGGGTCGAATTCAGTTTAAAATGTTTATTTATAGGTTTCATTTTCTTCCAAATTTAACACCATACAAAATTTACTTGACTTTACTTAATTTTCATTTCAGCCTTTGAATACTATTGAAATTATTTAGACTCTAATTATAACAACAACAATTAAAGAGTGACCACGCGGCTTCCTTTAAAACGAAGTTTGATGAACCTTTTAACACTGCTATAAAGGCTATGGAAATAGTAGTAAATAAAAATTCTAACAATCGCTTCCTAATCTGATTGAAATATTGTTTGATTATATGAATGTCTTATAAATACACAATTTCTTAAAAGCAATTGAATTGACAAAATCATGAAAAAATATGGAAATTTAAGCGATTTTATCGTAGTTATTACGTTACTTCTCAATCTATATAAAAACTACATATTTACTTTAAACCCTGCATATGATTTCCACAATTTGGTAAAGTGTCCTCTTGCGGGTCTAATTTGCAAAGTTCAGATATTACCAAACAGTTTATGATACTTGTTATGTACCTTTTAGTAATATATGTACCTATGAGTATATGGAACTGAGTACTCCTGATTAAATAAATGACCTAAGTCTTACAGTATCGTTACTTTGTGAGTTGCGTGAACGATTCTTCTAGTTTTAGGACTATTTTTATTTCAGTTGGATTTAGTTTAACGACAGTTACCTAAGTGTATTTCGTAGAACTACCCCTACTTAAATAGGCAGGCAGATCTTGAATTTATGTTTATTAAGGTCGTCAGGGCTTAGTGGTACACAGTCTCGTATAAACGAGATGCTAGTGAGTTTGTTAGTAAAAGTAACCCGCCATTGAACGTAATGTCAGAAATTCAATGACAGTGGAAAGCAGGGAACAGAGTGTGTGTACACTAGCCTTGATCTGGTTTTATGTATATTTAAAAAAAATGTTTATTTGCAAATCACGTATACATATATCCCATTTCTAAGTAAGCGGAGTCTAACACCGTGCGTCATCTAACAGGTGTATTCTTTGAAGTATTTTGATGACTTTCTAATGTCAACCTTAATGGTTAACATACAGAACTCATAAAATATTGTTAGGACTTAGCTAACATTTGGCATATGTAATATTATCATGATACATTTAAATTTGATACTAACATATAAAATATTTATAGATAATATGTTTTAATAACTAAATATTTTAATCTTAGTGCATGCATATAATAATTTAAGCAGCTTTTGCAAGTGAGATGTCATGTTGATAGTATGGAGCATGAAATTCGGTGATAAAATTATATTATACGTAAATTATTACTAAAACTTGTCAATACATCTAAATTCAGACAGGTCTTGCACAGCCAAAACTACTGGACGTAGAAACATTAAACCCTTAACAGTATCGGGGAACACTAAAAGAAGATGTCCTGAAATCCTTGCTGTACGGTGACCGAAAAATCGAAGTTTTCCATTTTAGTTTTCTTCAAATTCCTCTCAATTCAATTGCGGTCGTTCACTAGTTTTAATATTCTAATACAAAGGGCTGCGTTTAATTATGCTCAAAACATGGCGTGGATGCATAGACGTAAATCTGAGTGTACTCACGCACTTAGTCTCCTCTGTGTTTTTTTTTATGGGAAATACGGCAAACGAGCGTACTGGTCGCCTAGTGGTAAGTGACCACCGTCGCCTATAGCCTTGATGGCTGGCTCTAGAGAAGTTACAGGAGCGTTGCCTGTCTATAAAGTAGTTGGGCACCGGGGCCCGGCATTACTCAATGCAAAACGTAATGGCGTAAACCACTACTTAACGCCGGTTTTAAAATAAGAGCTATACACACGGCGGTTTACGTTTTGTAGTTCATACAAACGAATTTCCATGTAACAACTTGTCTAAGATAAATTCAACTTAGTAAACTAACGAATGCGCAACCCAAGTTTAACCTCACATTAGGTCTACTTACTAAGAGTTAAAAGATCAAACATCAACTAAAACAGACACGCTAATAAGTTCATTCTATTCAGAAGTTCTAAATACGAAGCAACTGCTACCCAATTATGACTTCACCTGCACCTGAACTTTACATCTTTTCTGATGGTCAACCAAAATTTATGTTGCATAAAATATTTTTATCTCCAAACAAATAAATGTTTATACATAACTAATAATGCATATTGTATCATTTTACGTTCACTCTTGTAGTAATTTACAGATGCATGAGAACATATAAAGTAGAAGATGACAGACGTAAGTATATAAACGAGACTTTCGTATATTGAATTAACAACACAAGTCATTTACAAACGATTCGAAAAACGTACACAAGAAGGAGGAACAAGATCAAAGTTATTGAAGTAAACACATTTCTCAAAATTATTTATCTTCAATATTTCAAATACTGTTGAGACTGTATCTATTAGCATCAAATCTGTATCTATCAGTTTTAAAATAAAAGACGTTCAGAGAGATCCTGGTGATAAGACACTTTTTGAGAAATGAATTTTAATGTATTTTATGTTTCAAGTAACCATAGAAGGAAATGACCAGAATGTTTGATCATAGCTCTCCATTTTTACTTTAAAGTTATCTTAGAACTAAATGGTCTCGACAGTCAGCCAACAGAGTGATTCTGTAAGAATTTATATTTTTTTTTTGAAATACGGAAAGCTAAAAATATAAAAACTCTTTTAAATTTAATATAAACAATGTATTTTTTTTATCGTAACACTAACTAGCATAGGGCAATACTTTTGTTAAAACCTTCTTCATCTCAATTTCTAGGCATTGCTTAATTAATACTTATTTATAAACGTTAAATTGCTTCTCGCCATGTGCATAGCTTTCTTTCTTTAGTTTAGTTTTAAAATGTAAAAAGTAACAGCCTTGATTATGTATTTATAGGAAATTTTCTTTACGTTATTAACAAATGTAAAATGCCTCAGGTAACAGGTTCGATTTTGACCTCAAAATAGTATTCTATTAATATTTTAGACATTTGTAAGATGGATATTTGTTCCATTTCATTCATGAGAAACTACGGAACAGATTTAGATGTAACTTTGTTGTAATATATAACTCATGCTGATCACCCCCAGGAGGGACTGAACTCGCAACAATCGTGTTAGCAGTGGTGCATCAGTGTTGCGTGCCTCAGCGCTGCAGTTAATTTCTAGCAGCATTTGTTTATTTTATTTCATATTTATGTTCTTGTACCGTTTTGAAATATTTTATCGCAAAAACATACACACTGATATACACATATTAATTTCATAATTTGATTTTTCTTAGTATTCTTTTCTTTCTTCTTCTTTCTTCTCTTTTCTTTTATATAACACTTGTGGTGTTATTATATAAAAAATGCAAATAGATCATTTATACCTAATTGTAATGTAAAGAAATATAAATAAGTGTTTAATCGACGCAACGAGAGAGAAAAATATATATTTGTATCGGTTTACAATAGCGCCCCAACTAACTCTCCCTCTGGTCACTATAGCCAACATTAGTATAATCAATTGAAAAAAAATCTCTTATACATTTTCAAAGTTATAACTACACATTCTTAGCTATATTTAATACCACACAATTACAATAAATCTCTCTACGATCGCAGATCTCAGTAACGATTGCTTTAAGAGCCAATAATAGGTACTATGATAGAGCTATAAATAACCGCATATTGCTTGCTGTTTATCATTGTTTTATATTATTGAGACTATCGTGGTGTAGAGGCACAGCATTTCTATGGTAAACATGACATAACCCACGTTCTAATCGCACTCGAGTTCGAGCATTATATATTATGTATTTGAACGAGAAGACAATGGACATTTCTACCATCATGCTGCTGTGTTGATTGGATGATATATAATTGTCTCAGAAAATCTTTAAAATCTTTCTAATTTTAATATTTTAAATCTAATATGGAGTATTTAAAAATCAAGTCAAACGTTTCACATCATACAAAGTTTAAATAAACCTTTCAAATTTAATTTAGATAAATGTAATAAATTTAAAATAATACTAAAGTGTAAATATGTATATATTTTACCGAAAATTGGTGTTTACGTTAAAACCTCACTGTCGTCTGTCGCAATCATTACATACTAGTGATCTCATTAAGTATATTTATTAAAATCTTTTTTTTACAAAAATGTATCTATTTTTTCAAATGATATTTCATATATATTTATACATTTGGAATTATATTAGAAACAAAATTCAAAAGTGGATGTCCCATTTATGTAATTTTTGTTTCATTTCCACATTTTGGTAAACTGGTTAAAGAATGGGGAACGGAGTGGTTTTGTTTTCTTTTTGTAGGTGTATAAAGTTTGGACCGGAACGATTATTTTTTTCTTATCACTACATTTACTGAAAATGTCTTATGCTTAATAGCAATAAGGAACGAAATGCCTATATAAGCTTTTGCACATTTGGCTATACGCGGGAACACGTTCGACTAAAGAACAGAGTCGCCGGTTTATATTCATTTGATTCAAGAGTTTTAACAAATGTCTTTTTGAATAAAGAATATTGTACATTTTAAAAAATATATATATTACTTGTAATATAAAAAGATAATCATTCATTGCTTGGCTTGCTCCCGACCGCTTGTGTACACAATATTAAGTTTATTTATTAATAATAACTAAGTATCTAAATTGAAAATCGACCTTAAATAATAAGGGCATAAGATTACATTTAAAATAGTATCTGCACTTTATTGCGATAAAACCGGTATCTACACTTTTTGCATCGACGAGTTACTATTGCATAGTATATACAAAACTTTGAGCTACGCTCACCTACGAATAAAGATGGAACGTATTCGTCTCAACCGGACCTGGCGAGTTGTAATAAAATTGTAATAAAAAGTAAACGATAACTCTAAGTAACTCTAAGTACCAAACGTAGCCAGTTGAAAACTATTATTGCAAAGCAGATAACTTGTTTAGAACTTAATATTGTCGCCTTGAGAATTTATCTAATAATAACGTTAGATTTTTATGAAATGAAAACGGTATACTGCAAAATGTTCAAAATGTTGTGTTCCCATATATAGTCGGCGTCAGTGCAGGATCTTTGAGATAATCGAAAAAATACATGTAAATAGTGTTCACAAAGCATTTAAAGCAAGCAAATTGATTTATAAACTACAATTTTTAATATATTTGTAAAAGTACAAGATATGGTCATAGAAGTATAACCATAGATAGATCGAAATGAAGAAATCTATAAAAAATATTAAATTTAAAAACGTATAAAAATTTGAACGAAGCAGGACTTGAACCCGCGCCTCTTAGAAAGCCAAGCGTTCAAAGTTTTATACGTTTTTAAATTTTGTATTTTTATTTCCTCAAATATGGAATAACATTTAAAAATAAACAAGTAAACAAGTCTATAAAATGAACCATAACTCAACATTATAATTCAAAAAGTTAAATTGAATTTGAAAATATTTAAAATTAAATTCAAAATTCAAAGGTGTTTCATATAAAATGCACTGATACTGAATATTTCGGAGCCGAAACGTAACGCGAACACTTGCGTAGTCTTCGCGCTGGCGTGTTCAAAGGTATTATTCAAGTTAACACATGAATGTGTAACACAACGTAGCATCTGATGTTTTAGTAGTTGCTATTCTAGTAGCTGTTAAAAATAAAAAATACATGTTATTTTTTTGTGTATATTTCTTGAATATGTGTAATGAAATGGTATTTTTTTCAAAAAAACGTACATACAAAGCGTAAAAAATATGAAATTTGTATCTTCTATTCGTATATAATTAAAATATCGTGTATCGATATCTCATATCAATATTTTTGCTCTAGAACCACTGTAGTTGACTTTTTTTTCTATGGAAAAGACAAGGCAAACGAGCGTACGGGTCACCTGATGGTGAGTGGTCACCGTCGCCCACGGCCCCGTGTAACACCAGGGGAGCTACAGGTGCGTTGCCGGCATTTGAGGTGGAGGTAGACGCGCTTTTTGAAAGTACCCATGTCGTATCGGCCTGAAAATACCACCGCGGGTAGGTCGTTCCAGAGATGTGTGGCGCGTGAAAGAAAATTCCTACGCACAGTAGTGGAGTGCCACGTGTCCAGATAATGTGGATGGTACAGTAACTTGTGGCGTACTGTGACCAGTTGTCCTATTTTACAAATAATACGTTTTATTATTTACACTGTCGTGGCTCAGGGGCACGAGCGAGAGACTGTAACCGGCAGGCAGGTTCTGGGTTCGATCCCCAGTCGAGAAAAATGAAATATTTAATATTGTCAATTTAAATATTTAATGTTTCATTTCTTCGTTGAGTTCCGCCACTCAACACGCAATTCCTCAAATTTGGCGGAAAGTGGGGAACGGAAGTAGAACGGAGTATCTTAACACTAGGTTCCCGGGGTCCCTCTGCCTACCCTGCCTCGTGCAGGATACATCGTGAAGCTAAGAAAGAAGAAGAAGAAGAAGAAATTAGAGACAACGGTTCGCGTTTAATTACCATAACTACAAAAAAAGAGAGAAAAAAGTAAAGAATACATTATTAACTGAAGTGTTAAAGTTATACGAACCTTCCATAAAATATAAAGTTTATGTCAAAATACGATATAACGTAAATATTTGAAGGTTTTCACTTAAATAGAGATAAAGAATACTTTTTTATATGTTATAATATGTTTTTTTTTTAGATTTTGTCTAGAAAATAAATGATAAAAGAAACTTCACAATAAGAATACAAGCAATATTTCTTTTAATTAGTTCTCTGTTGTGCGATTTTTTAACAGATAATATGTAATTTATGACTACAATGTACAATGTATTAAAGCTTAAAAAATATTTAAATATAAATGATAAATAATTATAAATGTTAACAGTATTTATATTGTTAAAAATATAATATAATATAAACTAATATTATGAAATAAACATAAATTTTAATAATATTCACATACATACTGTATGAATCTGAACAAAAACTTTAAAGGTTTCTTGCTCAAAGCTCAAAGAGAAACTTACCTTGTAGAAGACGTTTGGTAACGGACGGCTTAGTACAGATAGATCAATTGAACGATTGGTTTAAGAAGCCTACTGTATTCCTCATATATAAACTAAGGTCACTTTGTTCCCTATTTTACACTTTTAGAAACATTACGTGTCGTTTTGTTTGAAAGAGCGAATTAATTAAAATATTTCTTTGTTCAGTTCAATTTGCATAATTAACCGTCGCATTTACAGTTTGATACTGTGCTAGTTCTCCACGACCGCCTCAACATTTATGCGGCCAATTTATTGACATTTACACATATATTTATGGAAACACTCTTTAATTTTAGATAAAATAAAAATATATAAAAAAATCCATCGGTATAAAATCAAACTAAATTACAATAATCTTTCTAGAACAAAAAACTACACTTTACTCAATAGACATTCTTCAAGGAAATAAAATATATGTCGAAATCTTGAAATATGTAAGAAACCAATAAGAGGTTGAAGATCTTTGAAACACATTCGATAACGTTTTACCATTTATAGATTTTTACTGCGTTAGTAAAATGTACGACGTGAAGGAAGAAACCTTCTTAGCGTATTTTATCCTTGAGTATTTATTTTTCAATTCTGTAAATGATTTGAGCATAAAAATTGTATTTTTATGTCTCAACAAACTTGATGGTTGATTTCAAAAGTATTCGACATTACTAATTACAAGCTCACTTATAAAACATTCGCGCTTAGTACCATATACAACTAAGTAGATTGAGCAAAAAAACAATTCGAGACATTACATATTAAATAAACACGGAACATAAGTCTGTAAAAATAAAGCATTTTTTCTGAATTTTAACCGATAACAAAAATGTGGAATTGACAGTCTAACTTTAGCCTAGTGAGCCATTCTGTAGACTACTTTGGAATTTTCTTATCATAGATATGATGACGTACTATTAAAAAATGATGGTAAATGCGATTAAAATTTAGAAACTAATTGCAAAAAAAAGTTACATATCCCTTTTCAGTCTTTGTAAATACAGAAATAACAGAGGCACAGCTTTAAATGTATTATTGATCAGTAATACTCATTCAATACGTCACAAAATTATATATTTGAATAGAAACGTTAAACATAAAGTGACAAATGTATTTATTATTAAACATTCTGTAGGTGACAAAGCACCGGTACGTCTACATGAAAATATGTTAACAGATGAGAGGCGTAAACGGAAAAGATTCAATTGTTAGAATTAAAACTAGTGTATCATTTTATTGGGGCGGATGTGTTTCTATTATGGTAAAAGCCACTTTAATATCGGTTATATTTTTAATCGACTTTTGTAAATCTCACTTTAGGGTTTTAATGAAAGATTATACCTAAATACGTTTTATAGTACTGTATTTTTTATTAAATAAAGCTATCTGTGACCTGTCGTGGCGTAATGACACAAGCGTGCGACTGTAAATGCAATAGGTAGTTTGGTCCGATCAACTTCGAGGAAATTAAATATTTAATATTTTCATTTAGTCACTCTGGTAGACAAAAGGCGGCGTTGAATTTCGTCGTTCAACACGCGATAGCTCAAATTTACCGGAAAGTGGGTAACAGAAAGGAGTCTTGTCACATTAGGCTGCCAAGTTCCCTCTTCCTTTCTTAAAATGTGCGGGATGGCGAGGTTAATTTAAAAAAATATGATTACACCTAAATACTTTAGTACTTTAATGTCTATATTTTATATTTCTAGACCCTGCTGTGTTCATGTTTAACAGAAACAAATATATTTATAATGTACCGATTGTTATTAAAAAATAGAGCTTACTTATACAAGTTTATTTAAATTTACCTACTTAACCTACTTAACAAGTGAACGTTGAATTCCTATTCTGCTATAAATAATTTATCTCTCAACATTTACTCAATATAATCATATATATGTATAATAAAAACTACTACAACCTTTCTTTATTTCACTCGTGGCCACTTTTTACTTCATACATTAATGTGTAATTTTACAAGTAAGATGCACTTTCGCCGCGCTCCTAACAGCTGCAGCGCTAATTTATTTCTACATCCGTTTGTAAATTATAAGAATTGTTTCAAACTTTTAGTAGATTGCCAGCGAAAACTTTTATCTCGATAAGCTTTTATCAAGAGGCCTGTCGTGGCGCAGCGGCACAAGAGTGTGACTGTAACCGACAGGTTCTGGATTCGATCGCCAGTCGAGGCAATGAAATATTTAATATTTTCAATTTAAATATTTAATGTTTCATTTCTTCGCTTTGGCAATAAGGCAAAGCGCGGCGTTGAGTTCCGCCACACAACACGCAATGCCTCAAATTCGGCGGAAAGTGGGGAACGGAAATGGAACGGAGTGTCTTTACACTAGGTTCCCGGGTTCCCTCTGTCTACCCTGTCATGTGCGGGATACAGCGTGAAGCTGAGTGAGTGAGTGAGTGCTTTTATCAACATGTGTTCTACAAAATATTTATTACATAATTGAACACGAATCGTTAGTAGTATATGTATTTAATAATTACCATATTGGAATATACCGTAAAGTAGTTAATATATTACATTTTTTAAGGCCTGTGGTGGCGCAGGGGCATATACGTACAGTATAAAAACGACAAGTTGTGGGTCAAAACCACATCCTCACTCGAGGAATTGCAATATTTAGTATTTTCAAATTTGATATCTAATGCTTCCATAGATTCACTCTGCTAAAAGAACAAAACGCGGCTCAACTGGTATAAACCAATAAGTAAAGTCAAATAAACCAAAACGTGAATAGACTCGTTAATCAATTGTATAAGTTGCTTTAGATAATTTTCACAATAACCAGCAAAATATCGGAGAAAGTAGGTCGAAACGAGCAACAGAAATGTGTGCGAGATGAAAAGCTACTTAGATTTAACGTCATTATATATGTATGTATATTTATGTTCATATTTTAGGTCAAGAAAGCTTTTCATAAAAATAAATGTAATGTTTTCGTTTGTTGTGGCGTTATAGTATTTAAGCAATTCATAAGTTTAAGTGCGTCTTACTAACTTAGTTTCACATATTGAAATTTAGTAATTTATCTCGTAAATACATTATAAAGAACGCCTTTTTCGTCTACTGAATTATTATAATATAATAAATCAAAGCCTTGAGGCCTGTTGTGGAGCAGGGGAACAAGCGTGTGACTGCAAACGTGAAAGGTTGTAAGTTCGATGTAAACTCGAGGAAATGAAATATTTAATATTTTAATTTTATAATAATTATAGTAATAAGATAAAGTGTAGCGTTAACTTCTGCCACTCAACTTGCAATGCCTAAAATTCGGCAGAACATGTTAACGGAACGAAGTGTTTTAATATTGGGTTCTAAAGTTTCCTCTGCCTATCCTGGTATGTGAGAGATATAGCGTGAAGCTGAGATCAAAAGCCCTTGTTTTATCTAACCAGCAAGTGTGCTGTGCCACCGAACAAGCAAGTTTGCTAACTAAAATAAGGTGTGTGTTTACTAAATAAAATATATTTTTCCTATATGTACAACAGTTTGATAATTGTACATGAAATTATTTTAAAATTTTAGTCGTTGTCATAGTAAAGGCTTGTCCAAAAAGTTATTTAGATGTTTTTCTTTACGCTATACCTCCTTTATAGAAGTTTAAGCAATTACACGAAAGGATTCTTCTACACTTCGACTGACCAGCCTAAAGAAACAGAATATAATAAATACAAACTTTTAACTAAATTAGATCGAATTGATACATTTCCGGTTCCTAGTTTACATCGTATGTGAGGGATAGCGTGTCGAATGGCGGATATCAGCACCGCGCTTTGTCTTCTTGATAAGAAGGAGCGAAGAGCGGAGATTGCGGATTAAAATAAGTGTTGATTGTGTCGCTTTACAGTCGCACCTATAAGATGAACTGTAAGTAACTCGTATCCTATCCTAGCACTACTATACATAAATAAATATTACTATATATAAGAGACGTAGGCAGAGGGAACTTGGAGAGCTTGTGTGAGGACACTCCTTTTCACTTTCGTTACCCAATTTCCGCCGAAATTCAGGAATTGCGTGGTGAACGCCACGCCTTGTTACCAGAGCTAAGGAATGAAAATATTAAATGTTTAATTTGAAAATATTAAATATTTCATTTCCTCGAGTGGGTATCAAAACCACAACCCATCGTTTACAGTAAAACGCTTGGGCTGCGGCGCCACGAAAGATATTATATACGAACTATGCCAATATAAATAATAAATAGAATAACCTTATAAATAATTCAATGGAATACTGAGCACTTTTTTTAGCTTCACGCTGTATCCCGCACGAGGCAAGGTAGGCAGAAGGAACCCGGGGACCTAGTTTTAAGACCCTCTGTTCCACTTCCGTTTCCCACTTTCCGCCCAATTTGAGGCATTGCGTGTTGAGTGGCGGAACTCAACGCCGCCCTTTGCCATATTACCAGAGCGAAGAAATGAAACGTTAAATATTTAAATTGAAAATATCAAATATTTCATTTCCTCGAGTGGGGATCGAACCCATCTATCAGATACAGTCACACCCTTGTGCCACGACAGGCCTCAACGTCTGACTGTAAAGGTTGTGAATTCGATCCCCACTGTGGAGAAAGTGCATTTCCAACAGTGGGGATCCCCATTTATATTATCCTGAACTGTGGAGTAAAAAGAAGAACCTGTCAATAGTATCAAAAAAAACCGTTTTTTACTTTCCGTTTAAATTCATATTAAGTGGTGGAATTCAACACCGCGCTTTACATTGCCGAAGCGGACGAACTAAAATAAAATATAACTTTCTCACAAACAAACTGAAACGATTGAAGCTTAACGTAGCAAACGTAAATTACGTTTTAACAGTGTCCCCATTACGGGTATCGGCTTAATTGAAGTCCCCGTCGAGACAATGACAAATGTTTTTAAACGTTTTATAGATTGTTTTTGTTTCATTATGTTTTACTTTGGATGTACTTTTTAAACGTGTTAATATAACTGCAAATAAACGTATAAATTAATGTATTAAGTATGTAAAGTTTTTATTCTTCAAGCCGTCGTAGCGCAATGAAACATTGAGTGATAGTTAACTTTCCCTCTCTCTTATGGGAAAAATATTTAAATAATTTTCATTTTCCCGCTCTCAAAAACTTCGGTAAGCCCTACAATTTTATATGAAGTTCGGTGGAAAATGGGCCTCGGAGTGTCTAGACTCTAGGTTTCGTCTACCTACAGATGACGCTGTTTTCTTTTAAACATTTTTTATTGATTTTAGATAGGATTTGCTTATCTTCAAGATTCTTTCTAGGGCCCTGGCCTCTAGTGGCTTTAAATGTGATATGAAATTTGGGTCGTATTCAGTTTTAAATGTTTATTTATAGGTTTCATTTTTTTCCAAATTCAACACCATATAATGTATTAAAAATATACAAAATTTACTTGATTTGATTTAATTTTCATTTCAGCCTTTTGAATACAATCGAAATATTAAATCCGATATTGTGAGTGAAATTACGGTGTTTAACGCCATCCGTATTATTAAAAGAACAGAAAACTAAAAATAAAGTAAATAAATTAATTTCCATGAATTCTACCTTAAAACCATCTGGTACAGTCAGACACCACAATTTAACCACGATAATATTTGTTGGGAAAATAAGTTTTAATACTTTAATGTAGGCTATAACATTTATCACTTACATACTATACCTGCTTTTTATATTAAGAAAGTATTATTTCTACTCATAGAAATATTTTTTATACAAATTTATCACAAGTAACAATGTGCCCGTTGATGCTGATCGTGCCTTGCTATTTATTTATTTATTTATTGGTTTTTCACATGTGTACAGAACAGCATTGTAAAAATGATCTATTAACAATAAGAAAGAATATAGAACTATACATATGTAGGTCGATAAACGCCACATGCAAATATTGATGTGAGAAATACGTTAAAATGAATACACGTTACAGTAAACTTGTCCTTTTACAGAACCGTAACAAAAAAATACATACAAGACAATACAGAGGAATAAATTGACAAAAATTAGGTACATAAAGTTTTTGTTAACATGCTTTGTGCGTGAGTTTATTCTTAATTTTTCTAAGCGAGCTTTCATTGATTTTAATTAAAAAAAGAACAAATACTTACAAAAGTATCCAAGTCGCACAGCTTCATATGCTGCATCGTTCATATTGTCATCGATACGTTTTTTAAAAAATATTCTTTAAAATGTGTTTTAGCGTTATAAAATATTAAAAAAGTAAGTATAATGATACTGTGGGAAATACGAACGTAAAAAATATTATGTTTCTAAATTGCATTTAAAATCCAAAGGCCTTTTTTGACGGTGTCAGATACGGCGCGAGTTTTCTTGTTGATGACACTTTTATTACATCTAAGACTCACCCTTTTGTAACATAATATTATCGAATTATTCACAGCTAACGTGTATTTTGTTTACATAATTATATACATTTTTTTTTAAATTTTAATGTTCTCGTGTCGTCAAAATTTTATAGTTATCTCTAATCTCGTAATATTTTTTTGTACGTTTTCTAAATAAGTATTTTAAAATCCTAAGTGTAAACGTGTGGATGAATAAAAATATTTCATTAATAGCATTCGACCTTGCCTTTAGTAGCTAAATTTGTAAAAAAAATCTTCCTACAGAGATGCTATCAATATAAATAAATAATGAGGCCTGTCGTGGTGCAGCGGCACAATCATGTGACTCTAACCGACAGGTTCTGGGTTCGATCCCCACTCGAGGAAATGAAATATTTAATATTTTCAATTTAAATATTTAATGTTTCATTTCTTCGCTGCCTTATCTGATAATAAGGCAAAGCGCGGCGTTGAGTTCCGCCACTCAACACGCAATGCCTCAAATTTGGCGGAAAGTGGGGAACGGCAGAGGAACGGAGTATCTTAACACTTGGTTCCCGGGTTCCCTCTGCCTACCCTGCTTGTGCAAGATACAGTATGAAGCTAAAAAAAAATAATAAATAACAAACGTATAAGAATTTTGAAACAGCTTGATGAGAACTCATGGCTTAATGGCCGGAGCGCATGGACGGATTCCAAGAGGCGCGGGTTATAACCCGCTACCATAAAATTTTTATATGTGTTTTAAATTAGCATATAGGGGTTTTTGATTGTTTATTTATATCAAATCCTCATAATAAACAACCTTTACATGTTTATTCTTAACAAAAATATTTCGATAAAATGGAAATACAATGTAAGCATACAAAGGGGAAAGGGCGTATTGTGACGTAGTCGCTAAGCAAAATTTATTGAAATTCAAGCAATATAAAGGGGTGAACTTGGATATAAAAGCAAAAGGTATGGAAAATGGTAATCTCACAGCGTAAAATTTCTCTAAAACATACCGACGTACTTACTATTGAAACGGCGTAGCGCACTGTAAGCTGCACGGTCGTAGGATCGATCCCCACTCGGGGGTACCAATAATTAACAAAAGGCCTATCTTCTCTTTTTATTTTAAATTGTTCTTCTTATACATGTATATTGATGAAACTGCTTCGTGCAGAATACAAAAGTTGTGGCTTTTTTTAATTTTATTATAATAATTTAATCATCGTCAAAACAATTCGACATTCATAAACATTTCGGTCGATTTGTGCGAGCATAGAGAAAAGTGTGAGGACCATCCATTTCCATTCGATCACATTTTTAGCCAATTTTTTTTTCGCATTTTGTCTTCTTACTTATGCCGTAGGGAGAACCGATATCTAATATATGTAATCACCTCTAATGCGACTGCACAGCTTAAATATATACACAAATATTAATTGTCAAATTACATAGCTTAATAGATTAAAATAATAATCTCAATTAATTGATCCAAAATGTTTGACATTTAATATACAAAATAATTTTAAATATACAACAATTAG
Source organism: Eueides isabella (assembly GCA_019049475.1). Classification (NCBI taxonomy): domain Eukaryota; kingdom Metazoa; phylum Arthropoda; class Insecta; order Lepidoptera; family Nymphalidae; genus Eueides; species Eueides isabella. The sequence continues at coordinate 6,743,727 of CM032409.1, read as the reverse complement.
TGTATAAAATGGTTAAATTAGAATATTTTATTTTACTATACATTATTAGTTCTGTATACAGCAGTGGTCTGCTTTTACTGTATAGACCTAAAGATATAACGCGTGAGTGTGCGTTATCGAGACGTCTTCGATATGATGTGTCTTATGGAATGGGAATGTCGGATACCGTTACTTTGGTAATGTATACTGTATATGGAAGATATATTAATAAAATTTTATAGAGGACGTTTATTAATATAACATGAACCATAATAGTTATCTTTAATTTTTTTATTTGTCTGTGCGTTTCTTCGCGATTATCTCAGAAACGGCTAACTACATATGACACAGTTTTCACTATTATATTCAGGCAACCTTCTCTGTATATTTGTTTTATTTAAATCGGTATAGTAAATAAAAAGTTATGTTAATTTAAAATACTAATTTCGACAAAATTTCTACAACTTTTTTGTTTTCAATGTATATTGTCTAAAAAGTTTTAACTTAAGTACATCAAAATGAAAAATAGCGTTATTCAAACAGGTGAAACCGCCTCCGGATCCGACTTGCCGTGATGGTGGCTATAATACACTATGCAACTCACATATTTTCCCTATATATATAGTTCGGTGGTAGAGAGAACTTATTTTAAGACACTGAGTTTTCCGTTTGCAGAATAGGAAATATCACTGCAATATTTTTATAAATGCTGAAAAAAAATTACGAAAAATATTATACGCATTTAAAAATTATAGGATATACGCAATTTTTTAAAAAATCCTTTTTTTTAATGTAAAAAAATGCGTCTTATACTATTTTTATACATTTTGTTTCCAAATTGATTATTGCGGCTTAATAGTTATAAAAAAATGTAATAAGCATAAAAACAGTTATCTTTTTAACGTTAAGAAGAGACCGGTATCGTGACACTGGTTGTTACTAGCGGAAAGAAATAAAAAATATTTACAGATAATGGATGTCGTTGAGTTTCACCACTCAACATTCAATATTTGGCAAATTGAATGATGACTGGGGCTTGGGAGTAAAGTGTTTCCCTCTGCCTACACTACTATATACGATATACAGTGAAGCTAAAAATGTTTTCCCATAAAGCATAGCAAAAATATAGCAATTATTTTAATCAAATTAAAAGCCTATTTTACAAATGCTGGCGTGTTTGCCGATTTACCCTAATAAATTAAACACTTCAACAACTACAGGTGTTCCGTTCCATCAGTGACATAGACTACGAATGTATTGTAGAAGTTGTGACGTCAACAAACCAGTACTTGCTGGTAGTCGTGCGTTATCCCGACACAGTGGCTTCTAACTGTGCCGTTAACAGAGACGCTGTAACTGTACTGAAAAAATTAAGGTAGTTTATACTGTGCAATTCTTTAATGATTTATATTAACTGTATAAAACTTAATATTTACATACTAATAAGGCCTATGTGGCCCGATGTGGAACCGTAACTGTAACAGTTGTGGGTACAAGTCCGATTCAGGGAAATTGACGCAGCGATACATGCGTGCAAAGGCCATCGGTTGTGAAGCTAAGGTTGTGAGTTCAATCCCCACTTGAGGAAAATAAATTTTTAAATATTTTCAAAATAAATATATTATGTTTTCATTAGTAACAAGATAAAGAGTGGCATTGAGTTCCGCCAGTTAACACGCAATGTGTCATAGCACTACTCAGCTTCACGCTGTATCCCGCTCATGGCAGTGTAGGCCCCTCTGCCTACACCGCCATGAGCAACTTGCTAACCTTTTAACACTAGATACCACTTCCGTTTCGCACTTTCCACCGAATTTGAGGCATCAACGCCGCGTTATGTTTGTGCCAGAGCGAAGAAATAAAAACATTAAATATATAAATAAAAAATATTAAATCTTTCATTTCCTCGAGTAGGCCTCGAACCCATAATCTGTCGGTTACAATCACACGCTGCACCAAGACAGACCTCTAGGCTGTTATCGCTTAATTTAATATTACCAGGCAGAAAATCAAGAAAGGTTATAGATATTTCTTAATACTCTATTCCTTTGGCCTACCATTTTTCAAGCTACAGTCGGAACTAAAACGAGAAGCCAAGAACTCCTTCATTTGTATATTAAGTACTTATACCCTACAATACAAAAAATGAAAATAATAGCATACCGCGCTCTTAGCGATTTTACTACAACACTTCCAAAGTAAAAATAAAATTATTTATTATACAATCCCCTACAGATGTATCCGAATTTGTGATTTAGTCGATCGAGATATATATTCACCTTATTTCATTTTTAATGTGCGAGAACGATTACGTTTTCTGTTCAGAAGTAATAGCAGTATCAACACTGACATAAATGTAAGTATTCGACAACAGTGATATATAATTTAGGTTCATATTAAATTACAGATTATAAATAAAGAAATTTAATTATAAGACGATAATATAATAAATATATCCAAATCCTCCATCAATCTCTATATATTTAAACGTCACTTAGTGACTGACAGACGACGCACAAACAAATCTACTCGACTAAGAACTTTGGCATGTTACCATACCTGTGACAAGGAAGACGACTATCTCATAGCAGTCTTCCTCACTTCCGAGTGAGGTGGGTAACGTGTTCATTAAGACGACTGAGGTGGGGTGCAGGGTGCCGCAGGGGTCGGGATGTGGGCCAGTATGCTACTTGCAGCATGTAAACAGCCTATGCAATGTTATTCAGTATTGTTCATTCTACATGTTTTTGGATGATTTACGTGCTTTGCGCGCTGTCGCCAATTTTACAGAGACGTGGTCGCGTGATAATGGTATTGTTCTAAATTTTGACAAAATTAATCCTCTTATCATTCATTCATCATTTCTGTATTCTTTTATTTCGACGCCAAACATGTATATCCATAATTTTTCATGCCTCCAAAATAACTATATCAATTGCATGTGTAAGCTTATTGGAAGAGCAGATTGTGTCAACTCTCTTGGTGTTAGAGTTTATGAAAAGTCTCTCATATTGATAGCCTTTGTAATAAGTTAAGACTGCTCCTCAGTTAATTTTACAATTTAAGTTAAAATTCCACCTGCTGTGCTAAAGTGTTTGTATTTTCATTGGTAAATTCAATATTGGGCTACGCTCTTGATAGTAACAATCTTACTTTTAAAACATATATATTGATAAGATTGAAACATTACAATTAAGATTTTTAAAGTTTTTTTAAAGTAAGTAAAAAACTAAAGAAAATTGTAAAAGTGATTACACAAAATTATTTAAAATTTGCAAAATACTCCCAGTCAGCTTAAAACATAAATACCTCTTAGCCATCAACAACCATAGCACTCAGGAGCTTGGCCTTACTTTGATCAACAATGAGCACCCAGACTATGTTAACGGGAAAATTTTAAGTACCCATATTACGTAATTATTATGAAGATAGAACCCTTAAAAAACGAATACCTTATATACTTAATAATTTCCCTGAAAACATACGTCGGACATCAGATTTGAAAAGGTTTAAAATGAAATTTAATACATATTTATTAACAACCATTTAAACAAAAACTAAGAGACTTCATATATCCTACATTATCTGAATAGTATTGAAATTAAGAGAGTAAACTATATAATTATCTCTATATGAAACAATATTTTAAGGCGAACTTCTACCAAATCACTTTAACGTCAGCTCGACCAGCCCCTCGGTTCGGATGTGACAGGAGGAACGAGACACTTTGTATCGTTGACGAATCACACTTTTGTTTCACTACAGGCGTTGTGTGTGATGGCATCAAGAATTGTGGAGTCGATGACTGGTAATATAATATAACCAAAACCTAAAGAGACACACACAATAATTAATATAACTTATTAAGAAACCGTATAAAAATTTTACGTAGCGGGATTTAAACCCGTATTTGAAAGATAATATCCATTCGTTCAAGGCTAAAGTTTCAGCAATTTCATAGTTATTTTATTGCAATATAGTCTCTTTAAGAAATCATAGAAAATAATCTATACTTATGATAAATATGTAACAGATCACTCAATACATGGAGGTTATATAAAAGATATCTTTCATTCGTTGATAAGACGTATTAGGCCCAAAATAGTTTGTACTAAATTATGATATTTCAAAACACAACATTTACTTATGCCAATCACAGGTTTGATGAAAGAAAATCGCAGTGCAATTTACCAGTGGAGAGACTCGGCTATGCACCAGTTATAGCAGTGATGGCAGCATTAATCTGTGCTTTCATAGCTGGAGGGCATGCTTTATTTCGAATCTTACCATCACCAGCCCAATCATTCTTCATTTTTAACGCAAACGAGGATAATCGTTTCTGTATAGATCCTCTTATGGTACCACAGGATAGTGCTCCGGAAACGGAGAAATTTAAACATTTGTCTATTATACCGGTATTTAGTACTTACATATTTTTATATCTTAGCTATCTTGAAGCGTGGGGCAAAAACGACCGTGGGACTGTTAACGTGTCAGGTTATAGATTCAATTCTCAATTCAATTCTCAATAATATTTTCATTTCTTCCCTTTGGTAACAAAATATAGTGCGGCGTTGAGTTCGAACACTCAACAGGCTATGCCACTCTTGCTTTGTGCATAATACAGCGTGAAGCTAGTAAATGGCGCAGGCACGGCCGAAGCGGCATGTAAACAGCTGATTACCGTGATGAACCGTGATCAAATTAAAAGCACACGCAATTATGTATCACACATGGCACATTCCAAATGCGGCAGGTAAAAGATAACAGTTCAGCTTAGTCTAATGAAAAGGATAAATGTAATTTAAAATAGCCTAAGTCTTCTTGTTAATAAATAGTTAAAACACAAAAAACTATATAAATCAATACTTATTAAGATTTTAGCTTCACGCTGTATCCCGCACATGGCCGGGTAGGCAGAAGGAACTTGGGAACCTAGTGTTAAGACACTCTGTTCCACTTGCGTTCCCCTCTGCCGAATTTGACGCATTGCGTGTGACGGAACTTAACGCCGCACTTTTTCGTATTACCAGAAAACACATGATAATGCTTAATTAATTGTTGAGTTACTATTTAGGTAAGCTTATCTTCTGATAGTGAGGGAGAGGATCAAGGTTCTCATATAATTGATATAAATACCTTAAATACAGAAGAGAAGGAACAGAAAGAGAAAATAGATAGAGGAGAATGCTCTAAAGAGAAAGAATTAATTTTTGAACCTAGTACATCTACTGAAGTACCACAGGTGACAATTTTTATTTGCTTTTCCCTGTATCCCACATATAGCATAGACAATAGACGCCTACGTATTAAACTAGTGTTTAGATACACCGTTCCAGTAAGTAAATGTACGTACGAATGAAAAAAATGTTTATACAGCGACATTAATATATTAATTACTTATTATATAAACACATTTTAAATTGTCAGACATCCCTAAGCGTTGGAGTAAATGTTAAGTATGTCAAATATTATTCATTTAGTGGAAAATTAAAAATTAAAAATCAAACATTAAAAAATCATAAGATACATAAAAGGTTTTTAAAAACCTATAAGCAGACGTATATTATCAAAATCTTTTTAAAATTTCTCATTCATATAGGTCAGAGTTTTTTTTTTATTTACATACTTTCGAGTGGTTTTATTGTACAAAGTTTACAATGACAGTACCTGGGTACATCTGGGAAGTATGTTTAGCACAGAGTATACAATGACAAAAACAGATATACACATTTACAAATTATTGTTTATTCATTACCTATGTATAATTAAATTGATAATTACATACTCTTTTAATGAGTGAATATAACATTTTATACAATAGTAAATGTAATGATTTCCTACTTTCTTGCTAGTTTTGCTTAACAATATAATATATTTTTAGAAGTTTACACCTATAACTGCGAGGAAGAGTACAATCAGATCATTGTCAGAGAAGTTTCATAAGAAATTCAGTCTAGCCGCCAGATATGCTTCAAAACAATTAAATTTAAATGAAAAAACAAAAGAAACCATATTATAATTAAAACTTAGTTTACTTGCGTTAAAATGAATAAATTCGTATTGAAACATTGTAATATGTTATTTAACCTAGTGTCTTTTTTTCAGCTTCATGTCCGCACATGTCAAAGCCTATCTTTCGTTAAGACACTCTTTTCCCACTAAGTAACTCCGTCCTTTTCTTTCTTTTACCCACTTTCAGCCGGAACCGAGGCATCGCGTGGTGAGTGGAGTTACTTAACTCTACTCTAATTAATTCTTTTACTTGGCTGCATATTTCCAGAATGAATTAAAATAGTTAATTTCTTCGAATGGGGATCTACACAATTTATTGCGTTTACAGTCACGCTTGTGCCCTTGTGTCACCATAGATCTTAATAATTTGATCATAGTCGTGTAGTATTAGCGTGTTTGACTTTAATAATATTAGACTGCTTTCAGTCTCCATGATAAGATATTTATGTTAAATACAAAAATATGTTAAGCTGTGTACTTCTCATATTTTTTATTTGATTGCACGTCATGTTGTGATTCAGACATTTTTTTTATTGTAAGATTAGCAAAGATAACAAAGGTATTAGACATTCTTTTAAATTTCTCGCAAATTTGTTATACATATATATATGGATTTGGTAACCTTAGTGCAGCAACAAGCTAGCAGGCCTTAAAAAAACAATATTTATCTTATTAGATAAAACATTTATTCCACTACGAAAATAACGTTAACAACATCAAGTAATAAAATCTTTAATATCGTAGCTAAGCTAATTAATATTTCAGCAGACATTTCAATTGAAACCGGCTCTAATCTTCCTCCTCTTCCTCATCTTGTTCCTCTTTTACTTGATCGACAACTTCCTCTTGCTGTAATTAAAGGTTTGATTGTCCTTACTTAGACCGACATAAGTTTTATGTTTTTATTATATTTATTATAGTATATAACCCAAGTCTAATGTGGCACGGGGACACAAGTGAATTCACTGTTAACGCGACAGATTGTGGGTTCAATACTTTCTTGAGGAAATGAAATATTTAATATTTTTAAATGAAATATTTAATGTTTCCATTTCTTTCTCTGGTATCAAGGTAGAACGCGGCGTTGAGTTTCGTCACTCAACACACAATGCTTTAAGTTCGACGGAAAGCAAAGAACGGAACGGAGTGTTTTCACTCTAGGTTCCCAAGTTCTCTGCCTACCCAGCCATGTGCGGGATACAGAGTGATACTGAAAAAAATATATACAAGTCTATCTATTTTATAAATAAAACTTTTTCGTTATTATTAGACAGACAACGTATAATTTTAATTAAAACTCAAGTTTTTATAATCTAAAGAAAGGAAGTTGCAAACGCGAATATGCTTTTTTTATTATAATATTGTATTTTCTGTAATAGTTATGCCTCCTTTTTTATCAATGGCTCTATCATTTTATGATCAGAAAACGATATTAACTATGAAGGTTTAGTTACACATTTAATTACTATTATTTCATATACAAATCTTATATTATTAAGTAAATTATTTTAATTTTATTAAGAATATATGTTTCAGATTGTATCTTTCTTCATAAAATATGTTTGAATTATTTAATTTTATCCATAGCTAATCAAAGATCTACAACTATTTATGTTGTAGATCTTCGGTATCATCAAAATACTATCGCATATACTAATTCGGAACTAAATATTTTTCACCCAATGGAAAGCAAAAAGAAGCGTTATATTTTGAGCACCTATGTATGTATATATGTACGTATGTCGCCTTGTTAACTGTTCGACAATGAACAGATCTTGAAAAATTAAATTAAAATTCCGTCGTCTTGTCAATTTTGAAGGTTTCCTAGGGGACCGGGCCTGTCCACCATCTGACTCCGTGTGGACATGGATGACCTTGTCCGAATTGACGCATACCTTTACAGGTTACAAGACCGGTTTATGAAACATGCAATCGGTTATCGACGATGCGCTCTCACAGATCCCCACAGAAGAGATCGTGATACTTGGCGATTTTAATTCGCATAGTGCCAATTGGCTCGGGTCACGTACCACCGACCACGCGGGGAGGGCTGTGTTCGACCTTGCTATGGCGAATGTAATGTCACAATTGGTTGAATCTCATACGCGAATCCCGTACTTGGACAACCACCTTATTGAACCTTCTGCTATTTCCAAATCAAGAATAGTACACGGTTGTCGTCGATGCCCCCCTAGGGTCTTCAGGCCACTGCCTGGTACGGAGTGCTGTGGCCATTAACCGCGTCAGTTGCAAAACATCAGCGACTCGTCGACACTACATGTCGCCAGATTGTAATGGGTGGGTATATTTTACTCATCTTATCCCTGGGGGCTAGTTTGCTTCTGATGATCCTTGTGCTTTGGCCACTGCTGTCGACGTGGTTCTGCAGGGGAACTTTATAGTAGTGGCAAATTGCCAGAGCAAGGTCCGAGCACATCGTTAAAATTGGCGAGAAACTTGAGAGTTAGCTCGCCAGTTTTGGGCCCTGTCAACTTTTAACAACTTTTGCCAGCCTTCGCTTCCGTCGCTACGCACGGAAAATTACATCAACAGCCAGCTCTTGGTTCTCTAGAGGATCACCGATTGATTAACGGCCGCCAATATTGCTTTCGTCAGGGTCGCTGAACCGGTGATCTTCTGGTTTACCTAACCCACCGCTGGTCTGCGGCTATTGATAGCAAGGGAGAGGTCCTGGCAGTTAGTCTGGACATGGTGAAGGCCTTCCATCGTGTGCGGCACGGGCCATCTTACAGGCTTCCCGAGAATTTATGTAAGTGGATCGCTAGCTTTCTCACTGGGCGCAGCATCAAGGTCACTGTCAACGGTTTCTGCTCCAAATATATGCCCGTGATCGCCGGCGTCCCGCAAGGCTGCGTGCTGTGCGCCATTTCTTCTGTATATCAATGATATGTTGGAGGACTCTAACATACATTGCTATACAGATGATAGCGCTGTGGACGCTGTATACTCCGGCCGTGCAAGTTTTTTCGGGAAAACGTCGACCAGTGCCGAAACGAACTTGTGTCTTCCGTTGAGGCATCTCTAAAGAATATATCTTTATGTGGTTAAACGAATCTGGTTGACCACTAAAAAAATCCCATTTGTCGTATCACCAGTTTTCGAAAACACTCCCCTTAAAGCCGCGCCAGTATCGCGATCATCTGGAAAACAAGGCCAATTTGGCCTCAAAGAAACTGGGGATCATCAGCAAAGCGAGACAGTATTTCACGCCAAAACACCGTTTGGCCCTGTACAGGGCCCAGGTTCGGCCTCATATGGAATACTGTTCTCACCTCCCGGCTGGTGCACCCCAGTATCAGCTTGAGCCATTTGATCGCGTACAACGTAGGGCCGTTCGAATCGTTGGGGACCCAATGAAATGTAAGGGGCTTGACACTTTGGCTTTTCGTAGAGACCTATCTTCACTGTGCGTTCTCTATCACATTTATCACGGGGAATGTTCTGGAGAACTGTTTGACTTGGTACCTGCGACCGAATTTTCTAACCACACAGTCCGCCACAAGTTTATGTACCATCCACATCATCTGGACACGTAGCTCTTTAGTACTGTGCAGTTTCGTAGGAATTTCCTGCCATGTGCCACACATCTCTGGAACGACCTACCCGCGGCAGTATTTCCTGGTCGATACGACATGGTTACCTTCAAAAAGCGCGTCCTCCACCTTAAAGGCCGGCAACGGCAACGCACCTGTAGCTCCCCTGATGTTACGCGGGGCCGTGGGTGACGGTAATCACTCAATATCAGGTAACCCGTACGCTTGTTTGTCTTGTCTTGTCCATAAAAAAAAACATAAAAAAAAATCCGGTGATCTTCTGGTTTACCTAACCTACCGCTGGGCTATTGATAGCGTGGGAGAGGGCCTGGCAGTTAGTCTGGGCATAGTGAAGGCCTTCGATCATGTGTGGCACGGGGCGCTCCTTGCGAAACATCATGTGGACCGCTAGCTTTCTCATTGGGCGCAGCATCAAGGTCGACTTCGATGGTTTTTGCTCCAAATACATGCCCGTGAACGACGGCGTCCCCCAAAGCTACATGCTGTCTCCTACGCTGTCTCTTCTGCATGTCAATGATATGTTAGAGGAATCTAACATAAATTGTTATGCAGATGATAGCACTGTGGACGCTGAATTCTCCTGCCATGCAAGTCTTTCACGGGAAAACGTCGACCAGTGTCGAAATCAACTCGTGTCTTCCGTTGAGGTATCCCTTGCGACTGTCTAAGTATAGGGTGAAAGGACCTAGTTCACTTCAACCCCCCGAAGAAACAAGTCTAAGCGTTAACTGCTAAATCCCCATTTGTTGTATCACCAGTCTTCGAGAACACTCCCGTTGAAGCTGCGTCCAGCGTCAGTATATTGGGCCTGTTGAAATAAAAAACATAAATTGCTGGAAAAAACCTGAGTACTTTATTTAACTAACGTGTTATACAAGGGAGGCACAAGAAGAAAGTGAAATCTATATCTAGCATAGATAAAAAATAATAAGTTTGCGTCTATGAAATAATGGCGCTATGAGTAACAAAATAGCTAATATAAGATTATTAATATTTACTAGTATTACAACACGCCTCCTTAAATTTATAATCTTATATCTTCTCATCTTAATCTTATATATCTTAATCTTATATATCTTAATCTTATATATCTTAATCTTATATATCTTAATCTTATATTTATCTTATATATTATTTATCTTATAATCTTTTACATGAAAAACAAAAAAAACAATTATTTCAAATACACTACATTAAATTTAACTCTAATCTATTTTTTAAAAATTTGGTTTTATCTAAACTTTTAGTTAAAAGGTCTGCTAAGTTAAATTTTGTATCAATTTTTACAATATCAATTATCTTATTTTCATAGTTCTCATTTATATAATGGTATTGCACTTCAATATGTTTTGAATTTTTTGTGAAGTTACCATACTTAGCAATAGCAATGGCACCTGAATTATCCTCATACATTTTAATTGGTTTACATAACTTAATATCAAATGATTCACATAATAAGTTTCTAACAAAAAGTACTTCTGAGACTGCCTCTGACATAGCTATATATTCTGCAAAAGTTGAACATTTAGTAACAGTATTTTGTTTATGTGTTTTCCAAAAAATTAAGTTTCCAAAAAATCTAATAATAAAACCTGAAGTAGACTTTCGATCAACATTATCTCCTGCATAATCAGAATCTACCATACAATATAATATTTCGGCATTTACATTATCATAGTATGTTAATTTCAAATCCTTAGTTTTATACAGATATTTCAACACTCTCATTGCATATTTAAAATGTGTTTGATTGTAACAACTTTGATATCTGCTTAAATAGTTTACACTGTAAGCTACATCTGGCCGTGTGCCTGTACTAATATACAATAATTCACCAATAATATTTCTATATTTTATGCTTTGATCAACTACTTGAGATTGTTCTAATTTTAAATTTGTTTCCATCGGAGTATCATATAACTTACAATATTCTAAATTATATTTTGCAGCCAAAGATTCAATATATTTTATTTGATTTAGGGTCATTACATGTTTATCATCACTATAATCAATATCTATCCCAATATAACTTTTAATTTTTCCCAAATCCTTCATCGCAAATCTTTTCATCAAACTAGTTTTAATCTCTTCTATTGTATTTTTATTTTTACAACAAATCAAAAGGTCATCTACAAATATTAATATATATATTGGATCTTTGTTTGCTCTATTTACATATAAACAGTAATCATAGTTACTTCTAACAAAACTTAATGTTTGAATAAACTTATCAAAACAATCATACCATACTCTAGGACTTTCTTTGAGACCATAGAGGGCCTTTTGCAATTTGAAAACTTTATTGTCTCCAGATTCATAACCTTCTGGTTGATTTATATAAACTTCTGATTTAACATGACCATTTAAAAAAGCTGTCTCTACATCCATTTGTTCAATAAATAAATTATTTTTGCAACTATATGACAATAAAATTTTTAATGTTTGCATTTTACCTACTGGTGAGTAAACATTCTCAATGTATTCCTTTTGTTGGAATCCTCTTACAACTAACCTAGCCTTAAACACATTATTATTTTTCTTTTTATAAATCCACTTAACATCTATAACATTTTTATCTTTTGGCCTATCAACAAGTTGCCAAGTATTATTTTTATATAAACTGTTTATTTCAGAGTTCATAGCTACTTGCCATTGTTTACTATCATGGGAGTTCATCGCCTCCTCAAATGTATTTGGTACATTTGCATCAACATAATTGACATAAATAAAATGAGAAATTGGATTACCATATCTATTAACAGGGACTCTTTTTCTTTTTGGTGTTTCTACATATTTTTCTCCGCTATCATCTAAACAATCATTTTTAATCAAATCTTTATCTTTAGTATTTATCTCACTGGCATCTTCAAAATTTTCATCACATTCAAATTCATTCTTAAGCATTTCATTTGACACGTTTGAAGTTACATCATTATCTAAATCTTTATTTTCCTCTCTTTGATCATCTAATTTTTCTAAGCAAATTAATTGAACGTTATCTTCTACTACTTTCACATGTCTAGCGTTAATTATTCTGTTTTTCAATAGAACTCTATAACAATTTTCATTATAACCCACAAGAACTCCTAGTTGGGCTTTATCATCCCATTTACTTTTTCTCAAAACCTCAGGAACTCTGACAAAGACTCTACTCCCATATATTTTTAAATGCTCTACATTAGGTTTAATTCCAAAAAATATCTCAAATGGAGTTTTATTTTCAACAGTATTTGCAATGGTTCTATTATTTAAATAAGCTGCTGTTTTTATAACCTCTGGCCAATATCTTCTATGAATTTTAGCTTCTCTCATTAAACACCTACCTATGTCCATAGCGGATCTATTGTATCTTTCTGCTACGCCATTTAGTTCATGAACATAGGGTGGACATGGTAACAACTCTATACCCTTTTGTCTAATAAAATCATAAATATCCTTATTTAAGTATTCCTTACCGTTATCACACTGTAATTTCTTAACCTTCTTATTGAATTTATTTTCTACTAAGTTCACAAATTCTATAAAGCAACTAGCCGTTTCAGACTTATTTTTAATACAAAATATTCTAGTACATTTACTGTAATCATCAATAAAAGTCAGAAAATATTTCTACCCGCTATAACCAGTTGTGTTATGCGGCCCGTTTAAATCAGTATGAATCAATTCCAAAATCTCAGTAGTCTTTTTTCTATTATTTTCAAAAGGTACATTACACATTTTACTTTGAATACAATTTGAACATTTCATTTCAGTGTTTTCAATTTTGTCTGGCAAACCATCCACTAATTTATCACTAATTAATTTATTTAAATATTGAAAGTTCACATGGCCAAGTGCCCTATGCCACTTCTCTTTATGAGTCAATTAAATTGAACTTACATACATATCATTTTTATAACCTTTGGATACATAACTTTTTATACAATACAGATTGTTTATTTTATAAGCAACAACTATTAACTCTCTATATTGATTATATATTTTTGCATTTTCATTTTTGGCAATAATAGTTATTTTGGAAAAACTAAGCAAGTTTTGTTTTATACCTTTCACAAAGTATACATCTTTTAAATCAATGTATTTTTTATTATAATAATTTTGAAAATAAACTTTTACTGTACCTACTTTTGTCGCTTGTAATGTTTTGCCATCTGGAAGTTTTACATTCACTGGGTTTTTCAAATCAATGTAATTACAAAAATAACTTTCATTATTAACTATGTGATCCGTACAACCACTGTCTAAAAGCCAATTTATTTCACAATTATTATCATATTCTTCCCTTTTCACAAACCCGGTTAAGTTATTTATTTCTGAACTGCATACTTGTAATGTCCAGGACTCAGATGAGAAATGATTGGACGACTCACCTCTGGAAGAACTTTGGCCTTTACCTCTGCTGCGACCTCTATAGAGTCCACCTCGGTTAAAAACTCGTTGGCCACGGTGTCCTCTCTGTCCTCGCTGGCCTCGGTAGCTGTTTAGTCCTTGGTTATTTCTCTGCGCATACCAGCAGTCGTTCTTCATATGGCCCAGCTTCCCACATACAAAGCATTGGGCATTTGTTTTAGTTACAAATGTACTGACATTGTTTTTCTGATTTGATTCTGAAGAAATCATATTTTTCTCTTTTATTTTTGACTGTACATAATCAACGGTTCGTTGTTCTTCTGGAATAACATCAAGAAAATCTCCAATATAACTATAGCTCGGTGGCAGGGCTCTAAGTAAATATCTCAACTTCTCGGATTCATCTATCTTTCCTCCAGCCACTTTGAAATCATTTATTGTTTTCTCAAAATCAACAAAGAAGTCTTCTACTGTACTATAATTATTCATTTTTATCTCTTCAATTTTTCCTCTGCAAATTATTTGCATGGCTGTTGACTGAGTTAGGTACATCTTGTCAAATTTGTTCAACATTTCAAATGCGGTTTTACATAAACTAATATATTCCAATTGTTTGTCCGATATTGTACTCATAATAATCGTTCTTGCCTTTAAATCCTTCTTTTTCCATTCCGCCTCAACATTTTCATTTTTACTCGGCGCTGGCATCATGGCGGTGGCCGCCTCGTGGCATTCTTTGTACTCTAGTAGGGTAAGCAATCTCAATTTCCAGCTCGAATAGTTGGCTCCATCAAAAATAGGCAACATGATGTCCTCAATTCTTGCCTGTGTGGCCATTTTGATGATAATTACGTTTGATTTTATTGAATATAGACGACGCGGTATAACCTCACTCGCATTTCCACTTTCTTGATATTTCACTGATTTTACTTTTATACTGACTGATTTCAACAAACTACGGACATTACTAAGAAAACTGATTAACCACGCTCTGCTACCATGTTGAAATAAAAAACATAAATTGCTGGAAAAAACCTGAGTACTTTATTTAACTAACGTGTTATACAAGGGAGGCACAAGAAGAAAGTGAAATCTATATCTAGCATAGATAAAAAATAATAAGTTTGCGTCTATGAAATAATAGATGGCGCTATGAGTAACAAAATAGCTAATATAAGATTATTAATATTTACTAGTATTACAACAGGGCCTCAGATTTTCGCGCGACTGCCACAATCGCGATCATTCGGAAAGCAAAGCCAAGTTTGCCTAGAAGATACTGGGGTCATCAGCAGAGCAAGATAGTACTTCACGCTAAAACATTGTCTGGCCCTGTACAGGGCCCAGATCCGGCCTTATATGGAATATTGTTCTCACCTCTGGGATTGGGCACCCCAGTATCAGCTTGAACCATTTGAACCAAACAACGTAGTCCACATCATCTGGACCCTGGCACTCCACTACTGTGCGGTTTCGTAGGAATTTTCTTCCATGCATCACATATCTATGGAACGACCTAACCGCGGCAGTATTTCCAGGTCGATACGACATGGGTACTTTTAAAAAGCGTCTTCTTCAACCTTAAAGGCTGGCAACGCACCTGTAGGTACCCTGGTGGTACACAGTAAAGATATTGATCAATAGACTTCATAGTAATTTCTACTCAAACTTGTTTTTAAAATATGTACTTTAAATGTTTTTTTTTTAATTGACACTTATTGCTTGCAAATGAACCCACAGCTTTTGGTGTCCATGTATTGAGTGTTGAAGATGTTTTTTTTTTTACAAAGTAATATTATAATAAACAAGTAGTTAATTCAAAATTGAAGTTGAAGTAAGGAAATTAGAATAACAGGGCTAACTACTAAAAAATATAAAAATATTAGGATATTTACCATACAAAAGTGTGAAATTCTGCCTATATTTTTTAAAGCATTCGCCGTTTGAACAGTAAATATAAAAGGCTTCCATGTAATAATAGTAAAATTAACCACAAAGTACCTCAGACTCCTCTTCGGGTTGGACGACACCTTCCTACAATTAAAGTCTTGCTATAAAATCACACTCGTTTTATTCTATTTTTAGTTAAAATAAGGTTAGAAATGTATAGAAATAAGGTTCACTTTGGATATAACTTTTAGGTTTGGGTTTTCAAATCTCCTCTCTAAATAAACTGCATTTTACTTTATTTGTGAACATAACAAGATCATTGGTTTAACATTTTTAAAGGCCAAAATTTTATGCCTCAAGCGGTTTATAAGAAGTGCAAGTTCAAGTCCTGCTAAGTTCAAGTTTTTTTTTTTTTTTTTTTTTTTTTTTTTTCAGCTTCACGCTGTATCCCGTACTAGGCAGGGTAGGCAGAGGGAACGAAAGTGAAACCTCGTGTCATGACACTCCGTTCTACTTCCGTTCCCCACTTTCCGCCGAATTTGAGGCATTGCGTGTTGAGTGGCGGAACTCAACGCCACGCTTTGCCTTATTACCAGAGCGAAGAAATGAAACATTAAATATTTAAATTGAAAATATTAAATATTTCATTTCCTCGACTGGGGATCGAACCCAGAACCTGTCGGTTACAGTCACACTCTTGTGCCACTGCGCCACGACAGGCCTCAAGTAAGTTCAAGTTATTATATATATTCTAAAAATATAAATATTAAATATTTTTTCATTAAAAACATTTAAAATAGTTTCATTTGTTTAACAAATGTATCTTTAAAGCTATATAATTTAAGCCCTGCGTAAAACAAACGCTTAAACCTAATGTAACATAAATTAAATTCAAACCGCTGCGAATTGAATAGTTCACAAATAGATGTGGAAACAAATATATTAATAATGTATGGCATTTGAAAACTCAATCAACTCTTTCAACCAATTGAAACTCAATTCACTACAATAACATGAAATTCGTTCGTAGGAGTCGTTAATAAATTATAAGAACGTAATATAAACCTGCATTTCCTCTTCTTGTATACTCTCTTCTTCCTCGTACTCATCTCCATAGCCCACCGGAAAGAGAGTTAGACAGTCTCTTTCTCCACTAGTGACGTCATGACTGATGTAACACGGATTTAGACCCGCCAACTGTAAGAGCGGTAAACTTCGTTTCCTCGACACCATTAATGCCAAGCGATCTTTTCTATAGAGTAGAAAAAACAATCAATATATGTTATAACCGATGGTAGCTTTATATACATTAGAAGATTTAAAAGTTGTTATAATAGTATAATTGAATAAAGAATATTTTGAATTAGAATTCAAATTTTGTCAAGGATGTCATGGTGCAGTAGTCCAGCTTACGACTGTAAAAGCGATAGTTGCGAGTTAAATTTCTACTCAAGGGAATTAATTATTTACATTAAAATAATTTACATCAATCATTCCCCGGAGTTGAAATCGCATACACGAACATCATCATAATAATATTAAATTATTATTCTATAATCATATTCGTTTTTTCATTGTTCTGAAATTATGAAAAAAATGGATTCCAGATTTTCGCTCTGACTCGACCTTTGAATGACGGTGACGATAAGAAGAATATAAGAGCTAAAGGCTACAATATAAAAAGGTTATTAAAAAATACCGAACGTGACTTAATTTTAAGAGATATCATTTCGTACTAAATTAGATTTTCTAATGAATGAAGACGTATATCTCACTGTCTTCTGTGTCTTGACATTTTGTCGTACTGTTTTATAGTGAAGGCAATATGCTCAGCGCTGTTAGGATCGTCGCCTATGAAGACGCCGTACTAAAATCAATGATAAAAACAAACATGAAGATATGCATCAAATTTATACTAGAACTATTTTTTAGGGAAACGAACATAACGTATGACGTATGATGAGGCCTGTCGTGGCGCAGCGGCACAAGAGTGTGACTGTAACCGACAGGTTCTGGGTTCGATCCCCAGTCGAGGAAATTAAATATTTAATATTTTTAATTTAAATATTTAATGTTTCATTTCTTCGCTCTGGTAATAAGGTAAAGCGCGGCGTTGAGTTCCGCCACTCAACACGCAATGCCTCAAATTCGGCGGAAAGTGGGGAATGGAAGTGGAACGGAGTGTCATAACACTAGGTTTCACTTCCGTTCCCTCTGCCTTCCCTGCCTTTCGCGGGATACAGCGTGAAGCTGAAAAAAAAACAACGTAAATTTATAATGACGCACTAAAACTATTACAAAAACCAGTTTTCACTGATTAATTACACTTATATTACACTACAGAACAACATTTTATGAGAATACAAACAAACATAATAGTATTAAAAAAACAATTAAGATAATTTTTTTTTTAGAAAACGTATAAAATGTTTAAAATAGCTGGAGCCGCGCTTCTTGGAATCTGTTCAAGTGCATAAGAATTTTAGCGTAGATCAGAATGTATGACTTTGTGATCCTTTATCCTCCTTTATGCGAGGGCGAATATAGTCTTCCAAGAAGCGAGGGTTCAAAGCCCGCTACGCTCAAATTTTTATCTTTCCTAAATAAATATTTATTTTCCCTAAGCGCTTAAATAATCAAAAAACTAGTAATAATAATTAAAAAAAAATACAACAAATTACAAATGTATACAAATTCTTAAATAATATTTAAAGTTAAGTTTAAGTTAAGTTTAGTATTTTCTGTCCTAAGTGTGGAATAACACTTTAAAACATAGTAAAAATAATATTTAAAGTTGTCGAAACGCACATGAGTGTATTCCGTCACGCAACACTTAATTTCTCAAAAATGGAATGTTTTAACTCTGTGTTTCCTCTGCTTCCACTGTTTACACGAGATACAGAGTATAAAATGTTGATTATTAAAACTCGATAGTTTTGAAGTCTTCATATAAAAACTGTGAGGTAGCTTTTATATGAAGACTTCAAAAATATCGAGTCTTAATAATCAACATTTTATACTGTGTATCTCTATCTCTAGTGTGCAAATCAAGAAAATTGAACGCGAGAAACGCAATAACTTGACTATAATTGAGCTTACGTTGAGGACTTCTCCAGGAAATTGGTCAATCACCTCTTTAACTTCATATCGCTTATCGATCGTGAACATAACGAGTATGTGAGGCGGTAGGAATTCAGAGTCTATTTCGGCCACTTGGGATACTACCTATATAATAAAAAAATATATACGAGTATGTATTGAAGTAAGTATTAATTGATCTATAAAAATATAATTGTGCCTTCTTGCTGTGCCTTTTTGGTTGTTATATAAGACAATCTCTTTTTTAGCTTCACGCTGTATTCCTCAAAAAGGTAGGCAGAGGTGACTTTGGTAATGTTAAGAGGTTTTGTTCCATTTCCCACTTTCCGATGAATTTGAGGCATTGCGTGTTAAGTGGCGATACTCAACACCGCACTTTGCCTTGTTCCCACAGCGAAGAATTGCAAACATAAATATAAATAAATATTTCATTATATAAATAAATATTCTGTATATATATATATATATATATATATATATATATATATATATATATATATATATATATATATATATATATATATATATATATATATATATGTATATATAAATATTTTGCAAGGGTAGATAAGAAACAAAAAAAACTTAGAACATTTAACCATACTGTACTTATGAAAGTAACCTTAGGATAAAAATACGCTAAAGCATTAGCTTTGGCCAATTCGTTAGGCGGTGAATAGAGTCCCGGTACGAAGAGACCACCAGGTGGGATGTACTCTTCATCTTCTATAGATACGTCAGAGTGAAATTCTTCTTCTTCTTCTTCCTTTTCCTTCTCTTCTTCTTTCTCTTGCTTTATATAGTTTTGATTATTAAAAATCATTTAGCAATGAAAAAAAAAAACGATGAATTATGCTGTAATTTTGATGTAAAATATGTCAATTAGAATTGGTTTTAGCAAAATATTAATATTTTTTTCAAATATTTCATTAGCTCGAGTCTGGATTGAACCCACAACTTATTGAAGACAGTTTGCACGCTTGTACTCCCACGACAAGCCTCCTTCCAAAAATTGTTATTAATATAAGTAAAGTAATAGTATCGTATAAAGTAATAGTATCGTATAAGTATAGTATATCCCGCATGTATGGTAGTCAGACAAATTTAATGGAACAAGCATTCAGTTCAATGGGACGTAAATTGCTGAATTTTTTTAATGGTAGAGACAAGGCAAACGAGCGTACGGATCACCTGATGGGAAGGTGGAGACAGATGCGCTTATTGAAGGCACCCTTGTCGTATCGATATGGATACTGCCGTGGGTAGGCCACAGATTTGTGGCCCGCGGAGGGAATTTCCTACAAAACCGCTCAGCAGGGGAGAATCACGTGTCTAGACGATGAAGACGACTGTGACGATTGTGACGCGATTTCTATGCGATTAGAAAATAGGGCGGCAGTTACCAAATCTCTTCGATGCTGCACCCAGTGAGAAAGCTAGCGATCAACTTGTATAAATTCTCGGGAAGCCCGTAAGATGGAAGTTTTGCAAGAAGCGTCCCGTGGCACACTCGGTTGAAGGCCTTCGCCATGTCAAGACTACCTGACAGGCCCTCTCTTTTATTTTCAATAAACCAAGAGCTGATTAAATATTATGCTTTCCATAACTTTTGAGAGAAGGGAGGTAATAGGAATAGGCCGGTGGTTAATTGGATCGGGACTATTGCCTTTTTTTGGGATAGAGAGGTGGAAAAGAGCGCTTTTCCACGAATCTGTGACTACGTCGACTGAAATTGCACAAGAAGAGCAATGCTGTCTAGCCCAATCGACTTGCGGATATCTAAAAAGACAGAGCTCGCTTAACAGCTTTTTGACCGACTTAAACGTCACAGCCTTTGATAAAATGGGTAGCTCTAAAGCTTCTTGCTATCTTTTACAATATGCCCGGACCGTGCTCTAGTATTTAAAGTACCCAAATGCACAGCAATACTTTCGTTTTAGGATTTCATCTTCGGATTCTTAACGACCAGAGCCTTGGCCCAGATTCGGTATGCCTCACACCTGCCAGTAGCAGCAAGTTTGCAGGACATATCAAACCAAGATTGTGACTTGCCACCGATTGGCACTGCAGAGCTAGTAAAGATAATCTTCATTATTATTTCCAAAATTAAACAAACATTACTTTGAATTGTAGATAAATAAATTTAGATTAAATTTAAAAAAAAAGTGTAATAAAAGTCAGCGTGGTGCAGCAGTAAACGGCGATGAGACCCGCACCTCAATGTATAATGTCCAGAATATTTTGCAGTAATTAATGAACTGAGAGTTTTCACAAGAAGAAATCGATTCATTTAGAATCTCTTTTTTTTAAATGCGATCCATTCATTACATTTTTACCGTGTGATTCCGGCTTAGAATAGGATAACCCAGGAACTGATGTTCTTTTAAGAGGCGACTAAAGTACGTGTGGTAGAGTCATGCTATCAGCAATGGCAACACGCATGGGCAGACTCGACCGGGTCATTACCACCCGCGGCATTTAAAACCGGCATTAAGTAGTGACCTTGGCCATTGCGTTTCGCATTGGGTAATGCCGGGCCCCGGTGCGCATCCATCTCAAGGAATGGCAACGCTCCTGTAGCTCCTCTGGAGTTACACGGGGCCATGGGTGATGGCGTGACTTACCATCAAGTGACCCGTACGCTCGTTTGCCGTGTCTTACCTATAAAAAAAATTATATACCGCGTTTTGGTAGAATACCACCAAAAACAAAAAACCGAGCGAAGCTCGGTCAACGAGGTACTATATTTTTAAATGACAATTTCTTACATCTTCAGCCACGTCAGCACCCTTTTCTGTTTCCTCGCTTTCTACTTCTTCTTCACCAGGTACGGGTTCTGGTTCAGCTGGAAGCTAAACGCAAGAGATTACATAAAAACAATATCAATAACTTTCAGCAGCTTGTCTAAGTGGCATAGCATCTGCCTATAAAAACACAGTTTGATTTCCACCCGGGGATTTTTTTAATTTCTTCGCTTTAGTAACTAGAAAAAAACCTAATTCTGGCAAGTGCATTGCAGAACTACAAACAGTTAACTTTTAAGCAAATTGAACTCCTAAAGGTGCTTTAAATAGCATTGCAATATGCTTAATAAAGATTATGTTAAATAGAGTTGCTTACTCCTGCTTGAATTCTCGCCATTCTTTCCTCTTCCTGTCTTTGCTTTTCTATTCTTTGTTTCTCCTCCTCAGCTTCTCTTTCAAGGCGCGCTTGTTCTGCTGCAAGACGGTCACGTTCTTCTTTCTCATCACGCTATTGAATAGAACATTATGAAAATTTGTCAAAAAATATTGGATGTTGTTGCTATCGTAAGTCACACCACTGGGCTGTAAATATAAAGGGTGTGGTATCGATTTCTATAAGGAAGATGAAATTTCTTGGCTCTACTCAAATACAAAGCACGAAGTTAGTTTTCGCCACTCAGCGTATAAATAAATAAAATCTCTTCTTCATAAAACTGTAAATTCTCTTCTTCTTGAAAGTTGTGCAGCTCTTAGGGAACGAAATTTCTCAAAAAAAAAACTCCCTCTGCTTATTCTGCTTAGTTATGACAATGCTAGTATGTACCAGTGAGCATCAGCAACTTAGTTAATGCTAAACATTTTAGAAAAACTATAACGATTTGAACGAAGCAAAACTTGAATCCGCACCTCTTGGAAATTATCCACGCGCTCTAACCAACTAAGGCATTCCATTGAATTACAATGATAATGTTTTAAAAATGTAATATTTATCGTTTTAATTATATCGAAGAAGACATTTAAGTACACATAGTATCTACAATAGTTTCACCTTCGAAGAAAATTCTTAGGCAAAGTTTTTAACAAAATTTCCAATAGTATAGAAGTTAGGCAATTTGTCTCATTACAAGTACAAAGTTTAAGGTCTTTAGCTCGAATGTTAGAAATTAAAGTAAAACTCAAATAGAAATTTATAATAAAATATTAAGCTACTTTTAAAATAAATTATAAAAGCTAAAACAATATTCATTTTTATTTCATTAAATTAGTGACTAATAGCCATGCTTTGTTCCGATCATCTAAAAATAGTTGTAGCGTTGTAAGTTTCCATTTCTAAAGAATATATGTACTTGTAGGAAGTGGCAACCACTTCCTAGTCAGAAACGTTCAAAAAATAAACGCAACTTAATAAAAAAAATTAAGCCATCTACAAACTAAAAATAAGAAAAAACAATAAGACCGAGAAATCAAACAAAAGTACATTCGGAATATGTGAAGCTGGGACAATACTGAAACTGGTCCCAAAGCCGGAACCGAACTGCTGGGATATGTTTTCAATTTTTTCTGGAACATAACATTACTGGCAGCTAGTAATTTTGAATGCAAAATCTTAGGGCGTATATCTGATTATTTATTAAAGACGTCTAATAAATACAATAACTTATTTACCTATCATACTTTATCAGGTAAGCATAGCGTCCCTCTACAGCAACGTCGATTACTACTTGAACTCGGTGAAAACAAAAGAAAGCACTTCGTTGCTTTGGCGCCACTGGACTCTCACACACTCACACTCACACTGCCCACCGTGAAACTATGAAATTTAATAACATACTCACTAATTTCTGCATTCTAGCTTCATATCTCTCTCTGCGAACTTCTCGGGCAGTTTTACTTATAGTTGCATATCTTTCAAACGCCGGTATCGGCGGCACTTGTTTCTCTGGCGGTACATCCTCTTTAGGCACTGGAATTTCCTCGTAAAGTGTGTACCTCATTAATTCTGGCAAAAAAAAAACAATTCAAGAAAATAAATTATGAAACTTTGTTATGTATATCTACTATATTAAAAAGTAGCCGTCTGCTGTAGTCTGTGGTCACGGGTTGGCCATCTACCAAAAAAGATTATAAAAATAATCAGCATATGTATATTATTAAGTATAGATTAACAATAAATAACTCACTAACAAAATCACGGTTATCGTTATCAAACATCTTAAACAGTACTACTAAAGCTTCTCCCTTCATCAGGGCATGAATGCAGGCCTCGTTGGGTTCTACATCGCTCATATAGAGAGCTTCTTTTACACCTTCTTCTGTCATTTCCATCGCTTCTTTTGCTGCTACTTGAATATCTAAGTATCGCTTTTTAGGTTATTTAATAATTAAAACAAACCTAAGAAAGATTTTTTCTAACAATGTTACAATTCTTAGCAATTATTTTAGTGAAATTGTAATAAGTTTCTCTAAAGAGATGCTTAGACTATAAAAAGTGCAAGTGCAAGTGAGTGAGTATTTCGATGTTTTATAGCTTGATAGGGACGTATGGTTTATAAATCCGAGCGCTTCGATGATATTCAATGCACAGGTTTAAAAAGTGTTTTCGTTGAAAGAAATTATTTTCCTACGTAGAAAAAAAATGCTTAACATATTCAAACAAATAAAATTCAGGACTATTCAGAAATAAGTGCTTCTGTGTTTAATATGTTAAGCTTAATAAACAAAAAAAATCTATAAAACGAAATTATCTCATCTTCTGTCAACTCAAAATTTAATTCTGGCTTTCAAAACTTATTATAAAATAAAATTAAATCACCAACTTACTTATCAAATCCCACTTCTCGTACAAATCTAAGTGAGCCTTATGACAATGTGGCCAGTACAGAATAAAATTGAGATTTTTAATATGACGGGAGAGACGTTCACAGATCCGTTTCTTTCTAGCAGCAATTGTCAGTACTTTAAGTCTATGCGCTGCTTCACGAGTTTCTTCTTCAAGTTTTAAATCTTCTTCTATTTTTGCCTATAACATTAACTGATATTTTAACGTTAAGGTTTGTAACTCATTTACCTAGACCGTAGAGGTTGTGTGTCGTAGTGGCGAGACAGCACAGTATCTGACTACACGCGACAAAAAAGGCACAGCCTAGAGTTTCTTCTTTCACTGTTTCTCAAAACGTGTCATAAAACTAGATTCCTTCTATTTATATCTATTCTGTTATTTGTACGATACAGCGTGAAATAAAAAAAAACATTTTAAAATTTAATTTCTTAAGAGTTATTTATAAAAGTAAAAATATTGATTATTTATTTCTTAATATAAAAAGCTTTTCCTTTAATTATTTAAACCAAATTAAACAGTTTGTTCTTCACTTTTAAAGTTTGTGACATTCGTGGTGACTACGTTTACTTTTAAATTACATTTATCCAAAAGGACATAGAACTCACGGTCATAGCGTTTACACTGAGATGATGTTCCAGTGTGCTTCAAGGTTAAAATAATTTTACTTACAGCTTCCTCAGGCAGCAATTCATCAATTTCTTGTTTTGGTCTCTCTATTCCAGTTTCTACTTCTTTTATCATTAATCCCATTTCTTCTGCAATAATTTTGCATAATTCTAAACCATTCGCACCAAACATTGCCCTTGTTAGTTTACCTTTCTGGAAGTATTTCAAAGGTAGATACTGAATTAGTTTACAAAAAGTCTTACAAATAATTTGCATATTGATCTGATACATTGAACAAACCTAAACATTATCTTAGACATGAAAAACCTCACATCATCGTTTGCATAAAACAGATGTCTAGAATGACTCGAGTGGTTGATCGAGTGACTGATTAAATAGAACCAAGTTATAATAGAAAGGGGATTGGGATCATTCTACCACTTGAGGCTCACTTCACCAGCTGAGGCCAATCTACAGATATCAAATCAATGAACAAGAATACAGAGCAGCCCATGTGGTAACTAAGACATCGTTGGCAGATTAATAATTGTGTTAACCGACAAACAAATGCCACTTCATTCTACTCATTACCTCAGACTAATGTAAATTTAATAAAAAAAAAATCAGAGAACTTCAGTTTTTCAAAATCTATTATACTCAAATATGCAACAGGGATTAATCTTGAAAGAAAGTTACATTTTAAACAATAATTTGAAATATTTTTATATATCTTTCAATGAGTTTTTCTCACTCAAACTCTCACACACGAGCGAACTGTGTGTCCTAATACTAAATTGTTTTTTCTCTCCCCAGTTTTGCGGGAAGAAGCTTAAGCTTATTATATTAAGTATATACGGGATTTAAAACTCATTACATTATTAAATTCAAGAAATTATAATTGTTTACAAATATAAAAAGCAACAAAGGTATTTATAATATATATTGTATGTTAACTTACAAATATAAACAAAAATACTGGTTCACTCTTGTTCTTGAATCTTGATAGTGCGTCTATTTTGTTAGCCAAAGCCTAAAACAGAGTATTGCAGTAATATTCCAGCTTCTTCGTCCCCGGTGGAACAATTTATTTTAATTCAGGCATAAACTAAATAAAAAACATCATAGCACCAAGTGGGGATCAAATCTACAACTAATGAGAAATGAGATAAAAAAATGTAATATTCCACATGTCCTACTCCATACATGTATAACACGTCTTAATCTAAATGTAAATTTTGCATTATATCTAAGATTTGAGGTCACAAGGAAATTTACAGCTCATTCTAATAATTTATCTGTATTCACGCTTTGTAAAAAAAACAACTAAACGATTTCGAAATGATTTTTAAATCTTTATGTTCACATGAATTAAAAACAGAAAATATAAGAAAATATTATAATTTAATTTAATAATTTTGTTTTAATATTCACATTAGCTTAACCTGTGGCTTCTCATCAATTATCGAATGAAAATAATTAAGAGTGTCATTATTATTCAGCTCCACGCTAAACATGGCAGCACCGTGTTTTGCCTTGTAAAACTGTTAACCGGATTAATCGCGTATATTTGGTATTAAATATTTTACAGGCTGCCTTGCCCATGGAAAGATGAGGTGGGATCCGCCTGTTAGTTGACATAACTATTACATCCAACTACCGCCAATAATTTCTTAATTTTCTCGCATACTGCCGATTTTTTAAATTCAGAAATGCGTCCCTCCGTGCCGTGTGATCCCGGCTTAGAATAGGATCACCCTGGTACTGATGGTGTCGTAAAAGTCGACTAAAGTGCGTGTGGTAGAGTCACGTTGCCAGCAATGGCAACACGCATGGGCAGACTCGACCGGATTGTTACCACCCCCGGCATTTAAGACCGGCGTTAAATAGTTGCTTTTGGCCACTGCGTTTCGCATTAGGTAATGCCGGGCCCCGGTGCCCATCCACCGTAAAAGACGGCAACGCTCCTGTAGCTCCTCTGGAGTTACACGGGGCCGTGGGTGGCGGTGATCACTTACCATCAGGTGACCCGTACGCTCGTTTGCCGTCTCTTCCATAAAAAAAGAAAAAAAAAAAAAACAACGATGCTTCTCTTTGTTTAACCAACGTATGATCAGCCACAGTTACAATTAATTTTGTATACGTCTTCACATTGCAAACGATAATTAAGTAAAATGTTATATTCCTTTAAAGTGTACCAAATATACGCGATAAGTCCGGTTAAATTAGCTTTATTTATATTTTTAATTTGAACCAGTTCCTAAGACTGCCGCGTTCAACCAAACCAACTCTTTAGCTTTATAATTTAATAGAGATTTCATTACTTAAAATAGCAATTTTTTACAAAGTTGTTTTTAAAACATTTCTGATAATGTGAACAAAAAAACTAATTAATTACTAGCATGTACTAATTTTGTGATGACGTCGGGACTGAATTTGAAGGGTCATCGAACAAGCTTTTATTAGACATGATAATAATGATTTATTTTTCTAACCTTAACCATATAGATTCTATCTTGGCCAATTTCCAGCTTCCCTTTCCGTATAGCATTGCCGGTCGCTAAGCAATGTCCACAAAATTCTGAATATACTTCCATACCTAATACAATTAGTTAAAATATAATTTTGTTTTCCTCTTCACGCTGTAAACTACACAAAACAGAGTGTATCAAGACAAGGTTCCCAGGTACCCACCTGGGAACCTTGTGTTGATATACTCTGTTTTGTTTCCCACTTTCCTCTGAATTTTAAGGCATTGCGTTTTAGGCGGGGTTATTCGAAGCTGCGGTTATCCTACCACTGAACATCTTATTTAGTCCAGAAATATATATCTAAAGTACGGTATTCAAGATGTAAAACACTATTTATAAAATTTTATGCAAATCTTACAAATTAACTTGTCGAAGTTCGTATGAAGAACATCATCAAACTCTTCATTACTTTCAATAGTTTCTTGAATAGTAACTTGTCCTTTTCGAGCCATTCTTTGTTGATTAATTTAAGTATTTTCGTCTTATTTCTTTATTTCTTTTTAAACTAGCCAAAATATAACTATGACGTAAAAAAGAAGAATCTTTTTTATTGACACATGTCAATATTTTTATATCAATATGAAAAAAAAAAACTATAGATAATTGTTAAAATTTATTACATTATAAATACACATATGTATTTCTCACACATAAAACTATTGTTTATTAAAAATAACATAAAAATACGTTATTCTTTTTCTTTTTCCTAATCTACAAAATTATTTTAAGCGAAGGCTGCGTGTTCAATTTTATCTCTATTACTTCCTTTTCTTTCATCTTCTTAGAAAAAACAACAATCAACATTTCTTTTTTCTATAGGCACAAGAACTTTTGAATCGCTAAATCACATAGACATATTTATATTGCTGACACTACAGGAAGCTAACACCGGCTCGGAAGACGGGTCTGCTGAGAAGAGCCGGCAAGAAATTGAAAAGTTGGTCTTTATAAAATATAATTTACAATGAATATATAACCATAAAGCTCCCCGAGTATACACACTATTATCATAACAAAACAAGCTTTGATTTGTAGTATATTTTTGATTTTTAATTTAAATTCTTCGAGTGGCAAGTCTAAAATTAGTTGTGAGCTTTTCATAATTATCCATAGTCTGTAAAAGATTTAGTTACTTTTTAAAATTAAAACTGGGTGTGATCAGTTTATTTTTATTTTTTGTATAACCATTCTTTATATAATTGTGAGTATTGTTTCGAAAAACTAAAATATTATTATGTACTCGTATTATGCCTCCTTTTTTTCGACCTCTATGTTGTAAATGACCCAAACCACTCTTTTTTGAGTTACGAATATAGATTTAAATTATAATAGAACATTTGATGAAATTGAATTTGAACAAAGTGTCTTAACACCAGGTTCCCAAGTTTCCTTCCTTACCGTACCATGTACGAAACTCAGCGTGAAGCAAAAACAAGAAAAAAATATAGACTTGATATCTGCAGATTTTCCTCAAAGTAATAATATTAATATTTTCAAAACATTGCATATAAAATAAACTGTGCAATTGAACGCCGTCATTGGTTACTCGAGTGAGAGTAACTGGAAGCAATCAACACCAAAGCTGTGCCATTACGCAACGAAGGCCTCATAAAATATTCTTTATATTTATAAAAAAAAGTTAGATCTATAGAAAATATTTATATTCGAACAGTCAAAACGAAGTTACCACCTTACAGGTACATAAATCAAACAACGTACAAGTTTTATGGAACAAACTGAACGCATTCGAAATAATCCCATTTTCTTTTTATGTGCCTGTCGAAAGAAATAACCATAAAACATAGTGAAATATTAGAAGTAAAGAACAATATTATATTGATAGATTAATGGCTGTTAGTGAAATTGATATCCTCGAAGGAATTAGTGTAAACCAATTTGAAAAGATATCTTCTTTACATAGTATAAAGCAAAGTCGCTTTCCGCGTCTATCTGTATGTATGTATGCTTATATCTTTAAAACTACGCAACGGATTTTGATGCGGTTTTTTTAAATAGGTAGAGTGATTCAAGAGGAAGGTTTATATGTATAAATCATGCTTCATATATTAGAGAACCACTGATAATTTCAAGATTTCTAATGCGAAGTCGTAAATAAACATATTTTTTTGCGCTTGCATTGCAAACGCTGGCTAAACTCTACGAGATAGATCAAAATAATGTACTAAATATTGTTTACCTTAAAAAAGGTCTACAAAAAAGTTCGCGATGGTATATGTTTATCTCTTAGGGATAACTTACAATAACCAATTTTTATCCTTTACTTTTTACGAAAAATAATGGTTTATTTACGATGCGATTTTAAGCAATACAGCATTAATCCTAATCTAATTAAATATCTTAAATAAATTTTACATTTAATATAGAACAATATAGCCCTGAACAGCATGTATATTAAACGATTAATTTCGGAGATATTACAGGTTTAAAATATAGGGACATCGCGGTTGCGGCGGTACCGGCTGGCCGCGGTGTGTGCCTATGTCTATAAATAGCGCGCTCTAATATATGAAGCATGTTACATATAAACCTTCCTCTTGAATCACTCTACCTATTTCAAAAAACCGCATCAAAATCCGTTGCGTAGTTTTAAAGATATAAGCATACATACAGACAGACGCGGAAAGCGACTTTAGTATGTATAGAAGATTGTAATTTTAAAATCCCAGACAGACATTTCCATTCTATTTATAAGTATAGATATAGACTATTTATTTGTTCAAAGCCGGCATAATTTTGTGGTAAAGTAAAAAAATAAACAATGTAACAGCGAGTACTGCGTAATAAAACACCTGGGGCAGTAAAAATACTGGCTTATTCACAGAGGTCTATGATCCTATTGTTTCCAAAAAGGTTCTTTCGTAACTATTACTACTTTAAGAAATATAATATTTTTATGACCGATTTTTCAAAAGTATCCTAATTAACGGGTTGTTATATCATTCTATTAATTTATGGGCAGTAAAAGTGAGACCTGGGTGAGAGCTGGGCAGTAAAAGTGAGACCTACCAGTGAATTGATAAACATTATCCCATTATTTCCCCCGCACACGCGTAACAACTTAAAAAACACAACGTGTGTGCTTTCAGCATTGAAAGTGCTCATCAAATATCAAATAGATAGAAATAAGAAATTAAAGAAAAGTAATTTACGTAAATAATAAATCTGATAAACTCAATACTAAGAACTACACAACTTTGTAGCACCACAAAAATAATTACGTCCAACGAAGTGGGCACGAGTCAGCTAGTAAAATATAAATTGAGATCGTCGTGACGCAGCTTGCGTACTATTGCATACACGATGGTTATGGGTTCAATTCTACCAGGGCGAATGAAATCTTTTGAAATTTCATTTTTTCACTCAGGCAAAGTGTGGCGTTGAGTCCCATCACTCAAGACGAAAGAAAGCGAAGAAAAGTTAGGAATGGAAGTATCTTTATGAAGTGAATAGAAATGAATAGTACGACAGTGCTTTGCTTCGTGTCTTACTTGGCGTCTTCACTGCCGTGCCCCCAAATGATGACAAAAAATTTAAATTCCACTAATAAATAAAAATAAAAACAGCCAGGAAACTATAATTTCAATATAAAATTACATTGCATTATTTATAATAATTTACATAAGCATTGGTAAACTCTATTTTTACTTACTTTCTAGAAACAAAAGTATTGAAAACACTAAATATTTATAACAACTTGCATTTGAAAAAACTATAACATTAGAGCTGTGCTTTATTTATGTAAGGAATAAAACTTACTTCGAGGCTATGTTCTTTCATTTCAGTATGTTTTTTTTTTTGTTTGAGCTTATTGTTAACTGCTACTTGTATTACAGTAGGCAGAAATAACTCAGTGGCCATCATAACTTTAAAATTTCCTAAAATGTTTAACCACGAGTAAAAATAGAACCAATATCCGCGTCAACACTGCGGTGTCTCCAGTTAAATTCTGTTACCATTTTGACCATATTTCTGTGTAATGCTATATAAGCATACTTTATTCGACATTTCCGCAACCGGCAATGACAGAAAATTTCTTTCACTATCCTTTGTTTCGACATCAAAGGCTTTATTGATAGTTGTTCATGCAATAGGATTCAACTCAACGTGACATGGATTTCTGAAATTGTGATTTATATGCGGGGGATGTTACGTATAATAATATTTATTCCTATTTAAATATAGTGACATATTTCGTAATCAGATTCCAATAAATTTTAGATAGAAGATAGATAGAAAAACTTTATTGCACACAAAATAAACATAACAAAACACAAAAGAAATAATACAACATACAGATTGTGCAAAGGCGGTCTTATTCCTAATAGCAATCTCTCCAGACAACCCTTGGAGAGAGGAATAAAGTTATACAAAACCGGGCTTGTGCAAAGAATATTTAGAAGAAAGTATTAAAACATATACCTACCTATTTCTAATACATATTTCAATACAATACAAATTCAATTTTAATGAGTAATCAGAGTGAGAGAATAAAAAGAAAAATTTGAAAAAGGAAAATTAGTAGTCGGCAATTAATTTTTTTTATGGAAAAAAACACAGCTAATGAGCGTATCTGATGGTAAGTGATCATCACCGCCCACGGCCCCTCGTAACACCAGGGTAGCTACCCTGGTGTTACAGCTACCCTGGTGTTACGAGGGGTACGCTGCTGGCCTGGTGGATAGGCACATATATGTAGTTGTGAGAGGCCTGCCCCCCGGTCGAGGAAATGAAATATTTAATATTTACAATTTAATTATTTAATTGAGTTTCGCCAATCAACACTTAATGCCTCAAATTCGGAGGAAAGTGGGGAACGGAAGTGGAACTGAGTGTCTTAACACTATGTTTCCGGGTCCCCTCTGCCTACCCTGCCTCGTGTGGGATACAGCTTGAAGCTGCAGACTTTTTTATTTAATGAACGTTAACGTGATATCGGATTTTCTCATAAAAACGCAATTATTATGTTTATAATTGATCAAAACGCTTTATGTTGAGATGAAAACTATTGAATATATATACAAACACATATACTGATAGTGTAAAAACCAAGCTGCCCACAAATTGCTCAGTTCAGTAGTACTAGTTTAAGCGTTGAATTTACAAAATTTACTGTCGGAACTGGTAATTAAAGTAAAGTTTTCATTGCACTCTTGTTGCTGGAGTCGTTAACGAAATTGTACATTCCGCACAAACGTTCCGCCGCAATGATAAAATACCGCATTTTATTCTCATTTTATACGACGAATGTATGTTACATTATTTTTTGCTATAAGGCTAGAATTTGTTTATTACTAGTTATTTTTTTCTCTATTTCTGCGGAGAGTGGAGAATAGAGAGCCTTCATATTATTTTTTCTTTCGTTGCCCATCTTGCTAAATGTGTGTCTATTTGTGTTTTTTAAAAACTTATATTCAAGAATTTACTTTTAATAAATTTATATCTATTTTATATACTTTATCCAAATAAACATAGCACTTTAGCGCATCGCCAAGGAGATGCAACAATCTTGAAGCAACTCCAATCAAGTATCATTAATAGACGGCACAATCCATTTACATCGGTAAGGAAACAAGACCGCATACAATTACTGGCTACGACCAGTCCAAATCTATATTCATAAATGTACAGCCAGCAGAATACTAGTGATATAGTAAAATTATATGTCAGTAAAAATATAAATACATTAGTTTGATAACGGTGGTTATGGGATTAATATCAGTTTATCGTATTTCTTATTATTAAATGGGATGAAATGGAAAACCTAAACCTGACGGTTATAAAATTAAAAGCAGTCTTTTATTTGATGAAAATTAGAAAAAAAAAATATTATTTTTTAAAATTAAACTAAACTTATTATCTACGGAATAATGTATATAATTTTAAAAGTTTGTTTCTAATCTTGTTTTATTTCTTATACAAAGATATAATATATACTTTATAAAAACTAAATAATAGCTTCTAGTTGGTTTATATATTTTTATTCTGGCCGTACTGTACACTGCAGGGTAAATTTCCCACAAATATCTGGTGCGGTATTCGCTAAGATTGTAATCTAGGTTTGCGCCTTAATCCTCAAACCAATTCGACCAGCTGCTAAGAATTACTATATGGTATTTGAAATACATACTAGAAATTTGATTAGAAGCAAATTTTACAGATCTCTCTTTATCATCTTCATGATTTATATAGTGTAACAGGAAAAGGCCTGTCGTGGCGCATGCATGTGACTGTAACCGACAGGTTGTGGGTTCAATCCCCATTCGAGGAAAGGAGAAAAACGGAAAAAAATATATTATAGTATTTATCACGGGAAGTGTTCTGGAGTGCTTTGTGACTTGGTTCCTGCCGCCGAATTTACCAACCGCACAGTACATCACAAACTACAGTACCATCCACACCATCTGGACACGTGGCACTCGACTACTGTGCGGTTTCGTAGGAAGTTTCTTCCACGCGCCACGCATCTGTGGAAGCCGTTCCACTACCCGCGACAGTATTTTCAGGTCGTTACGACATGGGCAACGCACCTGTAGCTCCCCTGGTGTTACACGGGGCCGTGGGCGACGGTGATCACTTACCATCAGGTGACCCGTACGCTCGTTTGCCTTGTCTTCCATAAAAAAAGAAGAGATGACTTAGAGATGTTATTAATAAAAATAGAAAAACGAAGTGGAGAAAGAACACCGCCTTGCGGAACGCCTGCAGTGAGTTCTAACCACGTCAATATATATCGTTGGATTTAACACACTTGTGACGACCAAAGAAATAATAGTAAAACCATTTAATCACTGAAGTAGAAAGGTTAGTTGCGAGGTACCGAGAAATATATCAAAATCAACAGATTTGAAAGCGCTGCTGAAGTCTAGTAGAATCATTATGGTGTGAACAGCGCAGCAACTGTGCTACGGAATGGATGGAAACCAGATTGGAAGGGACACAAGAGATTATTAGTAGAAAGAAAGGAGCAAAGTTGGTGATTGACTAAGAATTCAAGGAACTTGAATTGGACTGGAAGAAGAAGATATTTAGTAACGCTAGTAGGGTTGGAGGTTTTAGGCAAAGGAACGACAAATACATTCTTCCACTGAGCAGGAAAAACATTATATGTCAGTGAAAAGTTAAGTATATGCGTGACGACTTAAACTCAACGAAACAGAATTACTATCAGTGGTATTACCCACCCGAATGACTTTAAGAATTTCCAGACTTGTACTTGAGAGAGATTCTAGATAGTGCTATGGATATAGCGGCGTTTTGCATCCCTATACATTCTGTTGCAGGTGTTACGCATTTTTTTATAGGCAGCCAATGTTTCTAGAGAGGGAAATTTCTTATTTTTAGCTCTGGCTCAGTCACGCTTACATATGGAACGTCTAATATTAGGTATCAACCAGGACGCGGGTGCATGCTTGGTGGTCTCACAGGGGTCTCACAGGGGCATATTTGTCATAAATGTTAATCAATTCAGAAGTTAGAGTTTCTACCATACTGTGAATATTAGTTGATGACATTATTGACGATCAATGGGACTAAATGGGTTAATGTTCCTCACATCCTCCCTTAAGCGTTCCAGGTCTATATGCCGAAAGTCGCGCTGAAGTAATCTCTTACTTAGGAGGGTGTTATTTATATGAAGAAAGACTAAATCGTGAAAAGAGAATGGAGCAGTCATTTGTCGATGAGAGGTCACAAGATTAGGATTAGAGACAGTGTTGACATCCTTCAGGGAAGGTCTACAGTTAGGAAAGTGATGAGTGGGATGCGACAATGGAGGTATGTGTAAGTTATAAGACTCGTTTATAGCTTTGAATAAATTGGATCTAGCATAATTTTTTAACAAACAAGAATTTAAATCGTCCACACATATACATGTTCATACCTTTGATATAAAAAGGTCTTTTGTGTACGAAATCTGAAAATAGAAAATATATTTTTACGAGACCAAGAAAAGAAAATATTTATATATCAATTCCTCAAAGTAGGAATTGAACCCACACCATCTGAGCCTCAATTAAAATACATCAAAAATATGCAACTGGTATTTTATAAAATTAAAATTTTATAAACAAGAATGAACTGACGTATGTCAAAAATAGTAGAATATATTTAGTATTCTCTAAGGAATACCAAAAATATATTACTTTACACTAAATATATTAATATTAGTATTAATATAAACATGTATAGTAGAAAGAAGAAAATAAAACGCCATGACATAGTTTACGACAACCCGGAAAGGGACGCAATTCCTAAAAGGGGTTATTATTCAGAGCTCGTATCTAACATGATGAAAGACGATTCATCAAAATATACATTCGCTAAGAAACGCATGAAATTATTACTACAGGTATTTTGACGTCTAAGTTGTTATGGAATTTTTATAGAAAACTTGCTACTTCGACTTCACCGGTAGTCATTTTTTTGACTGCCTCTATATGAGTTATTATTCCAGTCTAGAGACTTACTCATACAACTTATGTATACATCCTTACTACGAATACCATTAAGTCCGATAAATAACAATTGTTAGTTAACCCAAAAAATAGAGGTCGAGTCATCAAATGTAAGTGACGGTACTACCATCGTATCTTTCTTGGAAGATATTTTTAAATTCAGCAAAAACAGATAAATTAGCACCGATGGTAATATCGCTACCAAAGCCCCAGAACCTAGACTGTTACTTCCGCTGGCAGATGGCTACATATCCAGAAGATGATAGTATCGTTAGTATTTTAATTTTTATTTTCTAATAACTTTACACTCATCTCAAAAAAATAACCAGAGATTTCCTTAGTTTCTACCAATATTTTATCTCATTGCCTGTTGAGTGGCGGAACTCAAGGCCGCGATTTGTCTATAAGGTCAGGAAATCGAAAACAAATTAAATCCACAAAATCCAAAAATTTAATCCCCGGGTAGGGATCGCCCCACAACTATTATGTCAAGACGACCGTTAGTAATTATTTATAATTACTATATTTATTAAAAGGACCGAAATGACTTCAATAATTTCGCTCACCACTGTATTTTGTGATTCTATGTTAA
This sequence comes from Eueides isabella, assembly GCA_019049475.1. Taxonomy (NCBI): domain Eukaryota; kingdom Metazoa; phylum Arthropoda; class Insecta; order Lepidoptera; family Nymphalidae; genus Eueides; species Eueides isabella. Next base: position 6,707,036 of record CM032409.1, on the reverse strand, counting down.
GCATTTGCCCCATTATTTTACAGCAATTTCCATTCGAAACGTTTGTGCCTAAACTACAATTTTTGAGTGTTGTGCTTCAAAAAGAGTTGCCACGATTAGTGAAGATAGAAAGATTGCGAAGGAAATTTTTGGCTTCTAATATTAAGGTATTTTTCAAATATGTAATATTTTTCGTTTATATTTTCGATTTGCAGGATGGCAAAATGTAACCTAGTGATTGTAACTCTTTTTTCACTTTCTGTTTGTTTGTAATTTTAATGGCAATCAACATTTTAAAGTGGTTTGAGAAGACCATAGATATATACATACATAAGACGATAAGACGATCTTATATTTTAGATACTTTTCAACTACCACAATATATTGTTATATAATAATTAGCTGTTTACTTTAGTATTTTTGAAATATTTTGCGTAAAATCAAAATATACTTTATTTAATTAGGCCATTTAGCAGTATTGAACAATCGAGTTACATAGAAGTGTCTATATCTTTTATGTGTCAATTCTACAGGAAGATACCACCGGTTAGATAGGCGTGTATAATTTACAAAAATGTGTAACCAAAATTAACTTACTAAGTGTGCATCAACAATATTTAATCCCACGAAACTATTATCATTATTGTAGTCATGGGTTGACCAGCTTACCATAATAATGTATTTTTATAATTACTTAGACTGTTCAGGTGGCAAGTCTATCATTTGAATAGAAATTAGTGTACATACGAGTACGTGTACTCGTACCATGTCTTAAAAGATTAGTAACTTTTTGAAGACGAAAACTGAGAGTATTCAGTTTTTTATTTTTTAGATTATATGTGTCTTTCACTATTATTTAAATAATTTTGAATATTTTAAAGACAAGAAAAATATTATTCACTATTTACTGTGCTGCGACCATAAATTACCCTTATTTTCAAAAATCTCCTGAGTGTTTGAAATCTATGTTTAAATTATGCCTGAAAGAGAAAAATTAAACACCGCCTTACTTTATGCGTTTTAAATTGATTTATAATTATCTATTGTCTGTTAAAGAAAATGCTACGTGAGCGTGGTATTCAACATACGGTTTTATTGCCAACCAGCGAAATATCATATTACCGATGAGGCATACTACAGCCTCCTACAGTGTTTTTCCAAAACTTGATCTAGAGCTGTTTGATAATACTGAATATGACTGCAGGTAATATAGTAGCCTTAGAAACTACAATACCAATACTTTTGTGAATAATTTTTTTTTGCTCAAATCCAAAATTAAAAATGTATCACAAAATTAAATGTTGAGCCCGCTAAACGTTGGAAATTGTCTAAACTAGATTTAGCTCTAAAAATGTAATAAAGTTATTGTATTTATTGTATGTTGATAACGTCCCCTAGTTCTACCCTAATACGTTTTGTTAATAAAACGATTTAGAATTCCAGAAGAAGGCTAAGCCTGGGTGTTATCGAAGGTGAACAGTACCCCTGCCCGGGATTAGCGTTTATACCGAAATCGGAGAACATGCCTACGAAACATTCCACTGATTTGATACAACACGTTAAAATTTGTATGAGGTAGGTGGTAAAATAGACAAGATAATTCTTAACATAATCTTGAACCAATTTTTGTGACTAAAAATATCTGAAGTGTAATAGAACTGGATTTTTTTTATGTAAGATTTATCAAATATAAAGTCTTTGGAATCCTTTGAAGCACAGGAAAAATAAACCTGTAGGTCAACGCAATCAAACGATGCGATTGTTAATGCATCGTATGCGTCATTAAAACTCGTAGTCAAAATTAATCGAATATTTCCCTTGGTAATCCAAAGAAATAGGGACGTAAAGGTATAAAATTTGGCTAGCAGTAGTTAGAACTCAGAGTACAAATAATATTACGATCACCGAAAAACAATAATTACAAATTTTCAGTTCATTATATACTCGATGTCGTACTTACATATTCTTAATTTCAGGGGACAAAGGTGTAGCAGCATTCAGTTTGATAAAACACTGACACATGGGAAGTTATGGCGTTGGACGGGTCCAAAAGACGTTAAGTACGATTTTCGATATAAGAAGAGTGTAAACATGTTCAGTGGACACCATTGTGTCGCAGTTTCTCGATAGTTACGGATTCGATCACCATCAAGGAATAAACGAAATTAATAAATCTCCGTTTCAATAGGACAAAATGTGACCTTGAGCCGTATGATTTAAATATTGAATGATTTAGAATTTGTTCAAAAATAGATATAAGAGAGAGAAGTAGTGAATGTATTGAATTTTTATGTTAACATTGTAAAGATTTTCAACGACATTTGTTTAATTACTTTTTTAGCATCCCACGAATACGTTGATGTTTAAAGCCGATGATCCAGATACCTTTGCTGAGAGAGTCAAGTTTGCCGTTCGTTTCCGTGAAGAAGTGGAGAATATTTAAGGTGAATTATTCACAGAAAGAGCGATATATGGCGTGGCACTCATCTCTGCTCCATTATATTATTAATATTGATAATATAAATTATTGAATGACGTGATTTTTAATAATAATAAAAACATGCAATTTTTTTATTTATAGGTTTATCTTATTTAGACTGTGTAATGTTAGAACCGGCTACCACGAATGCTGCCCATTTTCAGCCGCGTCTATACTGCCATGGTGATCATCCCTCGGCAAGCCGCCAGCGTTGGATCGAGCGCCTTCATTCCCGCTCTAAAGAAAGAGGTCAGTTGAGAAATTAATCTATGATCTTTTTTGAAGCCTGTCGTGGCACCGCGGCCACAAGCTTGTGACTAAGCGAAGGGTGTGGGTTCGATCCTCACTCGAAGAAATGAAATATTTAATATATGAAACTAAATATTTAATGTTTTCACTCTCTCGCTCTGGTAACAAGGCAAAGCGCGGCGCGGCTGAGTTCCGCCCGCTCCCAACACGCAATGCCTCGATTCAGCGGAAAGTGGGGAACGGAAATTTAACGGAGTGTCGTAACTCTAGGTTCCCAGCCGTTCCGTCTGCTACCTGCCATGTGCGGATACATCGTGAAGCTGAGTAATACTATGATCTTTTCTTCTCCGTAGAATAGCCTCTAGGGCCGCGTGCAGTGTACGGTGTAGCTTTTATTCATTTGACGTTTAAAAGTGATTGCTAAAGTAAAAGTGAAATAAAATAAG